>JARFIW010001730.1:7407500-7905196 GCA_036346225.1 Platerodrilus igneus | reverse complement strand
AAAATTTTAAGAATAAAGAATAGAATAAAGAGTGATTGAACACACAGTAAGTGAGTAAGTGAGTAGAAAGTAAAAGAAGTGGGAGATAAATAATAATATATATATAATATATATATATATATATATATATATATATATATATATATATATATATATATATATATGTCTATCGAAAAATGGTGGTGGTAATGGTACCGGTAGGGATTACACAATAAGTGTATCGAATGCAAGATACACTGCAATTGAGATTAAGTTTACGATTAGCTACATACACTAGAAGGTAGAATTTTACCCCCCGGATATGCCTGACGATAGTTATATTAATATCCTATAGCGATGAATCGCACTCTAATAACTTCCCGAAATTACTGAAATAGCCGAAATTCACTTTCTGTTTTTTGAGGCTTATCAAAACTATCTTTCGCTGCGTTTAGGAATTAATTCAAACACCTTATAGCGATGACTTGCACTTTAAAGACTTCCCCAAAATGGAGAAAAAAGCGAATAACTAAGTTTTTCAACTTTCGATGTTATTAAAACTGTGTTCCGCGATCGATATTGACCTGGAATTTTGCACTCGGGTGTGCCACGGTGGTGGTTAATACAAACACCCTTTGGCGATGACTTGCACTTTAAAGACTCCCATAATAGAGAAAAGGGCGAATAACTACCTTTTTCAACTTTCGATGTTGTTAAAACTATGTTCCACGATAGATATTATCCTGAAATTTTGCACTCGAGTGTGCCGGATGGTAGTTATTACAAACACCCTATAGCGATGACTTGCACTTTAAAGACTTCCTCAAAATTGAGAAAAAAGTGAATAACTGTTTTCCAACCTTTGATGTTGTCAAAACTATGTTCCGCGATCGATATTGACCTTAAATTTTGCACTTGGGTGTGCCTGGTGGTGGTTAATATAAAAATCCTATAGCCAAGACTCGCACTTTAAATACTTCCCCAAAATCAAGGAGAAAAGCGAATAACTATGTTTTTCAACTTTCGATGTTGTCAAAACTATGTTCCGCGATAGATATTAACCTGAAATTTTGCACCTGGGTATGCCCGGTGTTAGTTAATACAAACACCCTATACCGATGACTTGCACTTTAGAGACTTCCCCAAAATTGAGGAAAAAGGGAATAAGTGTTTTTCAACTTTCGATGTTGTCAAAACTATGTTCCGCGATCGATATTAACCTGAAAATTTGCACTCAGGTTTGCCCGGTGGTGATTAATACAAACTCCCTAAAGCGATGACTTGCACTTTAAAGACTTCCTCAAAATTGAGAAAAAAGTTAATAACTGTTTTCCAACCTCTGATGTTGTGAAAACTATGTTCCGCGATCGATATTGACCTGAAATTTTGCACTTGGGTGTGCCTGGTGGTGGTTAATACAAAAATCCTATAGCCAAGACTCGCACTTTAAATACTTCCCCAAAATCAAGGAGAAAAGCGAATAACTATGTTTTTAAACTTTCGATGTTGTCAAAACTATGTTCCGCGATAGATATTAACCTGAAATTTTGCACCTGGGTGTGCCCGGTGTTAGTTAATACAAACACCCTATACCGATGACTTGCACTTTAGAGACTTCCCCAAAATTGAGGAAAAAGGGAATAAGTGCTTTTCAACTTTCGATGTTGTCAAAACTATGTTCCGCGATCGATATTAACCTGAAAATTTGCACTCAGGTTTGCCCGGTGGTGATTAATACAAACTCCCTAAAGCGATGACTTGCACTTTAAAGATTTCCTCAAAATTGAGAAAAAAGTGAATAACTGTTTTCCAACCTCTGATGTTGTGAAAACTATGTTCCGCGATCGATATTGACCTGAAATTTTGCACTTGGGTGTGCCTGGTGGTGGTTAATACAAAAATCCTATAGCCAAGACTCGCACTTTAAATACTTCCCCAAAATCAAGGAGAAAAGCGAATAACTATGTTTTTCAACTTTCGATGTTGTCAAAACTATGTTCCGCGATCGATATTAACCTGAAAATTTGCACTCAGGTTTGCCCGGTGGTGATTAATACAAACACCCTATAGCGTTGACTTGCACTTTAAAGACTTTCTTAAAATTGAGAAAAATAGCGAATAAATTGTTTTTCAAATTTTGATGGTGTCAAAACTATGTTACGCGATCTATATTGACCTGAAATTTTGCACTTGGGTGTGCCCGGTGGTGGTTAATACAAACACCCTTAGCGAAGACTTGCACTTTAAAGATTTTCTCAAAATTGAGAAAAAAGCATATAAATATGTTTTCAACTTTTAATGTTGTCAAAACTATGTTCCACGATCGATATTGATCTGAAATTTTGCACTGGGGTGTGCCCGGTGGTAGCTAATACAAATACCCTATAGCGATGACTTGCACTTTACAAATTTCTCCAAAATTGAGAAAAAAGCGAATAACTATGTTTTCAACTTTAGACGTTGTCAAAACTATGTTCCGCGATCGATATTGCTCTGAAATTTTGCACTCAAGAGTGCTCGGTGGTGGTTAATACAAACACTCTATAGCGATGACTTGCTCTATTAATGCTAGTTTAGCTACCCTCCACTCCGAGGGGAAGGTGTTAGACTTCAGGAAACTCTTGAAAAGATGTAAGCTGTAGGTTGTGTTACTTTTGATAATCGTTTTAATTACGACTGGATCCAGCCTATCTGGCCCTGGCGTCTTCCCTATTTTAATTCTGCTGATCGCACTTTTCAATTATTGTTCCCCAATTTCTTTGAGGTGGGTTTGTGCCGTTATCTCCTCCGCAGTTTCCTTGCCGTCTGCCTCTATATATAACTCCGTAAAAAGTTCCAGTTTTTTTTTTGGAGTAGTTATAACCATTTGGTGCTTGATAATTTTGTAAGCATCCCCGAAAATGTCTTGATCAAGGTTTGTGCACAGATTTACACACGTCTCTTTCTTGCGGTTCAATATGGTTTATTTCACTTTTTTCCTGGCTTCTATATACTCATTTTTCTTTAAGTCCAGTGTTCCGTACCGTATTCAATCGTCTGATACCTCCTCTTCTTCTGTATCAGTGGTCTCAAGTCTTTACTCCACCAGTATGATGTCCCACTTGGTTCTTAATTCTCGGAATAGTTTTTTATAGGCCTGTTTTATCAAGGACTCACATGCTGTTGCCAGATTTCCAGACTCTCCTTTCTTGTTACAAAACTGGTTGATGTAGGAAGTCAGTTTGTCTGGGAGTACATGATCAAATGATACCCCACCTTCCCGTGCTTCCTATGAATCCAAGGCTCAATCTTGGGCTTAGGGTTCTAGTTTACCGTCCGTTTGGCGAATCCTCCCACACTGACTGCCAGCGCATTATCGTTTTGACTCTTGCCAATTTGAGTTCGGTGCTGTTAGCTCTCCGATCCCACCATTCCTCCGCCAATAGATCTAATGGTATAATCCCGGTGACGACCAAGACTGACTCCGCTGACACAGTTCTATACGCTCTGGTCACCCTGATTTCCACCTGCCGCTTTAACATATATAGATATACAGACAGTCAGCCCAAATCGGCGCTCCACATGGCATCACTGACCCCACCATTGACTCTAGTACTTTTCTTGTACTGCTCTTGGTCCTCATGGTTTGGCATAAGCCTTGCGATTCCTTGCAAAGTACTGTGGGCGCTAGTTATTTGCTTCTCCATGTGGTGTTTGAATTACAGTTGGGGATCTAACGTTATACCCAGATACTTCACCTGTTTTCTTGGCCAAATGTTCATTCCTCCTATTTTAAATGCCGGTATCTATTTCTGTTCGTCAGCATTATTACTTCGATTTTATCCGGTGCTTACATTAATGCAGCCTCCTCCATCCATTTCTCTACTTTCCTAATTGCTCTGTTTGCCTTTCTCATAAGAGTTTCTTCGTCTCTGCCAGTCACTACAATGCCTAAATCGTCTGCAAATCCTATTATTGTTGTGCCTTCAGGTAGTGAAAGCCATAGCACTCCCTCATATATGACATTTCACAGAGTGGAGCCTAATACCGAACCCTATGGAACTCCCATTGTCACGGAGATGACACATTTTTCGTCGTTTGCCCGTATGTGGGTACTTCTTCTCTCGTGCAAATAACTGTCATTTACTCTAAGACGGTATGGTGAAACCCCCACCCTACCCAGTCCGTTCATAATTTTTTCCCAATTTGCGATATTGAAGGCATTTTGTATATCAAGTATAGAATTAATGCACAATACCCTCGTTCTCCAAGTGCTTTTATTAGCATGTTTAGCCATTTCAATCACTTCTTCGATTGCATCTAGGGTTAATATGCCCTTTTTGAAGCCATATGGCATAGGCGACAATCCGCCGTGCCTGTAAATTTTCGCCTTTAATCTGGAGCTCAGCATCTGCTCAGCAAGTTTATCCCAGCTGATTTGCCAGGTTTTTTAATAGAACATCATAGCCTACCTTCTCTCTTCTGGGAATTCTTTATTTAGCATACCCTGTCTATCTTGTTTGCTGTAGGTTTTGAAGGGGTGGCCGTGCTCCCAACATCTGTATCAGGTTTCTCCGCGACTCTCTTTTATGCATAGCAGGAGTCCAGACCGATCCGAACATCTTCACCGGTGATCTTTTTGGCGCCTTTTTATTTAATGTGAGTGTCTCTGTTCCTATTTTATAATTTTTTTCTTCCAGATTGCCAATCTTGGCTTCTAGCGCCCCTACTACCTCTTGTCTATTTGGGGCTAGATCTAGCCCCCTGATGTTTATGGTTTCCCTTATGCTTACATTGTCAGTTGTTCGGGTCCTAAGAAAATCGTTCTTCTGTTTTAAAATCTGCCATGGCTTGTTTTACAGCACCCGCATCCTTTTTTTAGCGTAAGAAGCACTTTGTCGTCGTTGGTGCTTCGGACGTTTTTGATGACTTTCAATGCCTCGCTATTAATTAGGTTGCTTTTTGTATCGGTCAGCAGTGTTTTATAGTCGGTTCCTTTTTTTCTACCACAAGAGCATAAGTATTTCTCATACGTGTAGTGACGGATTCCTCTCTTCTTACTCCTTTATTTGACCGGTCAGTGGTGTTTATGCCTACCTTAGTAGTGACATCTTTAAATGTCTACCTGGCCATTCTTTGCAAAGCCCCCGCGCTTGTCGCCTTTATCCGGTGCAGTGCAATTTCCTGGTCTTCTTTTGTTTCTTCTCTGATTCATCGCAAAAGCTCAAAGATCCCGAATTCCGTGCAATCTATGTGTCTCATCACTTTTTTCGTACTTGTGATCGCTTGTCCACTGGATCTAATCTTAGTTCTACACTCCAGTACCTCTAGTTCGCCAGAGGTGCCTAATATTTCAGGGAACCTGCTCCTAAATATTTGTTGTATACCCGTTGTCATGTTGTTTGTGGGTTTGCTATCGTTTGAATCATTACCTTAATTCTGCAATGCCTAGATTTTTTCTTAGAGGTTTTTCTGGTTCTCCAGAGCTGCTTCTTATATTCGTAACCTTCCTCATGTGCAGGAAACCTAATTGTGGTTGCTACAAAGTAAAGACACCGTAAAGTCTTGACTAAAAGATTAAATATACAAAAAGATAAGTGTGGTGAGGTAATTTCAAGAACGTGACATATGATAAGCATGTTGCAAGTTTTCCTAGAACAAAGGATGTGCGGCTTACTGATTCTGTTACAATGTAATATTTTAAACTGAATTTGTAATCTAAATATGGATTCAGCTTATACAACAATACTCTGGGCATCCATTTATGAATTCTTTTTTGACCTCAGGACTTATTCCGTCCGGTCCGGATGGCCTTTCCAGTTTTGATCATTTTTTCTGCCCCTTTGACCTCCAATGTAAAGGGTTGGAGGAGATCGTCCGCACTAGCTTTTGTTCTACCATGTTGGGCCTACCATGAATAATTCATCGCATATTTTAATTTTGGTTTTTATAGGAAGAACCGTTTTTAGAGGTGCCTCATTCAACTGCTCGCTGATATTATTACAGACGTCCCCGAATATATCCGTATTTAGGTTATCGATAAGCGCCTGCACTTCTCCTTTTTAAGTCCGGCTATAGTGTACTCAATTTTTTTAAGTCTGCTTATAGTTCACTTTTTTATTTTCTCTGTCTTCAGTGTCAGCCAACGCTCTTTGATACCTACGCGTCTTTCTTCGGCAATCCTGCACCATTTGGCCTACAGTATCCTCCCACCTGTAGGGTAGTATGTAGTTTTTGTGTGTCTTGACCCCCTGCGTTGTACTTTGGTACGTCTTCATAATCATTTTATTGCATTCTGCTATGGTGCTGTTTTCTGTTTTATTCCTCGTTAAATTAATAAACTGACTGACGAACATTCCTTTGTCTATTCCTCCATATATTCATTTGCATCTATGGATTATCTTTTTCCCTATTTCTGCAGTAATATACCGGTGGTCGCTATGTGTTTCATCCGATAGGACCTCCCACCTGGGTCTCGGTAGCATTAGCTCATTGATGCACATAGTCATATCGATAAAAGAGACTACATTGCTGCGTACTAAAGTTGGTTTTTCAGCTTCATTGAGGATGATTAGTTCTAGAGAGGTTTCCCATTCTAGTAAAATCCTCGCTCTCATTAGTGGCGTTTCCTCCCCAGTAGGTGCTCTTGGTATTGAAATCCCCAGCGACAATTGTTTCTTAATTTTCCTTTTTTCTTAGCTTAATTCGTGGAGTTTGGGCTTATACCGGGTGTCCCAACGCATACGAAACGCTCGATTACTGCTTAATGGTAACGTTTAGCGAAAAAACTTTCAAATAAATCTTATGTATACTCAAAATGGGTACAACGTAAAATTAATTAGTATTATACAGGGTGCTCAATAAAAAAGTTATTTACCAAAGTTATGTTTTTTTAAATGGAACACCCAGTATTTTATTACAAATTCTGATTGCTCGTATCAAACTAGGGTAACTTTTATCAGGATTACCTATACCAAAATCTCATAGTTGTTGAGATATTCAACTTTTTTCAAAATTGCAAGATTCATTAAAAATTTCTGTAACACCATGATTTAGATGATGATGAACATTTAACTTTTGTAGGGGAATAGTATAAACTTGTTAATAATGGAAATATAACACTAGTTATCAAAATAATATACAGGGTGTACATTGCATCGTTTTCCGTTTATTGAACAATTAACGCAAGGAATTTCGCTTATTTTAAATAGAACATCCTGTATATTTTCAAGTAGTAAAATGCAGAATTAAATTCTCTATTCAACAATATAAGGTTACCCTATATTCATATTCAACCGTTTTCGAGTTATTAGCGAATAATTAAAAATGTTGCTACATAATTCTAAAGTTGGGTAATTTACTTTGATCACAGGCGGCGCGTCGCCTACCAAATAATATTAACTATTTAACTTCGTTGCCACAGCAATCATGTGTAACTTTTGTTTTAGTTGTTAATCAGTATATAGAGCTGCGTTTGAAAGATTATTTCAACACTTTAGAAGTACTGGTAATGTTGAATATGAAAAAACTCATCAAGTAAAGCATGTTACTAATAGTGAAGGAAATCAATTATTGGTATTGGAATTTGTAGTAGAAAATCCTAATACTAGTTTGCGTAAAATTAGTCAAACAACCGGATTGAGTAAAACTAGTGTTTCAAGAATACTAAAAGCCAACAAATTTCACCCATATAAAATGTCGTCTAGGTCGCTAGCAGCAACGATTTCGTTGCTGCCAGTCGACCCACGACGCTGTCCTCTCGACATTGCGGGCGAATCAGGCTCGGCTCCACACACAAGGTGCGCCGGCCCCTCCGACTCCACCAGTGCAAACCCAGACTCTTTCTGCGACGCGACTACCTCCTCGTCGGACTGCAACACCAACTTCTCGACGGCAACCAAGAGCTCCTTCGCTCTGACCTTCTCGACCGACCCAGCCTCCGATTGCTCACCCTTGACCGACTCCCACCGACCGCCCCTCTTCTTCGGCAACGGCTCCTCATCTCGACGGACAACCATGCTGATAAATCAGATAACAAAAGAACAAAGACAAACAAATCCCAGCTCAAAATGCCGTGACGACGCTAAATAAACTCAAAGCTAAGGTGTATAGCTAAACGGCAAAACAACAACAAGTACAGAACCAAAACGCAGCTCCAATAAAAGACCGAGATTTCAAATGACCCTTAAACTTCTCTGTATTTATTTATTTATTCAAATTTTTAAAAACCAAATGAAATTTCAAATTTATCAGAAATAAAATAACCACTAACGTCAAAATAACAAGGAGGACAAAATAAGATAGCAAGCCCAATAAATATACGCAATTAAAAATCTACTTTAACAAAACTGTGTTTATTTATTTAAAATTCAAACGAGCTAATTACCTCAAAAACAAATTTATAAAATACCCGACTTTAAATTTAAAAACAAACTAATTAAAACAGGCGTTATTGCAATGTTGTACCGGAAGCACTTACCGCTTGTTTACTCGACCTTGAAATGTTACACCACTAATTATACCTAAAGATGGACTTTAAGCAATCTTAGAGTACACGTGTTCTTAAAAAATGGAATATTTATATTCAAATCTTTTTAAAGTTTACCGTTTTTAGTTATTTATTTGATTCAAAAAGGGCCTAGATTTTGCTTTTTAAATTGTTATTTTATTACACGCGCGTTATATAATTTTCCCGAATTTATTTGCTGGTGTTGCACTGTTTTAGCCCGTTTTACTCGGTTTTTTCTATAAATTTATTTAAACGCCTTTTTAAATTATTTTGAATTTATCTTTGGTTATTTATTTAGTAGATTGTTGATTTATTAGTCCGAAATTTAAGTTGGTTTATTTTAAAATGCGTGTTTTTAGTTAAATCTTAAGTTAAAACGCGATTTATTTATTCAGTTTAAATTTTGGTTTTATTTACTGCCCTATGTATTAAAATTAACGTCACACAATAACAAAAGTATAATACACTAAATATAAACGCTTAAAATACAATAATAAATAATAAATCCTACATAAAAAACTTACATGTAGCCTTGTAGTCAGGAGCTCTGCAAAATACGTCCGCTCACTTCAAGCGCTAACTAGAAAGTTCCCAGCACCGATAGCAGGTCTCAACTATTACCCTTTTTTTCTGCGTGACAGGAATTCAGGCCTATCCGCAGATCCTCGCAAGTAATCTTTTTAATATCCTCCTCATTGAAAGTAAGCGTTACCAACTAGGTATTTCTAAAACCATCAGGTCGCAGTGCTCCTAGCCAGTAATCTTTCTCTTTCAGGCTGCCAATCTTGGCTTCTAACGCAGCCACCACTTCTTGCATGTCTATGGCTGTGTCTAACCCCTTGGTGTTTATTGTTTCCTTCTTGCGTTTGTCATCTATTTGGCGTGTTGTGATGAAATCATCTTTCTGTCTTATAATCTCCTTTTCCTTTTTGATGGCGTCTTCGTCTTTCTTAAGTGTTATCACGACCTTTCCATCTCTGGTGCTTCGAACGTATTTTATAGTGTTCGCTGTCTCGCCTTTTGTTAGATCACTTTTATGTTGGTCTGTAGCGATTTATAGTCTGACCCTTTTTTCTCTACTACCATTGCGTGTGTTCCTGGTGAGTAAATTTGTTTGGTTCTCTCTCCCATCGTCCTTTGTCCGGTCTGGAATGTATACATCAACTTTGGTTGTGGAATCTTGAAATACCCAACTAACCATTCTCTGCATAGATGCCATGCTTATTGCTTTTATTATATGCATAGACACCTTTTGGTCCTCTTTTGTTTCGTCCTTGATGCGTTGGAGAAGCTCAAAGGCACCAGATTGGTGCCGTTGTAGGCGCTTTTTATTACTTTTTTGATGCTCATGACCTCAGGTCCATTGAGTTTATTTTGGTCATGTTCTCGAGTACCTCTAGTTCATCGGAGATATCTCTCAAAATTATTTATATCCCAGCGGTCATTTCCTTGTCCTCAGGCTCAACTGCCACTACCTTTGTTACTCTATCTTCAGTGTTCTTCATTAACTCATGATTCCATGCCATAATGCCTAATTTTCTCCCACACACCTTGAGATAAATCCTTTGGAAGTTTTGTAAGTACAGACTCCGATGAGCCATTGTGCCATGGGGAGGTTTCCGTGCCTTCTTCCTGTGTATATTTTTTGTCTGTGACCTAATTAGTCCTTCCGCTGTCCCTTCTATCCTTTTCCATGTCACTAATTCCTTTTTCTAGAACTCTTTGATTTTCCACAGCTAAATTGTATTCTCTTATGACCTTATTTGTAAATTGCTTTATTTCGTCCAATACGTTCTTTAATTCGTTATGCACTGATTTGTTGACATTTAAAAAATCTACCAGTTGACTTTTATGTTTTAGGCGTAATTATTGGGCTCTCGTTTATTTTAAGTTTCTGTCTTTTTCTTTTTCGCAGAGCATGTGTCGTCAATGTGGTTGATGAATTCGACTGGTATCTTACTATCCCGACTACGTTATCATCATTTGTCTCGCTTTTCTTTGTGTAGCTTTTTTGTATATAGCTACTTTTGGTTCCGCTGCGAGTTGGCATGTCTGGTGGAGTTCTGCGGATAAAGTCCACTCTTTTAATCGGATTTGCAGTCATCTTTTCCATCTCCTGGCAAGCTTCCCGCCCATTAGTAGGTTCCACCATAACTGACTTTTCAGTGTTCTCTCTGCTCAGTACCTGAGTCATCCTTTCTACGTGTCATTTTCTTAGTTCGGTGTCCCCCTATGGAGGATGAACACTAACGTCTCTCTTCCACCTCTACTTGAGTTTCGTTCATCTCGGAGTTGCTCGTTTGCGTAGTTGTAACATTGTCACTCCTCAGATGGGGTACACCCATGGCAGTGGAAACCACTGCCACCAGCATGAACTCATGATGCATCTGAATAAGCCCACCTGTGAGGATAATTTCAACTCCCTGGAGCTCCCGCTTCTTACTTGCTCTTCATAGCTTTCGGAGGTCCCAAGCCTCTGACGACGTGGGCACTTTCCCCCAAGCGCCTGCCAATGCAGGGGACCCATCGGACACTTGGTGCCATCCTCGAGGCAATCGTTCTTTTACTTTTCCAACATTACACGCCGTGACGCCGACATTCATTCGTATCGTCTTTTGAAACGTGTTTCAATCCATATCCAAAATCTCGCCATTTTTATAGATTAGCAAGGGAAAGGTTCGTTCGGCTTCGGTAAATCTAATACCCAATCAGGACCTGCAGAATTAGAGTCGGGGTCGATAGCAGAAGAGTAGAAAGTTGACCCCTGATAGAAAAGATAAAAGAGAGTGGGTCTACCCATAGATTGGTACAAGGGAATATCAAGGAAGCAAAGTGGAAACCAAAAATAGACCCTTCCTCCGTTAACTGGGCCTGAGACCGGCAGAAGCAATGCATACATGCCCTCGACTGATTATGCATGCATTGCTGCAGGCGGTGTTAACCTGAATTAACCTAACTTATACTTTTTTTATTATAGAGGATTAGGAATCTTTCGATACATCCATGGAAACTTACCTTCTGCATTGAAGCTTCCAATTTCATTACCATGGGGAAGACACCGCGTATATCGACAGCGGTAGGTAGTGTTGTATTTGTATGGACTCCTGTTGGGGTATACCAGAGAGAGGATAAATCCTTCCCCTGGGCTCTCTTCTCAGGAATGCATACTGGCCAACTGAACTCTTCTCTCTCTTCCTGATTGCGACAAAGGATACTGGGATCGCCGTCAGACATTTCTTTGGCGTGTTTGCAGGGAATTTTTATTTACCGTTGTTACGTTCATTTTCGTAACTAATTGATTAGTTTATACGCAATAATTTTCACCTTAAATTCCTTCGTTCAACACAAAAATTAATTCCGTTAATTAAAAATAACCCTTTCGTGTATTAAAATTTGTATGGCAATTAATAATAAACTCCCTATCTAGGTTAGTTGATAAATCTTTCTGCTCATTAGAAAAATAAATATCCTTTCTAAGGATTTCGTACCTTGGAATTTACGCCTTAATTAGATAGGCGATTTTCCAAGTATTTCAATAATTAAATGCTGGTGTGTTTTTCCTTTTTAAAGAATTCGGGGAATTTATTTTGATAAAATTAGGGTTTTCCTGGTTTATTTCCTTGCTTTGGTGCTTTAACACATGTAACAATTCATTTGCTGTTCGACTAACAACCAGAAAACACGTTCTATTTGGCTTCGTTCGTTTTCTTTATTCGAATTTCTGGCACGCATTTAGCGTGGTGAGTATATAGGGTTTATAAAACAATACTTTTCGGCTTCATTAAATTAATTTATTGTTCGTAATTATTCCAGCTTCCTGCGAGGGACACGTTAATCCCTTGAGCTATCGTTTCTTCTGGGAATGCGAAGTCAAATGCGCTCTGCCTGGGCGTAAGCCTGCCTACTCGCTGACGTGGACCAGCGAGTGGTTCCACCCCGGTGCCAGTAAATCGAGGGTGAGTTCTTTTTTTGTTTTTCTTTGTATGCGCTTCTGACTTCGGAACCAGAACGCCAGGTGCTTTACCGTTCATAGATGACCTTTCTAAATTTAATTCTTTACGAAAATTATTGAACTATTTTGGCACTTATTGCTTTTTTTTTATTAATGCTTTACTATTTGGTTATAATCCCTAAAAATATACTACTTATCAATGTAAAAACGGTTTAAAGGCTTGCGTGCACATTTGAAAATGTTGCATGTTTGTAAATTTAGTTTAAGTTTATATTTACGATGATCTAGAGGATTTCGTACCTTGGAATTTACGCCTTAATTAGATAGGCGATTTTCCAAGTATTTCAATAATTAAATGCTGGTGTGTTTTTCCTTTTTAAAGAATTCGGGGAATTTATTTTGATAAAATTAGGGTTTTCCTGGTTTATTTCCTTGCTTTGGTGCTTTAACACATGTAACAATTCATTTGCTGTTCGACTAACAACCAGAAAACACGTTCTATTTGGCTTCGTTCGTTTTCTTTATTCGAATTTCTGGCACGCATTTAGCGTGGTGAGTATATAGGGTTTATAAAACAATACTTTTCGGCTTCATTAAATTAATTTATTGTTCGTAATTATTCCAGCTTCCTGCGAGGGACACGTTAATCCCTTGAGCTATCGTTTCTTCTGGGAATGCGAAGTCAAATGCGCTCTGCCTGGGCGTAAGCCTGCCTACTCGCTGACGTGGACCAGCGAGTGGTTCCACCCAGTGCCAGTAAATCGAGGGTGAGTTCTTTTTGTTTTTCTTTGTATGCGCTTCTGACTTCGGAACCAGAACGCCAGGTGCTTTACCGTTCATAGATGACCTTTCTAAATTTAATTCTTTACGAAAATTATTGAACTATTTTGGCACTTATTGCTTTTTTTTTATTAATGCTTTACTATTTGGTTATAATCCCTAAAAATATACTACTTATCAATGTAAAAACGGTTTAAAGGCTTGCGTGCACATTTGAAAATGTTGCATGTTTGTAAATTTAGTTTAAGTTTATATTTACGATGATCTAGAGCTGTGGTTTTTAGGGTTGCGTTTGTTTCTCTTTTTTTCTAGTTACTGTCAGGGTGTAGTTGCCTAAAAACTACAGCTCGCCATTTTCATGGGTAATTTTTTGTTGAATGTTTAAGGGTTTCTCATAATGTAATATGTAAATTGGGAACATTGACTTTTTTGGGGTTGGGTTTGGGAATACTGTGTTCTGTATATATATATATATATATATATATATATATATATATATATATATTTAATTATAAGTTCTTTCTTTTCCGTTGTATGTTTTGTTCTGAGTGTGAATGAGTGAGTGTTTATATTTTTTTTTCTATTTTTTTTCAGGCTCTCCTTTACTTACTTATATGTATAAAACCCCACCCACTCACCGATTGAGCCCGGTCGTCCTTTCTTTCTTTCTCTTTCTTTTCTTGATTTTTTTTATGTTACGTCAATATCGACTTCCATACGAACCAAAATTATGCTAATCAATTCAGAAATCCATTACATATTTATTATTAAAGGTAAAACTTATAGATGAAACTGCTTGCTAAAAATTCAAATGAATTATTCTCTATAAAGACGCCATATTGTCATGCTTACGAACCGTTTTATCGATCTTGTTTATGATGCTGATTGCCTTCAATAATAATAATCTATGCCCTCTTCATGCACCAAGCGACGTGTCTCTCCCACGAATCCAACTTTAATCCACCCATCTGGGTAGGGAACTTCCTACCACGTTTCTTTAATATTCGTCTTTAGCTGACTACATCTGATACAATAATGGATCAAGTACATTGGGCAGACGCCTAGAAGCCCCACGCGCATGACGGCGCGGATCGATAAACAAGTCGACTACATACTTACGCCTGGATCACGGCAATGTATCGAACATACAGCAGTTTGGTAGTTGCCTATATGCGAACCGTTACAAGATGTTGTTTTATCCGTACTCAGTCGTCATTACAATCATATTCGTGTCCATTTTCGGTTAATTTCGTTAACGGTTTGGCAGTGTCCGCAAACCCAAGTATATAACGTCGGTAATATGTGCACAATCCTAGAAAACTGCGTAGTTGGTGTATATCTGCTGGTGTAGGCCACTCTTGCACCGTTTTTATTTTGTCAGGGTCAGCTCTTATTCCGGTCTCCGAAACGACATGTTCTAGGTATTTCACCTCTTTTCCGAATAGGTGACACTTCCTGGGGCTCAATGCAAGATTTGCCCCGCGTAATTGTTGGAATATGATCCTCTAGGTTCTTAACATGTTCTTCAAAAGACCGGTCTAACACTATTACATCATCTAGGTACACCAGACATGTTTTCCAGGACAGTCGATCAATCGTTCAAAAGTAGCAGGGGCATTGCATAATCCAAATGGCATGACCTTGAAGTGTCATGATCCAGTTCCAATTGTAAACGCAGTTTTTTCCTTATCGTTTGGCTCTAAGCATATCTGCCAGTATCCGCTTTTCAAGTCCAAGGTCGAAAACCATTTAGATCTAGATAGAGTATCCAAGGTGTCATAAATTCTGGGCAAAGGATAGCTGTCTTTCTTTGTCACATTGTTAAGCCGCCGGTAGTCTACACAAAACCTTGTCGACCCGTCCTTTTTCTTGACAAGCACTACTGGGGATGCTCATGGACTATTCGAGGGTTCAATCACTCCCCTGTTCTTCCATATCGTGATGATTAGCTCGACTTCCTTACGTTTTGCCAAAGGATGACGCCTGGGGTGCTGTCTTATCGGTTGCGCATCTTCAGTATTGATTTGTGTTGCACAACATTCGTCCTTCTTTTCTTACTATCTACGTATGTAAAGTTGTTAAGACATTAATTTCAAATGTTATTTTTAAGTTAAAAATAAAGTGCTTTATTTCAAAGAAACCATAATCTATTGCTACACTTGAAAAGAGAAACTTCAATATGGCAGCCATAAGAAATAAAAGAGTTGACTATCATTACTCGCTAATCCCTAAAATAAAATAAAAATCAGGATATTATTACCATTGATAAACCATACAACCTTTGTTTCAAACATTTTTCTTTAAATGCATCATGTAGTCATATATTAGAATTGAAAAAATCTTGCAATTTTTGTTTTTGCGGATATTTATAAAACCATGAGAATAAGATATGCATTGTTGAACAATATTATATATTTTGTGCAATGAAAAATACCGTCAAGCAACTAAACTATATTTGACAAAGGTTCCTGAAATGTAGTCAAATATGAACATATTTTTAAAAAATTAGAGGACATGTAGAATACAGTAGTTTGCGAAAATCTGTTTGTCAAAATTACATTCTCAATCCCTTTACACAAAGAACTTTCTCTTGTAGGTGTTGTAATCAATCCATTTATGCCTATCTGTCAAATTACAGCACAGATACATACACATGAATAAATCTATTGCATTGCGTTTTTAAATTTTTTAGGACAAAATGATTACGAATATAGAAAAACCTTATCTAGATGGTACTGATATCGCCCAAAAGGGGCGGCGTCTGTAAGGAAGTAGGCTTGGCTTATTTAATTGTTTAATAATTTAAGCAAAATCAATATAAGTTGCGAAATAGTACATAAAATAAAGTATTATGGAGTGAGTTAATCCAAGTCGGCTGGCTTTGGAGGGCTTCGTGGTTGCTGTGGAGCCAGAAGTAAATGGGAACACTGATTAAGCGTCTGTATATATCAGTTAAGGAGGTGTAGAGGCCTTCGGATGTCTTCGGGTTTGTTCGGGAGACTTCGGCAGTTGCTTAAGAGGCCTGATGTGAACTTGAACCAGGACGGTTGGGACCTATATGTAGGTCGACGAGGTCCAGACGTCTTCGGTGGACTTCGGTTTTCGTCAGTGGTCTTCGTTCTTAGTGGTGGGTTAAAATTACGTTAAAGGCAAACATAAAATGAACTTATATGCACTGAAAACACTATTATTTACTATATATGCAAAGAAAAAGGGGTTCACAAGGCTTCGGTTGTCTTCGGGAAGCTTCGGACAACTTGTACGGTGGTAAATAGCGATTGACTATAGGTCTGGAGGGTCCAGACGCCTTCGGTGATCTTCGGTATAGTTCGGCAGATGTCGTAGATGGTAGGGCTCTAGGCCTAGACGAGCTCGGTCCCGTAGAATTCTACCGGGGTGATGTCCCGCAGGTATATCTGGCAAACACATTCATCTTTATTGCAGAAATCTACTTCCCGGTCGTTGTAAGAAGGAGTACATAGGTTGACTGCCTTCGGCGACGGCGGTAGCGGAGAGATGAGTTTTGGGTGTGATCTGGCAGAACGTAGTGCTTGCCGGAAAGCGTTCTGTTCCTGCTTGCGGGTTACTTGGTGTTCGGACCGCGGATTACGACCCATACGTAATGCTTCTTTGATATTAATATGAGTTAATATCACGGCCTCCAGGTACGACGACAGTTAGGGTAGTGCTTTGGCAGGACGCAGGCTATGATGAGCACTGCGTAAGGATTAAGCGTGCTATGGTGAGCGCCGCTTCGGAAAGGTATTTCACAGGCTATGAGGAGCGCTGTGAAGGAGAGGACAATCCCAGACTATGATGAGTACTAGGACTGATTTATGCAGAAATCAAATTCGTATTTATAGTCTTTAGGTCTCTATCCATCGTGTGTTGAAAAACGCTTATCAGAAAGTTAACCAATGAATTGCTTTGTTCGTTTTAGATTGTTAATTTTGATTATTCAAAATTTGAATAATGTTATTTTCCAAATTCTTAGTAAAAGTTGTTCTGTGCTCAGCACGTGTACTCTGATATAGTCAAGCTTGTGTGTTGACGTTCACTTAGTACATTGTATGTATTCATGCAGGTAACAGTACATTGGTCGAACAATAAGATGCGATACATATTCAGTTTGTGTGTTTTTTGGACAGAAGAAACCTATTTCTCTTATTGATGCATTTTTAATCAAAAGATTGAAGGTTATTAGTCACAAAACAAATTTCACTTATAGGATTCAAGAATAAATCAAAATAATTTCTGTTTTAATGTGTTCTGAAAGATTATGGATAATCGCCAATTAGAACTAATCATTTTTCATTACGACTTATAGCAAAAAAAATATTTGCAAATTCTGCAAATAGATTCAGAAACATTATTAGAAAATGTACCATTAGTGGTAGAAGCACAGATAGTATCAACAAAATGGGCCCTGGCTCACAACAGCAGAGTAGTTATTGAATATTTAAATGCCATCCAAATAAACAGACTTGACACCGTTGGAACTTTATAAATGATTTAATTTATAGTGCAAATAAAATTTATGTCAATATAAGGGAACTGGACAAATTAATAAATGGGTTTAGACACATTACTCAAGAGATATTACGAACCATAACAAATAGTGTAGGAAGACATTGTCAATTATGTTCGGAAAACGATTAATGGCAGTTTGAGCATATCTAAATTTGAACAATTAATACTTTTATTTGCGCACTTGTATTTTTTGTAAATAGCAAAACTTAATTATAGTGGAAACTCAATAAACAAAAAAACAAAATGATGGGATGCATATAAATAAAAATTCGATTTACCGAGGAATATGACATTAATTCTAAATAACAAAAACGTGTTTCCAAACTGTAACGATTTATCTTGGCGAACAGTGTCTTCTTATGGATGAAATCATACCAACAACACGGCTCCTATATGAACAGCTGTTGTCCAGGCAACAAGTAAGAGAGAAACTACGCCAATCAATCCGCATCCAATTTGTCAGTCGAAGACTGCTACATACATCATTTCGAAATATCACTTAATTTTAAACCTACCACGTTGATGTAATCAAAGGTCGTCCATAGAATTAAGTACAAACAAAAGATCGTAACTTATATTGGAAAATAATTTGTAACATGAATGTTGTGCTATATTATTTAAAATTAATTATATATATATATATACATATATATATATATATATATATATATATATATATATATATATATATATATAAATACTGATAGATTTTACGGTCCATACTATCCAGTTTATGACACCATTGACGAGGACTCTAACAGAAGTATCGTAAAGGGCTATACGGACCTCGCATTTCAACTTATTAATGCCGAAAGACATGTTATTCACATAATGGCTGGAATACGACTGAAAGTCATCTAACTGGACAACGAGCGGTAAACACGGCACGTGCAGGTTGATTATAGTAGAAATAACTAGTTATCAATACTTGTATTATATAGTTAAACGACGTTTTCTACTTCAATAAATAATTTTGAAGGTGACTTTAAGGCTTTTACTATTCTAAAAAAAAGGACTAACGAATGTTAATTTGGAACATTTGGATATGCATACAAAATTTGTTTTCAACAAATAAAATCTAACTTAACCTAACTTAACTTTTTTTTTATTATAGAGGATTAGGAATCTTCCGATGCCCCATGGTAATTTACCCTTCTGCTGCCTTACGTCTTCCAAGCTCCTTACTATGGGGAAGACGCTTACCGCCGAGATCTTATGCGGTAAGCAGTGTTGGATTTGTATAGGCTCCTGTCAGGGTATACCGGCAGAGTGGGACAACCCACCCTACCGGGCTCCCCCTCAGGAACTTATACTGGCCAACTAAACCCTTCCCTCTCTTCCCGCTAGTGACTATGGACTGCGGAACCGCCCTTTGGGGCATTACTTCACAGTCGTTGCGGGGTATTTTGTTTGTCTTCATATTCTTCATTCTTGTTGCATAGTCCTTTCAACCTGTTCTTTAATTGTCATTATGCGCTTTATGAATTTACCTATTTCTGCCCAGTTTCGGCTAGTCTCCAGCATAGTTTTTACCAGGTTTCCAGGATTGAGACAAACACCTAAATTTATTTCCAATTCCAGACTTTTGGTTTGCCATCTAATACACTCGAACACAGTGTGGAAAGGATCGTCCTCTTCCCCACACAGGATATAGCGGTCATTACTATATTTTCCAATTGCATAGAGGTAATTGGCGAAGCAGCCATGCCCGCTTAGCACCTGCGTGACATGGTACCCCACCTCTCCATGCCTCCTGCTTACCCAGGAGCCTAGATTTTGTATCAACGTCCTTATCCAACTACCTCTCTTGCAGGCATTTCATCTATTTTGCCAAGCAACTATTGTGTCACGTCTAGCCTCCGTTTTGTTAAGATTGTAGCACCTTATGTCAACTCTTTCTTTCGCTAACAGATCAAGTGGTATTATGCTAGCTATCACCATAATGTAGTCAGCCGACACAGTTCTGTATGAACTGGCTACTCGCATCGCAATCCTTCTTTGGAGTTTTATTAACTCAGCTCTCCTAGGCTGAACAGCCATTGCTGGATACCATGTCGGCGCTCCATATAGCACAATGGAGTTCACCACCGATGCCAGGACTTTCCTTTTGGTGGCTCTTGGGCCTCATATGTTCGGCATGAACCTCGATATGCCGTCCACGGCTCTTTGCGCCTTTTCTGATTGTCGCCTCAGATGCTCCTTAAAGTTAAGTTCTTTATCTATAGTGATCCCCAAATAGCTCACGTGGCCACTCATAGCAACTGGCTGTCCCCCTACATCAATTTCCATGTGGGCTACCTGTTGCCTGCCACTGATTCAGATCAGTTCTGTTTTGGCCGTCGCTAGTGTCAAGCCATTTTCCTCCATTCATCCTTTAATGCACTCAATTCCTTCTTTCATTTTCTTGCACAGCTGGTTCTCATCTTTAGCAGTTATGGTTACTGCCAAATCATCCGCAAAACCTACTATCTTCATCTCCTTTGGGAGATTTAGATGCAGAACCCCATTGTGCTACCACCCTGGGAGGGGTGTTAGTATATTTTTAAAATTAAGACTGTTATGACTTTAGAACAAGTAATAATAAACACTTTAAATTTCTCAAGTACTTAGATCAACAGTATAATGACAATTTCCAATATTACCACTACTTGCTTACTCAAGTTGAACCTCTACTCACCACCACGATGAATAATCTTGTTCACTACATACTGCTTACTATATTGCTACATTACCGGCTAACTTTATTCTGAGCCTAAGTCCCATACACCTCAGCGGATCCATCGGCCCTATAAAAGTACACAAAAATATAAAGCAATAAAGATTCGGATTGGCCTGTGGTATCTTTGACTCTTTTCTAATAATCACTATTAACATTTAACTTGTAAATTTCATAAACAAAATAGCAAAGGCCAAGTGCATGCATTTGTGGAACATTAATCATATAAATATATTACGATACCAAACATGTGTTAATTCGGTGATACCTTGATGTAAGTACAATAACCTCGGCTCAGGATCAACTTAGCAGATACGCTACGAAATTTCACGAACCTCAAGATTGGTGTCGTGTACCTCTTCTGCTCCTGGTGATAGGAATAAGGATAATTAGAATCTCCCCTATGTAGCACTTTCCCAAGAAGATAACTTCCAAAATCGAACCAACGATGACCTAATAAGTTCTTAATACCAAACTCCAATTTTCGAGTAACGAAAATTAAATGTAGTTAATTCAACCAGAATTACGATTAAAATATTATCAGAACAAAACGCTAAAAATTTCAAATACAAGAAACATATAAAGGGTACCCAAAATAAATTAAATTAGGAAATGCACATGGCGTGCCGCCATACTTACAAGCATGCTCCTCTCGCACGAAATTAGTTAATTACAAATCTGGAACAATCCCATTAAATACAATAAGAAATACTTATTATTTTACTCTATGAACTCCACTAATAATATCCCGTAGTAACGAATACGGATGACTTCAATTTCAATTAATAAATTTGAATTACAATTAGGAAGAGCTCCAAACCATTCGTGCTGCTCTGTTAAGGTGTAAAATCAAAGAGAGCATTCACTTCGAAAACAACTGATAACACGATTCGAATTGCAAACCACACCTGTCACATAGTCGTCGTTAATTTTAAGAAGGATTCAAATTACTCTAAATATTGTTTTATACTTAATAAAAATATGGAACAAACTTGTACCCTATTGAAAAACTATTTCTAAACTGGATACTCCTTAAAGAAGACTGAATATAATTTCTTACAGATATGCGAAAATTGAATTTAATGGAATTATTTTACAGACGCCACTGTTGATTGTTAAAAGCTAATCTATCTACATTATTACCTATAATACCTATTGCGCAATAACTACAACTACAAATTTAAAACACAATGGCATTGATGAATTTAAACAGACGTAACCCTACAAAATTGTAAACCTGAATCGTAACTGAAATTGATTTAACTATTTGTATAGTCTACAGAAACTACTTTAGAAATTCAATTTAAATGATATACCTATTTTATATATAAACAAATAATTACCATCACCTCTTGTACAATTATTAAACACGAAATATATATATACAAAACTATGTACAGAACGATTGCTAAATCGGGCTGTAACATACTCCCCTTACTTAGAAAAAACTTTGAAAAGTGTTCAAAAACTATCAAAATTTACACCATTAACAAAAAAAAAGTCGTTACCACATCATTGCTGAACGTGCTACCATTTTTCATTAGGATATAAGGTAAAATCGGGTTTTAAGTTTGAAATATGCCAGTGACCCTTTGATTTACCATTATAATCTTCCAACTCATAGGTATTAATGCCTAATTTTTTCTTCACTTTATAGGGGCCAGAAAACTTTCTGCCCAACTTTGCTGAAAAATTCTTTGAAGCATCTGACAAGTTGTGATCTCTTTTCCAACAAAAATCTCCCTCTTTAAAACTTACTGGCCTATGCCTTAAATTATAATTATGGGTTGCTCGTGTATGAGCTTCTTTAAGTTTTCGTTTTACAAAATTTCTAATTTCCTTAAATTTATTAATTTTGCTTGTCCTGCCGTTATCCTCTGTTGGATTCTTATCGTTCTCTATTAATTGTTTTTGTTCATCATCTTTATATTGTCTACCATCTAATATCATTTCACCACCAAAATTAACAAAATAGGGTGTGTTTTTAGTTACTTCTGACTTTGCTGTCCGCAAAGCGCAACCAAGTTTAGATAGATTTTTATCCCAAAGTTTTTGATTTTCTTCGATATAAGCTGTAATCATAGTTTTAAATGTTCTATTATATCTCTCTGTCGGGTTATTTTCTGGAGAATATAACGGTGTAGTTAAAAAATTTTTATTGTAATCTTTCATTAATTTAGTAAAGTCTCTACCCTTATATTGACCGCCATTATCTGATTTGAGATATTCAGGAACTCCAAAAATTAAAAATACGTTATCTTCTATTAGTTTAGTTATTTTCGCTGCCGTAGCTGTTCGCATTGGGAAAAACAAAGAAAATTTACTAAAGTAATCGCAAATATCTAGTATAAATCTGTTCCCGTGCGTACTACGAGGATAAGGTCCAAGAATGTCTGTAGTAATGTACTGCCAACATCTTGTAATATTCGCTTTTGACCCCATTTCCCCTGCTTTTTTCCGTTGTTCGGGTTTTGTTTCGCAGCAAGTTTTACATCTTTGTATGTATTTCAATATGTCGGATTTCATTCCGGGCCAATAATGTCTAGAAAGAACACTGTGGTACGTTTTGTATATCCCTAAATGACCTGCAAGCGGAGAATCATGACTTTTCTTTATTATTTCTGAACGATCCTGTTTTGGAATAACTACTTTCCAATTATTTACATTAGCATTAAATGAATTATCTACAATGTGTTTGTATAACTTATTATTTTCTACTCTCCAATTAGGGCAATCTAAGGCTTTATTTAATACATTTTTACACATATTTTCATACCATACATCCCTTTTATTATTTTTATTTACATTAATATTACAAATTTGTGGATTAATCTTACTTTCCTTGTTAGATATCGCTCTGCTTAAACAATCTGGCACAATATGATCTTTACCAGCTCTATGTACAATTTCGAAATCGAATTGCTGTAATCTCAAAGCCCATCTACTTAATCTACTTGACGGATTTTTTAAATTATTCAGCCAAACTAGACTGTGATGATCTGTGATAATCGTAAAGGGTATGCTTTCTAAATAACCACGCAGTTTTTCAACTGACCAAAGAACTGATAAGCATTCCTTCTCTGTGACCGAATACTTAATTTCATTTTTAGTTAAGGCTCTTGATAAATAACAAATTACATGTTCTTTGCCCTCATAGTGCTGACTTAAAACTGCACCTAAACTGTAAGAACTTGCGTCACATTGAAGAATGAACGGATATTTAAAATTTGGGCACGATAAAATCGGTGCTGAAATCAATGCATTTTTCACCTCTGAAAATGCTTTTTCACAATCCTGACTCCCAATGAATTTAGTGTGTTTTTTAGTTAAGTTGGTTAACGGAGCAACCATGTTAGAAAGATTGGGTAAAAATTTTCGATACTATGAAATCATTCCTAAAAGACGTTTTATTTGTCTGGGTGTTTTAGGTGTAGGTATATTGACCACTGCACTAACCTTTTCTGGATCGACGTTAAGACCTGCTCTATTTACAATATAACCTAAAAATTTAAGTTCGTTTCTACAAAATTTACACTTTTCTTTATTTAAAGTAAGAACTGCTTATTGTAATCGTTTAACTACTTCCTTTAAAACTATCAAATGATTTTCAAAATCTGGTGTAACTATTATTAAATCATCTAAAAATTTAAATTAATATGGTTCTAGTTCTGGGCCAAAAAATTTTGTCTACAAGCGCTTGGAATGTTGCCGGTGCCTGTGAGATACCAAAGGGTAATCTGTTGAAGTGAAATAATCCCCTTGATGGAATAGTAAATGCGGTATATTTTTTGCTATTTTTGTCTAACAGAATTTACCAGTAGGCGCTTACAATGTCAAGGCTACTTAAGCATTTGGCGTTACCAAGTTTGTCTAAAATCGCGCTCACATATGGTAATGGATAAGCATTTTTTCTGTCACTGCATTTAGTTTGCGAAAATCTACACAAAATCGATATTCTTTATTCCCTTTTGGAACCATCAAAATTGGAGAACTCCAGCTAGAGTCGCTCTTTTCTATAACACCTAGGTCTAACATCCTGTCAACCTCGTCATCTATTCTTTTTTGCATAACCGGGTTTACTGGAAAATATCTCGATTTTATGGGAGGGCTGTTCGTGACTATTTTGTGTTCGACTAAATTAGTACGACCTAATTTAACTAAACCGTAAATTTCGACTGTTACATAAGGACAATCTCCTTCGTCGGTCTGTGACAATACATAGTCTAATATCGGTTTACTTTTACGATTATAATGATTAATCTGCTCACTTGTGCAATTAAGATAAAGAAAATTATAATTTACATTGACCGTTTCAAATCCTGCAGAAACCTTATCACGGTCTAAAACCGGTTTCTTCGGAAGTTTTCCGAATTACATGTAGGACATGTCAATTTGGTGTATCCCATTCTTCCACAAGAATAACTTTTTTTAGCTAAACAGTGCTTGGATAATATGATATAAGAATTAAAAATTAAAACCAGTAGTTTACTTAGAAATTGGACATGTCACCAACCAGTTCAAAAAATATTTTTTATCGGTATTTTAGTTATTAATGACATTGTACCAAATTAATTCCTATAATATACCATGATGCTAAGCATCATGATCCTATTACATAATACTAAAAACTAGTGGTAGCGGCGACTTAAGTTGCTGCTGAAAGTAACCGATTACCAAGATCATCACTACATAAGTATATATCTCCAGTTTAGAAACCTTTAAAACTTAATTCATATACAAATTTTCAAACCATTGAATAAATAAAATGTAAATAAAATAGCCGAGCGTCTGCCTATTTGCAACATTTATTAAAACGTGTAGGCAACGGTCATATTAATATACACGTCTGGCGAATACTAAACACCTAATTAAGCTAAATTGAGTCTTTTAAAACAAGCATCGTCATCATCTGAAACAATGTTCTGTTAAAATATGGTTAGAAAAATTAGTTTACTTACCTAGAGCGATTTCACAAAACTCGATACCGTAAACTGAAAACTGAAAGGCTGAGCACTTTACATTAATGTATCAGCATATGTCATAACGAAATGCTACGGAAGTAAACACTAGGTATCCATGTATGAGCAAAATACTTAACCATTACTATTATTGTGCTATTCATTAGCAGAAATCTGCACAAATCTGCATAAATATTACGTCCAATGCTCGATTGGATTGCATAAAATTAAAGTTGTACCTGTTTTTGTTTGAGGTCTGAAAGCAGCTAATTAAAATATTGTATCATCCGTTTTAAATAATTCACATCTGCAAAATTTGTAAACATCCACTATTAGTCCAATTTAAAGAAAGAAATAATGCTTTACATAATTAAATGGGGTATTTTCATTATACAATACAATAATAATTATTACAATAGGTAACCCTATTTCGACTATTAAGAAAAACAATGCCGATGTGGTAGCTCAAACGATTAGTTACTTGATAAAAACTTCTGGGTGGGCGCGATTCGAGTGGTCAACGACCTACTTAAACATGTCTATGCCTGTATGAATGTGCGTGACGTCATAAATATCATACCTCATAAATATTTCTAGTTGTAAAATATATTAACCGGATGCACGTTTGAGGCTTCTCATGCTTTTCACTAAGTTCTAATTTTTTTAAAATGAAAATTGCTTTGTATTCACAGAATGTCGGACTATAATTTAAAAACCCAAACACATAATAACCAATATAAATTGCAGATTTTTTAAAAATGGACCACTAGTAGAAAAGATTTTTATAATACGTACTGATTTGCCTTATGGAGAGCTGCATTCGCGACCGTCTTCATTAATGTCTAGAGTCAAACTAAACGGTACCATGATACAATTATGTATCATGAAACCGTACTAGAAAATTAAATAACAACGGTACATATTTTCTTCAGCGCACCGATTAATATTGATTTTATAAAAAAAATTTGCACATGCCATCTGGTTCCTCGAATTTCGCACTATTTTTTAAGCCCAAACACTAGTAGATTTAAATAAGAATGGCGTTTCTGTATGACAATTAAAATACTGATGTATCATCGTATAGAATGCGGCTATTTTCAGTAATTTACAGAGAGTGAAATCATTTTACATATCTGAAAAATATGTAAATATTCAATTAAGCATACACACATCCAAAAATGTTCGACTTACCTAGGACGACGTTTAATTACAGAAAAAATATCAGTCTAAGGAGTGTTAACCTCCCACGCCAAAGTTATAAAATGATTACATCATGACTCATCCAAAATTCTACATCACGTCTGAGCGAAGCTCGGTAAAATTGAGGTCAGCACCGCTTTTATATAGAGTTCGAATATATTCAGTGCATCCTAAGATATTAACAAAAAATTATTAAGAATTAATTAGAAACCTAAAACTATCTCAAAAAAACTAGGCCGAATTTTACTAAAAATCGCATTAAATATGTATTTCATATACAAAATCGCGTCCATCTTTGTCAATATCTGGAACCACACTAAACCGTACTAGAAAATTAAATCGTTAGTATTACAACGAGACATATATTTTCTTCAGCGCGCCGATTAATGTAGATTTTATAAAAAATTTGTTTATACCATCTGGTTCATCGAATTTTGCTCTATTTTTAAGCCCAAACACTAATAAAGTTAAACAGGTAGGATTCTTAGTTTATCATAGCAGAATATTTGTATTTCAACCATATGTAAACTTTATAGCGCTTCCTTAAATTTTATTATATGAAATTTATTATACATGAAATTTGTATAACAATTATAAAGAGCGTAAAAATCTATACATTGAATCGATTTATAAATTTTCAAAAATAATTGTCGTTCCGTTAGAGATAAAAAATTCTCGGGGGCATGATTCGAGCGATCACCGACCTACTTAAACATGTTTATGCCTGCATGAATGTGCGTGACGTCATAAATATCATAGCTCATAAATATTTCTAGGTTTCGTTCTCTGTAAATTGCAGAAATGACTGCATTTCTCACGATTTATTAGAAGATGAATACATCGGTCCATATATAACTTGAAAATACGAGTGCTGGTTTGATATATAGCTTATTTTATAGAATAATTATTAATTCGATAATAATAAGAACGTTTAGTTTGGATCCAAAATTTATTATTAAAATTTTATATCACATTACTCTTAAATTCCAGGCATACAAAACTGAGTAATACAGTTCTTGAAAAAACAAATGCAGTTTAATTTAGGAAATAAGTTGTTTCTCGAATAATGCGGTTTCGAGTAAAGCAGGCTGTTAGTTTAAATACAGGTTTTGAAATATAGTTTATTCATGAAATCGATTTCTTATGAAAATTATTTATTATACTGTACTATTTATAATAATGTACCGTTTGGCTCTCTGCAAATTGCAGAAATGACTGCATTCCATACGATACGATGACATATCTGTCTATAATTAACTACAAAATACTAAATTATAAAATGAGCTATATATCTAACCAGCACTCGTATTTCTAAGAAAATTACTTTTACCTGACGTTGAGATATTCAAAGCGGTTGATAATTAATCAATTTATAAAACTGAATACCCTTCAAATCGATCGATTTACATATATTTTAAATTCAGGCAATTAATTATTTTGTTATGCAACTAGGTCATTACGTCTTGACTCATCTAAATTCTTCGACACGTTTATTTAATATATTCGCAGAGCGAAGACCGGTAAAATTTAAGGTCAGCACAGCTTTTATCGGCAGGACCTACGATATCGTGACGATTGCAACATGGACATTCCTTCACGTCAGTTCCCTGGACATTTGCGCAGTACCGCGCATAAGGCCGAATCTGGAAGCCCTAAGCAAGAAGCGATACAACTGTTATCGTATGCCTTCCGCTCCCGGATCGCAACTTACCGCATCAATAATCTGTCGGGTTGTAGAGACATTGGAGACTTTTTACTTGAACATAAGCAGCATTTTGAAAAGTTGATCCGGGACACCTTACAGGCCCACACGACCCTTAAAATTAATGTGGAAGTGTTTGACATGTACACAAAGATGGATCTGGGTGATACCGAAACAACTAAATCTTTCAACACCAGGAATCAAATTATAACCCGATCAAGCGACTTGAACAAAGTGTATACGGCGTTTTCTCGGGAGATTCTCGATAAATCTCAAGAATTTGAACACTACCAGTCCGGTTGGGCCTTACAACATGTCCTGCATTTAGAACTAAACATCAACAAATACCAGCCACTTAGGGGATCTTCCTACATTACCCTTCCACGCTGGATACAATCTAAAAAGGCGGTGGTGAATGTGAAAACCGAGATGCAGCTTGTTTTGCTTACTCCATTGTAGCAGCACTGTATCCTGTCGAGCATAACCCCCAACGTCTTAGCAGGTACCATCATTATTCGACTTGCATAAATATGGGTGGTATAGAGTTCCCTATAGCCTTTGACAAGATTGCCAAGTTTGAGGCTTTGAACGATCTGAGTATCAACGTATTCGGAGTGGAAGGAAGGTCTATTGTTGATCCTCTACATTTTACTAAACGCAAGAAAGCCCGTCACGTTAACTTGCTCTACATCCAGGATGAAGAAAAAGGTCACTTCTGTTGGATCAAGGATTTGGGACGTCTGGTCGGTAAGCAGTTATCAAAATATTGCTTACATAAATGGATTTGCGATGGATGTTTAATCTTTTTTCCGACTGAGACTGCCTTGACTAGGCATACTGAGCGGGACTGTAACCATGTCGTAACCCAAATGCCCACCGTCTTCAACAACGTTTTGGAATTTTCGAGCATCCAAAAACAAATGCAGGTCCCATTCGTTATTTATGCCGACTTTGAGTCGCTCCTACAGCCGTACAGTTTTGCAGCGCCTGACCCCTCCACGTCATTTACAACACCGCTCCAACAGCATACCCCTTATAGCTGGGCATATTACATCAAATGCAGCTACGACGACTCCCTCAATAAATTTCAGATCTACCGGGGCCCAGACGCAGCACGTGAATTTGTCGCCAAACTTAGAGAGGAAGCTAGACGTCTGGGTAAGATATTGACGACGAATGTGCCCATGATTCCTTTGGATCCCCAGAATGAACTTTTGTTCCATATGACCGCTTGGAACAGACCGTGTACGGGATCACAATCACATGAATGGGGCGTACCGCTTCCCCGTGCACTCCAAATGTAACATCCTTTATCGGGTTCCGCAATTTATTCCAGTGGTGTTCCACAACCTTAGTGGATACGATGCTCATTTCATCATAAAAGAACTGGGATATGACAACGAGAAAATTAGCGTTATACCGAGCAATAAAGAACGGTTCATTTCGTTTTCGAACACTGTACGACTCTGCGATATAGAAGTGGCCTTGGACGATGAAGAAAAGACTGCCGACAAGTCCCGTGTCCAACTTCGGTATATCGACTCTTTCCGATTTATGGCGTCCGGGTTGGATACACTGGCGAAGAATTTAGCCCAGGGCCAGTTTGTAGAGGTCAGACGTCACTTGCCCGAGGACTCCAAGTTCCAGCTGGTTACCAAGAAAGGAGTGTTTCCATACACTTACATGCAAAGTATGGAAGTATTGGAGGAAACAGCCCTACCACCAAAGGCTGCCTTCTACAATGATCTCGCCTCTACATCCGTTACCACCAACGAATACGAGAGGGCTCAGAAGGTATGGCGCGACTTTGGTCTCAACACGCTCGGGGAATATAGCCACCTTTATTTGAAGACAGATGTGCCGTTGTTGGCAGACCTCTTCGAGAACTTTCGCCGAGTGTGCATGTCGACCTATGAACTCGATCCGTGCCAGTATGTGACAGCGCCCTCATTAACCTGGGACGCCATGTTGAAATACACCGGCGTGAAATTGGAGCTTCTCACGGATATAGACATGTATCATTTTATAAAGTGTGGGGTCAGAGGGGGTCTGACCCAGCGTAGTGGCCGCTGCGCTGCTGCCAATAACAAGTACGTGGAAGAGTACGATCCTTCGGCACCGTCCAAGTATTTGACCTACTACGATGCTAATAACTTATATGGCTGGGCCATGAGTCAGGCTCTCCCTCTTGGAGGATTCCGATGGCTGCCCCCTACCGATACAACCGGTCTGCAAGCCACCATCTTAAATGTTTCCAAGGACTCTGCGAAAGGATTCATTCTGGAGGTCGACTTGGAGTACCCTTCACAATTACACGATCTCCACAACGACCTGCAATTCTGTCCGCAAATGAAAACGCCGTCTCATCTAAGACTCCGAAGCTCCTCACCACCATAGAAGACAAACGCCGCTACATTATCCACTACAGGAATCTACAGCAGTGTGTGCGGAACGGATTAGTGTTGACCTCCATCCACCAGGTTCTCGAGTTCGATCAGTCTCCGTGGTTGAAACCTTATATCGAACTGAACATAGAGCTTCGCATTCGTGCTACCAACGCTTTTGAGAAGGACTTTTTCAAACTCATGAACAAAACAGACAAGCGCGTCGACGTTAAGCTCGTAACTCGGTGGGAGTGTGACCGGAAGACCTTGTGCGCGATTACCCTGATTGCCCGCCCGAACCTTAATTGTAATATGGTACTAGGCGAAAATTTAGCACTCATGCAGATGGGCCGCGTTAGAGTCACCTATAACAAACCTATATATGCAGGCTTTTCGATTTTAGATCTATCAAAAACCTTGATTTATGACTTTCATTATGAGAAACTGTTGCCTCTGTATGGGTCTAAGCTTTCGCTTTTGTATACAGACACCGATTCGCTCGTGTATAGTTTTGAAACAGACAATAAATATAAGATCCCACTTGTAAACAAGAAAGTGCCCGGCAAGTTCAAGGATGAGTTTGGTGGTCAGTTAGTTTTAGAGTTTGTGGGTACTTGCGCCAAGAGTTACTGTATAGTTAGCGAAAGAGATGTAATAAAAAAGATTAAAGGGGTTAATCGTAGTGTTGTGCAGGGTATAAGTGTTAATAGTTTTAAGGAGGTAGCACATAACAGTAACTTCCGAGCCCTCGTGCATTCGATGCGGTCTATTAGGAGCAAAAAACATGATTTGTTTACGCTGTTACTTGGCAAGGTTAGTTTATCGGGCGCAGATGACAAGCGTTTCGTCATCCCTAACACGACCTTAACGTATGCATGGGGGCATAGAGAAATAGATGATAGATTATATTTTACCTAGTTTATAAGTTGTATATATTGCTTAGATTTAAATTGTATACATTACATGACTGTTTTAGGGTCACAATGTATATACATGTTTAGCCTAAAACCGTGTACAATGATAATATTATTGTAAATGTAGATATATACAAAGAATTTATTATTACTGTGTATAGATTGTCTAATAAATTTATATTTCCATATACATTGCAGCTTATTTTTGTTTCTGTGCTCAATCACCGATCCCAGAGAACTGAAACAATTACCCTTTACAATTCTGATTCCCCATACCAATGTTATGTAATTTTGAGTTGATTTTTAATAACCCCAGGGCATATGTTAACTCGATTTGAAATTTTTTCAAAAATTTTGTAGCCCGCAAAATGCCAGAATGGGGCACCCGCAAGGCTAATAAACTTAATGAAGAATTCAAATGAGTCATAAGAATTGTCATAAGGCACGGCCCCCTCAACAACCGCCAACTAGTAGGCAGGGTGGAGGATTCGATCGAGTGAGGATCGAAGTGTGCCAGAAGGAGCAGGGTGTCGAGATCGATCAAGTGAGGATCGAAGTGTGCTAGAAGGAAAGGCTAATAAAGGTAATGAAGAATTCAAATGAGTCATGAGGATCGTCATAAGGCCCCTCAACAACCGCCAACTAATAGGCAGGGTGGAGGGGATCGATCGCGTGAGGATCGTAGTGTGGTAGAAGGAGCGGGGGGAGGGGGACGATCAAGTGAGGATCGAAGTGTGCTAAAAGGAAAGGCTAATAAACGTAATGAAGAATTCAAATGAGTCATGAGGATCGTCATAAGGCCCCCCTCAACAACCACCAACTAGTAGGCAGGGTGGGGGTGGGAATCGATCGCGTGAGGATCGAAGTGTGCTAGAAGGAGCAGGGGGATCGATCAAGTGAGGATCGAAGTGTGCTAGAAGGAAAGGCTAATAAACGTAATGAAGAATTCAAATGAGTCATGAGGATCATTATAAGGCCCCCTCAACAACCGCCAACTAGTAGGCAGGGTGGGGGAATCGATTGAGTGAGGATCAAAGTGTGCCAGAAGGAGCAGGGTGAGGGGATCGATCAAGTGAGGATCGAAGTGTGCTAGAAAGAAACGCTGATAAACGTAATGAAGAACTCAAATGAGTCACGAGGATCGTCATAAGGCCCCCTCGACAACCGCCAACTAGTAGGCAGGGTGGGGATCGACCGCGTGAGGATCGAAGTGTGCCAGAAAGACCAGGGTGAGGAGATCGATCTAGTGAGGATCGAAGTGTGCTAGAAAAAAAGGCTAATAAATGTAATGAAGAACTCAAATGAGTCATGAAGATGGTCATAATGCCCCCTCAACAACCGCCAACTAGTAGGCAGGGTGGGAATTGATCGCGTGAGGATTGTAGTGCGCTAGAAGAAGCAGGGGGATCGATCAAGTGAGGATCGAAGTGTGCAAAAAGGAAAACCTAATAAACGTAATGAAGAATTCAAATGAATCATGAGGATCGTCATAAGGCCCCCTCAACAACCGCCAACTAGTAGGTAGGGTGGGGATCGATCGAGTGAGGATCGAAGTGTGCCAGAAAGAGCAGGGTGAGGAGATCGATCTAGTGAGGATCGAACTGTGCTAGAAAATAAGGCTAATAAACGTAATGAAGAACTCAAATGAGTCATGAGGATTGTCATAAGGCCCCTCAACAACCGCCAACTAGTAGGCAGGGTGGGGATCGATCGCGTGAGGATCGTAGTGCGCTAGAAGAAGCAGGGGGATCGATCAAGTGAGGATCGAAGTGTGCAAAAAGGAAAGCCTAGTAAACGTAATGAAGAATTCAAATGAATCATGAGGATCGTCATAAGGCCTCCTCAACAACCGCCAACTAGTAGGCAGGGTGGGGGGGATCGATCGAGTGAGGATCGAAGTGTGCCAGAAGGAGAAGGGTGGGGGTCGATCAAGTGAGGATCCAAGTGTGCTAGAATGAAAGGCTAATAAACGTAATGAAGAACGCAAATGAGTCATGAGGATCGTCATAAGGTCCCCTCAACAACCGCCAACTAGTAGGCAGGGTGGGGAGATCGATCGAGTGAGGATCGAAGTGTGCTAGAAGGATCAGGGGGATCGATCAAGTGAGGATCGAAGTGTGCTAGAAGGAAAGGCTAATAAACGTAATGAAGAACTCAAATGAGTAATGAGGATCGTCATCCCCCCGCCGTCAACTAGTAGGCAGGGAGGAGTAGGAGGATCGTCAGAATATACAATGTACGCCTTCTTCAACAAACCGCCAACTAGTCAGCAGGGTGGGGGGATCGATCGGTGAGGATCGAAGTGTGCCAGAACATATGTATACCCTCTACTTTTGGTTGATTTTTGTTCTGGGTCTTGTCAGGTTTAGTCTATATGCCCAGACACTCGTAGCATGTGTATATTCGTATATGCCTCAGCGGTAACCTATGGTCCCGTTGGGCTATGTTTGCAATTGTGTGCATTGTAGTTTTTGCCCGGGTGCTAACTTCTTCGATACGTCCCCAGAAGTTCAATTTTTCGTCTAATTGGACTCCGAGGTATTTATTGCCGGTTTTTCTTTTAACCAGCGTCCCCTGAATATGTAACCTTGGACCGGATGATAGCTTGCCTTTAACTAAGGTAAATGTAGTTTTTGTCGTACATATTTCTAGCTTATTTTTGTTGCACCAGGTGTTTAGTATATCCAGCGCGGTGTTTGCGCGAGATTGTAGCTGAGCTCCAGTGTCGCCTTGAACGACTACAGCGATATCGTCCGCGTATGCAGCGACAGACCATACCTCCGCAGACGCACAGAGTAGCTCCAGAGCCTCATCCATCATGATGTCCCAGAGTATCGGACCGCAGACCGAACCCTGTGGGCATCCCTTCGTTATTTTTTCCGAATAGTTTCGTTATCACTTTTTATTTCCACGTATCTGTCTTGACAGTAGCTCCTTCCTGTATTGTATAGGAGTTTAGGGCATCCAATGTTTTGCAATCTCCTAAAAAGTGCAGGCCACCAGAGGTTGTTGAACGCATCTTTTATATCCACGAAAATCGTTATGACATATTTTGCAGGGGCTTTTCTGATAGCATCCATGATGTGTTTTATGGCGTCTTCCGTTGCTTTGCCCTTTCGAAATTCGTATTGGTTTTCTTTTTCACCTGTTAACTCTCTGTGTGTTTTAAGTCAACTGTTTATAACGCGCTCATGTTTTCCCAATTGTGTTTAGGGGACATATGGGTCTGTACGAATCTGGTTTGGTGGCATCTTTCCCGTTCCCTTTGTAGAGGATCGCAAAGCTACCGTGTTTCCAGGGATTCGGAAACTTGCCTTGTCGTAGGCAATCGTTAAATAAATGTGTTAGCGATGTAGTTAAAGGTCCCACTAGAGCGTGGAGCACCTCCATGTGTATGCCATCCGGGCCGGGGGCCCGTTTTCTCTTGCCTTCCAGGATAGCGTTTGCGACTTCCCCTTCTGAATATTCTTTGACCTTATGTGACGTTGGGTAATCTGTACCTATGAGTGTTCTCTGATATGTGTGTTCAGGAGTGTCCTCATTGGGGTTGTCGTCTGGAAGTAATTCGTCTAGCATTGTTTCTAGTATATCTTTCCATGTTGTGGTAGCTACGGGAATACCGTTAGCATACTTTTCTAGCGTGGAGTATGTTGGGGGTGGACGAATTTTTTGTCTTACTATTTTATAAGGCATGCCACACATATCTAGTTGTAAATGTTCCTCCACGAAGTGTTTCAATGTTTGTGCTTTTTTCTCTTTTATTTTCGTCATATATTTGCTCTTTGCCTCCCTATATTGCCTTAGATTTTCCTCAATCTTCGCGTGTTTCTTTTTAGTTCCGTTAGTTCTGTGGTCCAACTTAATGGTTTTTGCCTATTTCGTTTGTGAGTAATAGGGATTGTATCGTTCATAGCTTATATGATGTTTTTGTCAGATTAGTCGCTCTTTTATGAACGCTCTCGTCTAACTGCATATTCGCATTTGGTTTAAAGGTCTCTAAAAGTTTATACCAGTTAGCCTTGCGTAGATTATATTGTTTGTCTACTTGTATGGGTGTTACGGCATTCACTTCAGCTTTTGATAGACTAAAGGTTGTAGGGTTATGGTCGCTGAGCGTCATATGTTCATGCACCTTCCACTCAGTAACTCGTCTCCATGCTAGCATATCTGTTAGTGTGACGTCAATGTTAGTTTCTGCGCCAGCATGGCTATATGTTGATGGGTTGCCGGACTCGTTTATTATGTGTAAATTTTCTTCGTATATCAGTTCTTCGAGTTTTTCTCCTTTTGTGTCCGTTTCTCTGCTATGCCACTGGGGTGATTTTGCATTTTCATCGGCTAGAATTACTGTTGGTGTATCAGCGTATTCTAGTATGTATTATATTTTGTATTTTGTCTAGGTAAGGTTCAATTGCATCGGCGTACTGAAAATAGAGGTTAGCCATGATCCATGTGCCCACATTTCTTGATACTATTTGGATACAAGAGCAGTGTGTGTCCGTGTACTTATGTATGGTTGTTATTGTTATGGTTTTATTAAAGACAACAATGGCTACTTTTGCATCTGAGTTTGCCATTATTATTCCGGCTGTTACTGGCATACCTCTTAGTTGGTCTTTGTAGAGATATGGTTCCTGTATGCCCATTATATCTATAGCCATATCATCTGCAATCTTCCGTAGTTCGTGTGTGACTGTACGGTTATTATTGGCATTTACTTGAAGTATTTTCAATATATTATCCATCAGGATGTTTGGTTATTGTTTATGCCAGGAGCCATGGTTTTGATAATCATACACAATTCGGCCGTGCGCCATTACGAACTGATTATAGATTTCGTTTAGATCAAATGGTTCGTCTCGCCTTTCATATACATCTTTAACAAGCGTGTACAGTTTTTTCGGATCTGTCGGAATAAAGCGTCTTTTAAGTATGATTCTGTCGACAGCTTCAATTGTTGGAAATGTTATCTTAACCCCCCCGTGGGTGTTTAGTTCTAGTTAGGTGCCTTAAGGCTGTCGTTAAAAGGTTAGTCTCTTCTAATGCTGCTCTTTGCATGGCGTTCTCTATTTGTTTATAGATTTGGCTGGGAGACGGGCACCTATCGGTGTTGTCCTCGTCTTCATCAGCTGTTACATTTATTTTTACATCATTTATTGTTTCGCTAAACGTCAGTTGTTGTAGACTTCCTGTAATCTTTTTAATTTCTCTCTCTTCCTGCGGCAATGGTCTTTCAGCAGATTTAGTTCTAAAACGTCTTAATATCCTGCTATGTTTTATTTTCCTTAGAATATTTCTCTTCTCCTCGTGATGTTCGACTTCATCAGTTGTTGTGTCTGTTTGTGTGAATTTATCTTCACACATCTTTAACTCTTTTGCCCGTCTATGTTTTTCAGCTTTGGTTCGGTCTCTAAGAACTTGTGTCGGTGGTTTTTTCTTTGTCGTTCTTGCGCTTGTGTTAGTTTGTGTGTTCTTAATTGGTTCCATAGTCTACGTTCTTTGAATTTGTCTTTCCAATAATATCTTATGTGTAGTACATGTTTTATAGTCACCGTCGCATCTTTTATTTCTTCTAAGGCATGGTACACATACCCTAGGGTTATCGAGTTTGGGACAGTTCTGACGCTTGTGGTTAGCCTCTTTTTCGGATTCAACTCCACAGTGTTCGCATGTTTCTTTATTTCTGGTACAGTGTTTGGACACGTGTCCCAGGTCCTGGCATCTCACACATCTTGGGACCACAATGTATTCTTTAATGGTGAGTGCCCTAAAGCCTAGTTAGATTCTACCTTGGCTTAGAAGTAGTCTGCGTACGTTCGGCGATACTTCCGCTACGTGGTTTTGCGTTGGTTTTCCTTTAGGTCCTGTTTTAAACCTTAGTGTGAATTGTTTGTTAAAGGTTTCTGCGTTCATGTGCTCTTCCATGTTTTGTTTATATGTGTAATCTTTAATCTCTTCCTCAGTCATACTGGTAGGAATATCATAAAGAATTACGAGCGGATTTTTCTTTTTCGGTAGTTCACATCGTAGTGTTTGCATGAGTCTCTCATGTACACTAAGTTTCCCTAGATCTCTCCCCGTTTCTGTTTCTGCGATTAGAACTTTATTGGCAGTTCTCATACTTTTGATCTTTACTTTGTCTATCGTTGGTTTTATAATTTTTGTAAAGGTCTTCTGCACCTTTTTTGCATCTTCACCTGATCTAGATGTGATAAATATATATTGCTTGTTTTGCTGACCCTTTCTATGATAGTGTTTTTCGGATCAAGGTTTAGTTTTGGTTCTTTCAATATGACATTGTCGGTTCTTGTGGCTTGCTTTGTAGATTTGTTTTATATTGCTCAATTTCGACTCGATAGGCTTTGTTCTGTTTTGATAACATGTCGTTTTGCTCCTTCAGTTGTGCCATACTAAAGGCCAGTTTGATTACTTCCTCCTTTAGCATGTTTTTGCGATCTTTCGGTACGCGGTTATCCGTATCTAGTAGTACATCTATGTAGTGTGTGAGGTTTAGATAATATTCTTGAATGGATTCCATGATGTCCATTTCGTTTTCGTCTTCGTCTTGCTTAGTATTTTCAGGGCTGTCGTTTTCCCTCTTTTTCTTCCTACTTTGACTTATCTTTGGAACTAGTGGGTCTTGTACACTATTCTCTAAGTCCATGGTTGTTTGGGGGAAGAAGTACTTCTGACTACCCGTAGGTGGAGACCTAGGGGTTCAGAGTACTTCTTTTCGAGAAGACTGCTTCGTCGTCTAATTCTGACATTGTTTATTCTTTAAACACTAAACTATTTCACTGTGTCTTATTTAACACTAAACTATTGCACTGTGTCCTATCACCTTCTACTTGTCGCAGTAATAAAGTCTTTCCGCGATACGGGCCGGAGGCCCTCTCCCTTTCCTTACCCTTTCGCCGCTGAGGGTTTTTAAACTAACCGTAAGTAAACTTATGGCAGTCCCTCAGTCGTTGCCCGGCCTAGACCTCGTGGAGGCGGGTAGGTGCCAAGTGCCCCGTAAACCCGAGCAGAAGCGTCCCACGACTTACACCGCTCATACTGTGTTTGATGCTGAATGCTTTTGCAATCGCTTTATTCTATATCACTTACTCTTGACACTAGTGTATTACATCATCAGCGATCGTAAATCAGCGCTGACGGTCCTAACAATTATGAACACCTCGACAGACCTCCTAGCGGATGTCTGGAGAGTAGCACATTCGGCGCTCCGGTTTCGACATTTAAAGTTCTGTTGGGTTAGATCGCACGATGGTAACGTAGGAAATGATAGGGCTGACGAATTAGTTAAAGAGGCCGCGACGACGACTTCCGGATATCGTACTCGTCGATACTGAGGTCTCTGATTAGAAGAAAGCTGCAGAAAAGATCAATACGACAATGGGAAGAGAGGTGGAACAACGCTGCCACAGGCAGGTGGACACAAATTCATACCAAGTATAGTAGCTAGAGATAAGATTGAGTTGAAGCTCGACCATAAAATGGTTCAGCTAATAACAGGGCATGGCGCCTTGAAGGCGTATTTGCAAAGATTTGGTGTATCCGACAACCGTTGCGAATGCGATGAGAGCGCAGAAAGCTCAGAGCACGTGCTCTTTGACTACCCGATCGAAGTGGCAAATCGAAGGTTGGCTGATGGGAAGTTAGCAATAGTAGGGCTAGCATGGCCAAAGAGCCTAAAGGAAGTCGGGGAAGTGGCTAATCAGAAGGCGTTCTGGACAGACTTTAAAGAATTTGCGGGAAGGGTCGCGCGATTGGACGGTGATAACCGCGCGTAAATTGCGCGCTAGGGGGGTGGGAGAGGAAGGATTGGAAAACTAGGATTCGACTTGGCACTATATATGAGCACGATTAAAAACCTGTTAAATAAAAGAAAAATAAAACAATAAAAAAAAAATTAAAAGCAAAAACAAAAGCAAAAATCATGAACCAAAAATCTATTATGCATGACGAACCCCCCCACATCACTGAAACAATTACTTAAACTCGCGGAGTATCGGGAATAAATCAAACGTACATAAATTATGACAAACTAAATCAGAAATCCCTCATTAATTTAAATCAGAAAAATAAATAAAGAAATAAAATAGAGTGAAACCGCGCATATTCCGGGACTTTTAAGGTGATAGTGATTGTGAACCCTCCCCTCAGAACGTTTAGTACATACATACCCACCAAGATTTTAACAGTGCATGTTCATCTCCCCTTAGCAGTAAGATATTAATAGGCGTAAGAAGACGACCAGATCTTCGGATGCTGGAGAAATTTATATACTAGGTAGGAATAAAATTGTGGCGGCTGTACTCGCATAAGCATTGACTTGTCTTAATAAGAAGATTTTGAAATAATTTAACGAGCACGTTTTTGGGTGTAATGACGCTAGCCATCATAATGCTTATGCAAGTGCTGGGTGATGTTTTTGCTAATTTATGCACTGTTACCTGCTTTTGCTTATTTAGATATTTATTTATTTGTTTATATATTTATTTTATGTTTATTCATATATTTATATTATATTTATTTTAATATTTATATTTTTGCCTGCATGTAGTGTTTTGTAGCTCGATTTAATTCGTTTGACGTTCTGCCGCCTATTTTTTGGGCGCAGTATCTATCGGAAAGAAGAATGTAATTATAATATGTCAAGTTAGAGAACGATAGGAAACGTTAGGGACGAATATAGGATTGACTTAGAATAAAATACTTAGACCAGGGAGCACGAATTTGTAATTTTATAGAGTAGGCAAAATAGCTGGATTCACTATTAAAATATTTGGCGAATGCTTAGAAAATTTGAATATATATTTTTTTAAATTAGCTAGCTAGATTTGGGTAGTTTTTAAGACGATCCTTCATGTCGCACCGGTAAGCAGAGCTGGCAGCTGCTTTCCAGTATTTCGGATCCCTCCCCCTTTCATTTTGCTTGTGTCTGATCGGACACACTCCAAAGTCAACGCTAGGAATACTATTATTCAAACCCAATTTTTAGTTTTGTTTCAGTTTGTTAGAGTTTTATTTAGAATCTATTAATTTTGAAGTTAGATTACATTTGAAGCATGTTAAATTTCGCGTTAAATCCAATGTAGTACCTTCGTGTAGAGCATAGGGGACGTGGCCGCAAGTATTATGACCCTTATTCACATTATAATATCTTTCCTTGCAACGCGGTTACTATCTCACACATTTCAGTTGCACCATCTAGGCCTTTAATGTGCAGGGTCTTCCATTCACCCATTCTGCCAGCCTGCCTTGCCTTTATAGTATCATCCTTTGATTTGATAGTTTCCTTGACTCTTTGGATTGCCTTCACATTTTTATTTAAAGTGATCAATATATTTCCTTGTCGGGTGCTGCGTACCTCTCGTATGGCTTCAGCAGCCTCACTTCCCGAGTCCAGTTCTCAGCTCTTTAAGAAGGGATTAATAATCGAATCTCTTCTTTTCCACTACGAGAGCGTAGGAATCTTTGAAGGGTTACTTCCCATCGTTAATCTTGTCCCTTTCTACCCTCTTTGTCGGAATGTATACGTCTACGGTTGTGCCAGTGTACTGGAAAAAAGCCCATTCCACTATTCGGCTTAATGCCGTGGTACTGACGGTTTTAATATGGTGCATTACCACCCGTACGTCATCTTTTGTCTCTTTTTGTATTTGCAGCACCGTTTTCAGAACTCCTTCTTCTGTCCCATCGTGTGAGACTTTAACCACCTTGTTGCTGCTTACTACTTCAGGACCTTTAGATCTTATTTTGATGGAGCTCTCTAGTACCTTTCCAGGTACTGCCTCTGTATGCCTTCAGCCATATTTTTATCATCCGACTCGACAATCACCACTTTAGTAGTCTTGTTTTCTACCTGAATAGGATTTCCTACTACCACCTTTGTTATAGTTTTTGATCCCAATCTGTTACCCTCCCAGGCGGTTGTCTGTGTACCCTCTACCTTTTTGTCTGTTTTTTCGGGAAGATTTAGCTCCCTTAATTTCTTGCATTTGTTTTCGAGGGCCGTTACACTATTCTTAAGGTCTGCTTGCATGTAATCTAACGCATTGTGTTACTTCACAATCCTTGTTACTAGTTTAGTTTCCCCTATGCTGTCTTTCGGCTCTCGATGGACGGATCTCTTTGTGTTTTTAAAAGCAGACATCTGCTCCACTTTCTGTACGAGCATTTGTAAATTAATACTTATACCAGGTTGCATCTGCACCTGCGTTTTCTTTTTCTTTTTGCGTTTCTTCTCCCCTTTATTATCGGGGGAAGATGTTGCGGTCTCGCTCTGTGCCAGCGTGCTCATCTGTTCCAGCATCACCACAGGCTTGTTCATTATATTTTCAATAGCTATTATCTTCCCGTGAACTCGATATACGCGACACAACAGCAGTTGGTAACGCTATTTCAATAAGTGGAAATTAACGCGCATATGTCAATGACGTCACACAATAAGCAAATTTAATTGCGCAATTACGCAATAAATATCATAATCGCAAACAGTTCGTGAAAAGTTAATACTCACATGAGTAAGTCCCGCTTCCTTCCTGGTTGCTAGAACCCCCTTCCGGGTTATTTAAAGATGGTGATTGCTCGGCTAACTCCTAGCGGGGCATGGACTCCAGCTCGTTCTAGGGTCGTGGACTGCTCCAAGGTCGTATCAAAATTCCTATATGTAGCGGGAACGATAAGGAACAGGTTTATCAGGTAAAGACAAACAAAGATACGCAAGAGAAATCTACATAATAAAGATACGATACCAAACACGACAACTGCACTCCTCGAAGTTCAAAGGCAAAAGGCCACGTTACAGAGTCCCCCGGAAACTTCCCCACTCTTGTTCTCCCGCCACTCGCGTCGCGCGATCTGGCGCAAACGCACTCTGACGTGACGGAAATACACGCCAAGTCTTTTGAATTTATGGCGCGAACTCACGCACAGCAAGACTAAACTAAAAAATGTTTAGTGCCAAAATTTTGGCACGTAACATAGCCTTTCTTTTACTAGGCTCTTTTAGTGCAGTTACGGGTTGTTCTGATAGTGACTTGTATAATGGGCTCTTATCGAGCTCTTCGTCCTCCCAATGATCATCTTCTGCGGCACTTCCTGTGGACGAGGTTAGCTGTATCACTTTGCGAGGTTCTACACACGATCCTGGCTTGTCCTGTGGCGTATTAAAGATGTCGCTAGCCAGGTCTTGCATATGTTTTGAAGTAGCGCGTGTGGGGTGTGTTCTTTTAAGAGCTGCCCGCCTGACTGTTGAGTCAGTATCTTTTTCCCAGTCATATTTATTCGTGTCTTGTAGCCTCCCCGATTCTAATTGTCCACTGCTGTCGGCTGGTTTGTTTCTTTCCAGTATTTTATATTTTGGGTCCGCTTGTCTAATGGTTTCGGTAACAGAAAATTGTATCGCGGCCTGGATCTCTATCAGAGCACGATCGTGTTTTGTACTATTTTCATCTGCCTTTGGAGGAGTTCTAACCATTCTAGGGGTTCTCTCGAAAGAAGCCAGTAACTACGACTCCGCGCTCTTCTTCTCCTCTCTCTGCTCCCGCTTACTTTACCTCTCTGTACCTAAAGTGTTCGTCCCTTTAGTATACTTATCACTCATGTTGTAAGATTCCCTTTCATGGGTGGGCTTTCCGAGCTGGATATACCCACGGTTTCCCGCAGACGAATTCCCCGTCTAGCTCGGATATGTCCTGTATAGGAGGAATAAACCATCTCCTTAGGACCCAGGGCCCTACTTACCGTCCGGCTTTCAGGCTCTTACGCCTCCGACAGCGCGGGCACCCATCCAAGCACTTGCCATCGCAGGGAGCCCAACGGACGCTTGTGGTCTTCCTCGGGGCACATTTTCTTTTCTCCCCTCCGACCTTACATGCCGTGATGTCGGCATTATATGTGTCTTCCTGGCAACTTTGTGTTTCACCGATTTCCAAATCATAATCATGTATCGCCAAGTCTTAAGTAGAAAGGAAAGGAAAAGGCCCGTCCGCCCTCGGATAACCTAATAGCCAATCGGGGCCCGAAGAATTAGAGTCGAGGTCGATAGTAAAAGTGTAGAAAGTTGACCCCTGATAGGAAAGATGAAAGTAACTCTACCCAAAGATAAATACAAGAGCGTACATACGAAGCAAAGTAGAGTTGAGAAAATATACCCCTCTTTTATCCGGCCTTGGGACCGGCTGCAGTATTTCTGGGTGCGTGTGCCATATACGTGCATCACTCACCCCGCTACATGTAGAGTTAACCTAACTTAACCTAACTTAACCTAACTTAACCAAACTTAACCTAACTTAACTTAACTTAACCTAACGTGACCTTACTTAACCTAACGTAACCTTACTTAACCTAACTTAACCTAATTTGGCCTAACTTAATCCAACTTAACCTAACTTAACCTAACTTAACCTAACTCAACATAACTTAACCTAACTTAACCTAACTTAACCTAAGTTAACCTAACTTAACCTAACTTAACCTAACTTAACCTAACTTAATCTAACTTAACCTAACTTAACCTAACTTAACCTAACTCAACCTAACTCAACCTAACTCAACCTAACTCAACCTAACTCAACCTAACTCAACCTAACTTAACCTAACTTAACCTAACTTAACCTAACTTAACCTAACTTAACCTAGCTTAACCCAATTTAACCTAACTTAACCTAACTTAATCCAACTTTACCTAACAACCTAACTTTTTTCTCGAGGATTAGAAAATTTTCGCAAGCCCATCCCACAAATTTTACACCCCAACATGTTGAGGTGCAAGTCTTGTGAGCGGGAAGACACCATATCAAGGTCAATGATATGGTAGTGTTGGATTCGTATACTACACTGGTCGACCGAAGTCGTTCAGTTTAGCAGTCGCCTACCTCCTTTCCCCGCTTCCCCTTGTGACAAAGTCGCTCTGGAACTACCAATCTGGTACAACTTCGGAGCGACTTGGAGTGAAGTTCTTATTAATCGTATTATCGTCCAGCCTTGGTTTGGGTGTGTATGTGTGTGTGTGGGTGCGTGCGTGTGCGTGCGCGCGCGCGTGCGTGCGGGGGCGGGCGGGCGGGTTGGCCGGTGGGTGGATGGGTGGGCGGGCGGGTTGTTTGGTTGGTTTGGGCGGTTGGGTGGGTGGGCGCGTGAGCGCGTTCATGCGTGCGTGCGTGCGCTTGCGCGCGTGCGTGTGTTGTTGCAATTTTGTGTTTTTGTGTTTCTTAAATCTATGATCCTAGTCTATTTAGTGTTATGTTTAGATTGAAACGTTGTTTGGTTTGGTTCGTGCCATGTATTGTTGATTTTGTTTAACCTTGTTTTCCTGGCGTCAGGGATTCCCTGGAATTTAAAAAAAAACAATTTTATTTCTTTCGCCTACCTATCAACCTGTAATCTATATAATTATACTACAGGTCGTTGTGTGCGCAGTCTAACTTAAAACTAACATGAAAGATGTTGGCATTTGGTGCCTTACATTCCTAACCTAACTTACGTCTAACTAAATTACGTCGACTAACCTACGTGTTTCTGCCAGAGTCCCAGACCATCGGCAGCCGGAAATCGGCTTCTCTGGTTGAAACCTAAAACTAGCTGTAGACATGTCCCCGGCCGTCGGCAGCCGGAAACCAGGATACATGACTCAGGTCTTAACCTAAGTTATTATGTTACAGGCGGAAAAGCTACTAAGTATGTATTTTCCAGTAAAATTATAAAATGGGGGCGGCCTGTAAAACAAAAATTAAAGGGAGGTCACCGGCACTAGCTAGCGGAAGGTCGTGGATCATATAGAGGTTTAAAATTTTGCAGAAAGGGTTAAATTAATTTATAATATACTACAAAAAAATTTGGCACTTACCTTTCATAAATATTGTGGCTTAATGGCAATTACCAAGGGCGCCAGACAAGTCGAGAATGTCCAAATGTTCGTGCAAAACCTTGAGAGACTTGTCGTCCCAAGGAGGACAATTGTTTCTTTTAATCAACTCTTATCTTTTTGACTACTTATGCAACTTTCATGATAAAAAAATAATAAAAAACTATTGACTTAATCAACGGCAAACAAAACTATTTAATTAACAGAGCAATAAACGTGAACCTCTTACATTCATTGATTTTAATTTAGAAATTTAATTGAATAGGTGAATATGGAATTATGAAAATTTTGCGTACATAAGTAATTCCCAAACACTGTATATGAAAGAAAACTTATATTATAAATCTTACACTAAATTAATCCTACGGTTTATGGCCAAAACGTCCTAACAAATAAATTAACTAAAAATTGGTCATGCTACTTAACTATAAAAACTTACTTACTAAAAATTGTCAATTGTTTGATGGCTTGCCTTCCAACGTAGAACAGCTCTTAAATTCGGGGAGAGAATCTCGCTTGTTGCTCTTGTAGCTTGTAATTTTTAAAAGAGTTTACTGGCACACGAACCCGGCAGGAGCTTGTTAACAATATCACTTAACTTGTGCGTCACACGCCTACAAGCTTTTTATTAGTTACCTTGTATCACTATAAATCCGCGAACATACGGGCGTAACCCTTGCGAACTGGAAGAGTTAATTATTCCTTTCCAATTTCACTATCGTGATACTAAGTGCAATTCCATATCTGTGATGCCGGAGAACGCTACCCGCGAACTTCGTTTCTTTCTACTTCTTCACCACGGACAACTCCATTGGAAAAAAAAACTCTCTCCGTCTTTTTGCTAAAGCTTTAAATTATATAGATTAATTCCTACTCTAACCATTTTTACGTCATATTTCTGTTATCCAATGACTGAACAGAACCTCCCCAAACCAAGATTTTAGAAACTAAATCCAACCCCTTTTTAGATGAGGGTCACGGAAGCAATTATTTTTTTAAGGGTTTAAATATGTTGTATCTTCTAAGAATTTCTTAATTATTGGAATGTGGACCATACCCGTTGGCGACAGTAGTCTGCCATTAACAAAAGACCGGTTAACCCACTTGAGCCGAAATGGATTTTAAATACAATGGATGTCTCCAGACTACTTAAAATTATTTGCAATCTTTGAACAAATCAAATTGGAAAAATAGTTTAGCTATTTTCAATGTTTCGTTTTCTATAACCTTGTCAATCAAAGAAATTATTAAGAAAATTAAGCTTTTCAACAGAAAATTGCTTTTCTTTGTTTGCGTTAAAAGGTACTATTCCATTTTAATTTTATCAGATTCGTCAATCTGTAACCGACCTAAGCTTTAAGAGGTTTATTGTATTTGAATTTGCAAGGGTAGAGCTTTAAATTATGATGACCTGCCGCTGGAATTTCTAATAGTTTAGCCTTAAGCTATTTATAAACCTGGTCTTTTATTATAAGGGAGCCTAACTAAAATATGAAAGTAATTTATTGTGGGAATTTTTGTCTATAAGTTATGCAAGTTACTGAATTTTAATTAATTAATTGTTCTGTTTATTAGTTAACATTACAAAATAATGTTACAACAACACTACCCCAACTTACGCTTGACCTTTGACCCTAACTTAACTTAACCCTTTCCCCCTGCGCCCAGGGACTCCGACCATCGGCAGCCGGAAATCGAAGTCCTAGGCGCAGTTTCCGTTCCTGAGGCGTGCCCCGGCCGTCGGCAGCCGGAAACCGGGAGACAACGCTTCAGGTCCTGGACAAGTCCGTTTGCGCGCCGAGAGGTCGTGTTTGTGTTGTGTTTGTGTTAGATGTGAGTGTTTATGTGTGTGGTTTGTGGGTGAGTTGGTGATTGTGTTAGGATTGTGTAGTATGTTTCCTTGCGGTCGTCGAACGCCGTTCCTTCTTCCGCTTGATTTGTTATATGCGCCTCTTTCTTTCATGTGACAATCTTATTTGTTTACTTTTCTCTCTTAAATCTAAGTTCTTAATCTTGTAACTTACTTTCTAATACTTAAGCTATTTTTGCCCGCCACCTTCTATCTTTTACCCTTTTTTAGGTTGTTTTCTTGTTTGGTTACTCTTGGCATCAGGGAATATCCCTGGTATATTCCATGAGTATTTTCAAAACCTTTGTGCTAAATAGCGGTGTTTGTCGATAGTTACGGTTAGTTGTTCCACAAAGAGGCAATAAATCTTTTTTTTTTCGGTTATAGAGATTTTTCGTGCGAGGAGATTCAGAGCTGTGCAGTCTTCTCTATTTCGTAGTATATTGTATATATTGTTACCTTCTAGTTTTTGCCTAAATTCCCCTGCATCTTCGACGTACAGGGGGTATTTTAGTAGTATGTGCTCTGAATCTCCCGTGTCCGCTTTCACATATGTTTGGGTCCTTGATTTTAAATTTGACCCTATACGTATCGTATGGGCCATGCCCTGTTAAGAAGTGTATTAGTCCGCTGGTTGGTTGGATGTGGTTTAGTTCTATTCTCTCCGTTATGTTTGGTAGGAATTGGAATGTTCTTCTTCCCGTCTCGGAGGTGCTCCATCGTTCTTGCCATAGTTCAACGATTCTTGTTCGTATCTGCTTCTTGTTTTTGTATATTTGTTCGAATAGATTGTGTATTTCGGTTTGGTTGTTAGTACGTAGCCAGTAACTGGCTGCCCTGTACATGACTTGGAGATCTAGAGGAACTATGCCCAGGATTATCAGTAGGGCGTCCTGTGGCGTAGTTCTATATGCTCCTGTTAATATGATTAAGATCTTCTTTTGTGTTTGATTTAATTTTGTTTTTGGTCGTATTAATTTTATTCTGCGAACCCATGTGCTTGCTGCGTATGTGGTTATTGCGTTCTGGATTGTATTCATATAGATTTGAATTTGCCGCAGAGGGAGCCTATAGTCCCTTCTGAGCAATGTTGGCTATTGTATGCATTGTTGTCGTTCCTTTATCACATTGTTATTCGATGTTTCCCAAAGTTTAATTTCTCATCTAAGAGTATTCCTAAGTTTTCAGATGTTCTTTTAACTAGCGTATTTTGTATGTGTATTCTTGGTCCGGTTTTTAATTGTCCTTTGAAGATGGTGTACGTGGTTTATGGCTGTGGAAATTTTTAACTTGTTGTTATTGCTCCAGTTGTTTAGTATTTCTAGTGCTCTATTGGATTTAGTTTGCAATTGAATAAGTGTCTCTCCCTGCACGACAACGGCAATATCCTCCGCGTATGCTGCTACGGACCATATCTCCGGTGCCCCACAGAGGGAGTGCAGCACTTCATCCATTACAATGTCCCAAAGGATCGGCCCGCAGACCGAGCCTTGTGGGCATCCCTTGGTAATTCTTTTACAAATAGTCTCATTTTCGCTCTGTACTTTGATGTATCTGTCTTGGCAGTAGATTCTTATTGTGTTGTACAGTGTTTTTGGGCATTGAATATTTTGTAGGCGTTTATACAACGCCGGCCACCATAGGTTGTTGAATGCCCCTTTAATGTCTATGAAGATTGCAATTACATATTTACCCGTAGCTGCTTTTATCGCGTTTGTGATGTTATTTATTGCGTCTTCTGTCGATTTGCCTTTTCTGAACCCGAATTGATTTGGATTTTCTCCAGTTTGTTCCCTATGTTTTTTCAGTTTTTTTACTATAAGCCTTTCATAGGCTTTGCCTATGGTGTTTAAAAGGCATAAAGGCCTATAGGGGTCCGCTTTCGTTGCATCTTTTTTCGCTTTTTGCAGGATTACAATGTTGCCCTCTTTCCAAGGATTTGGAAATTTGCCCTGTCGTAAACATTCGTTGTATAATGTTGTTAGAGGTTTAGTTAGAGGTTCTATTAGGGCCTGTAGGATTTCCGCTTGGATTCCATCTGGACCCGGTGCTCGCTTCTTTTTCCTTTGTAGTATCGTGATTTTCACTTCCTCTTCTGTGAAATCTGTTGTTATGTAGGGGGTTGCGTAATCTGTGCCTATTAAAGTTCTTATTTGTGCTTGATATGGAGTATCTTCTTCCAGATTGTCGTCTGGTAGAAGCTCCTCAAGCATGGTTTCGATGGTGTCTGTCCAATTAGTAGTATTAATGTTTTGGTTTTTTACCAGTTTTGAGAACTGGAGAACTTATTTTATTCGTTGTTATTTTATATGGTAAGCCCCATATATCAAGTTGAAGATGTTTTTCAACAAACTGTATTCAAGTTCGCTGTTTTTCATCTTTTAGGTTGGTTTTATTTGTTGCTTTGGCTTCTCTATACCTGTTAAGATTAAATTCTCTTTCGTTCCCATCAATTGATCTTTGATAATATTTTCTAAGCCTGCGGGTGGTACTTTTGAGTTATTGGAGTTCGTTTGACCAGTTTAATGGTTTGAGTTTGTCCAGTTTTTTAATTAATGGTATTGCTTCTTTCATGGCTTGCTGTATGTTTTTGGCCAGTTTGGCAGCTGGTGTGTGTACTGTGTCCTCTGGTTGTATGTTATTGTTTGGCTGGAAATTTTGTATTAGTTTTGCCCAGTTAGCTTTCTTCAAGTTATATTTGGTTTGCATCTCCATGTTGGATGTTAGTTGGATTTCATTAGAATTTATTATTTTGCATGTTATTATGTTGTGATCACTTAAGGTTAAATGTTCATGCACTTTCCTTCGGTCACTCGTCCCCAAGCTTTTTCATTTACTAGTGTGATGTCTATATTGCTCTGCGGGGTTATTGTGCTCAATAAGCACTTGTAGCTGTAGTTCGTTAACTAGCTCTTCAAGTTTTTCTCCTTTTCTATCCGTTTGATTGCTATGCCATAGTAAGGATTTTGCATTGGCATCCATTAGGAGTAGCGTAGGTGTGTTTTCATATTCTAGTTTAATGTTTTGTATGATGCTTAGGTAGGGGTCGATAGCATCGGCATACTGGAAATATAGGCTAGCTATAATCTAGGTGCCAACGCTTCCGGACCCCACCTGTATGCAAGCACAATGCGTGCTTGTATGTTTATGTATTACTGTTATGGTTAGGCTTTTGTTTAATATTATAAGTGCTGCTTTGGCTTGTTGTTCAGCCATTACTATTCTTGCTCCCACCGGCATACCACGCAATTGATGTTTATAAAGATATGGTTCTTGAATGGCTACAATGTCTATGTCCATATCTTCTGCCACCTTTCTTAGTTCATATGTAACTGTTTTGTTGTTAGCATTTAGCTGATGAATTTTAAGTTCTTTAGCCATCAGGATGTTTTGTGTGTGAGTATGATTGTGGCCATGGTTTAAGGTGGTCATATATTATTTTCCCGTGTGCCATTACAAATTGCTTGTATATCTCGTCTATGTCGAAGGATTCTTCACGTCTTTTGAATATATCTAAGATAATGATGTATAAGGCTTCTGGTTCTGTCGGTATTGAATGTCTTTTTAGTGTGATTCTATCCACCGCTTCTATTGTAGGGAATGTGATCCTATTCCCTTTGTGATGTTTTGTTCTAATTAGGTGTATTAACGCTGTGGTAAGGAGGACTGGTTCCTCCAGAGCAGATCTTTTCATCGCATTTTTTAGCTGTCTATATATAATGTCTGGTGCTGGGAAGTTACTGTCACTTTCACCTTGCTTCTCGTTTCCATCGTCTTGTGAGTCATCATTTTCGGAAATTTCCGAAATTTCTAGTTGTTCTATATCTTCTTTGAGCGTTGAGGTCTCTGAGCGATCCCGTGCTTGTACTGTAGCTAGTACAGGCTTTGATTTGGTTTGCTTTAGTATATTTAGTTGTTTTATTCGTTTCATTAGAGATTATTTGTTTTTACTAAATTCTATAGGAGTTATTATTTCCGGTACTGTTTCCGGAATATTTTCTGGGTTGGTCTGTGTACTTTCCTCTTTTCTTTGACTATTTTGTATGTTTTGTCGATGCTTTTCTGCCCTGAGTCTGTCTCTTTTTATTTGTGATGGTGGTTTTTTCCGTGGTGTTGCAGTTGTTAGTGTTTCGCTTGTTTCGTGTTCTAGTATTTTTACTGGATCCATAGTCTGTTTTTGTATTAGTCGTTCCAGCATCGTTTTATATGTTGCACAGGTCTTTGAGTCGCCAGTACATTTCTTGTTCCATCTTAGGCATGGAATGCATACCCTTGGCGTGTTTAATTTTGGCCAGTTCTGTTTCCTGTGGTTAGAGTCCTTTTCGGTCTCCGTACCACAGTGTCCGCACGTTTCTTTTTCTTTGGTGCAGTGCTTTGAGACGTGTCCCAAATCCTGACACCTGATACATTTCGGTACTGCTATATAATCTTTTACTGTAAGAGATCTGAAACCTAGATAGATTCTACCTTGTGTTAATAGTCGTTTTCGCATTTGTGGCGAAACCTCCACAACATGGTGTTGGGTGGCTTTGCCTCTTGGACCTGTTTTAAATCTTAGTATGAAGTTCTTTTAAAAGCTTCTAGCGTCATAAGCTCCTCTATGTTTTGTTTATATACAAGTTCGACTAAGTTTTGTTCTGTCAAGTTTGAGGGTACATCATAAATGATGATTAACGGTTGCCTTTTCTTTGGTCGTTCACATCTTAGTGCTTATGTAAGTTCTACGTGGTTGCTAAGTTTATCTATGTCTTGTGACGTTTCTGTTTCCACAATTAGTACTTTATTTGTGGTTCTCATATGTCTGATTTTGACTTTGTCTACTGCTGGTTTGATTATTCTTGAAAACGTATCTTGCACTTTTTTTGCGTCTTCTCCTGTCTTTGAGGTGATAAAAAGAGTGTGATTACCTGATTTGGTCACTCTTTCTATCGTGTTTTGTTTCAGTCCCAAGTTTATCGTTGATGTCTTTGTTATGTCTGCGTATGATGCAGACGGTATTTACGCATTAGTTATTGTTTGGTTTTTATATTGTTCCAATTCGTTTTGGTACTTTATATTCTGTTTATTTAGCATATCAATTTGCCCCTTAAGTTGAGCCATGCTTAAGGTGATGTTCGTTATTTTTTCCTTTAATGTGAGTGTGAGTGAGTATCATTTAGCAATTGTTACCTAATAATATAAGTATTCCATTTCGAATGGACCTGCACCTTGCCGAAGTTCTAAATTACTAGAACAGGTGAAATGGCTTGCGTGTTCTAATGAGCTAAAGAGCCAAACTACAGGTCCAACCAAAGTAGTAGGGTCGTTAGTGAGGAACCAGACTAAGACAGGTCCCCGAAAGAGGGCAGCGGCTCTTTCGGTACTTAGATTGGCAGAGACCATAGGGGTCGGTATGGCAGTCTAAGACACTACCGCGATGTGGAAGGCAACGGGAAACCACCACATTATCTCCCAAGTACACAGCGTATCTAAATTATAATAAAATGATGGCATTCTCTGGGGTAAAAGATTCCGGAGTTAAAATAGTCCCCCATTCGGATCTCCGGGAGGGGACTACTTCGGAGGATGCGATCGGAAAGTTAAACATAAGAGTCGGGAACATTCTGCGAGTCGGAGCGTGGAATGTTAGAAGTATGAAGCAAGTAGGTAAGCTAGAGAACCTAAAAATCAAAATGAATAGGTTATCACTAGACATAGTAGGGATCAGCGAAGTTCGGTGGTCAGAGGCGGGGATTTTGGAGTGGAGACTTCAGGGTAATTCATACAGGAGCAGAGGACGGAAATTTGGGTGTGGGGATAGTTATGCGGAAAAAGATAGGACACTGTGTGGAAAATTACTTACAAAAGAACGAAAGAGTACTCATGGTTAGATTAGAATCTAAACCGGTAAACACAGTAATAATACAAGTATACATGCCCACCTCTAGCTACAGTGACGAAGAGGTAGAAGCCATCTACAAAGATATCGAAGACATATTAAGATACGTAAAAGGACATGAAAATTTAATAATTACGGGGGATTTTAATGCTGTGGTAGGTGAGGGTAGGGAAGGAGCGGTAGTAGGTTTATTTGGTTTAGGCACGAGAAACGACAGGGAAATAGGCTGGTAGAATTTTGCGACAAGAACAATTTAATCATCACAAACACATTATTTCAACATCATGCTAGAAGACGATATACGTGGAAGATGCCAGGAGATATAGGACGATATCAAATAGATTACATTCTTGTTAGACAACGGTTTAGGAATCAAGTAAAAGACTGTAGAAGCTACCCAGAAGCAGATATAGATACTGACCACAACATCGTAATTATGAAGGCCGCACTTAAATTTAAAAATCTGAAAAAGAGGAACGGAAAAAGGCACTTGGACTTAGAGAAACTAAAAGACAAAGATGTTCAAGTAAGATTCGAAGAAAAGTCAAATGAATTGCTGAATGATATCGCGAAAATATCTGAAACTAAGGAAGTAGAAACAGAATGGAATAACATTAAATCCAGCCTAGACATGGCGGCCAGAGATATTTTGGGGTATACACAAAAAGAAAATAAGAAACCATGGATAACAAAGGATATCGTGAATTTAATAGAAGAAAGACGAAAATACAGAAATAAATCAGACGAAACAGGAAAACAGAGATACAAAGCCATAAAATGGGAAATTATTCGAAAATGCAGGAAAGCTAAAGAACAATGGATTAATGAAAAGTGCAAAGAAGTACAAACTAAGATGGAAATAGGAAAGACAGACGAAGCATACAAATTAATTAGAATGAATTTTAGGGATATAAAACCGTATAGCAAAAATATAAGGGACGCACAAGGAAACGTCATTATAGAAAACGTAGAAAAGTGAGTAGATGGCAAGAATATATAGGAATTTATATGCAGGAGAGGAACTAACTGCATTAGAACAGGAATCAGACATTGAAAATGATGACTTGGGATATCCTATACTTCGAGACGAGTTTGAATTAGCATTAAAGAGTCTGAAAAATGGTAAGGCGCCGGGTACAGATAAGGTGCAAGCAGAAACTCTAAAAGCCGCTGGACAAGCAGTAACAGAACGTCTCTTCCAACTTGTAAGCTATATGTATGAGACAGGCGAGATACCCAAAGATTTCAAACGTAGCATCATAGTAACTATACCAAAAAAGAAAGCCACGGATAGATGTGAAAATTTTCGAACAATAAGTTTGACAGCACACGTGTCAAAAATATTAACTAGAATTGTGCAAAGACGAATGGAAAAACGAGCTGAAGAAATACTAGGAGAAGACCAATTTGGGTTTAGGCGAAACAGGGGAACACGGGAGGCTATTTTAGCTCTGAGAGTGATAATGGAGAAAACAATAGAAAAAGGGGAAAGCATGTATATAGGGTTTGTAGATCTGGAAAAAGCATTCGACAATGTAAATTGGAAAAAAATGTTTGAAATACTCAAAAGGATTGGAATGAGTTATAGGGATAGACGAATAGTACATAGCTTATACAAAAGCAAACAGCAGTAATAGAATTAGAGCAGGAACGTAGAGAAGTAAACATTAGGAAAGGGGTGAGACAGGGATGTGCCCTTTTAACTTGTACATAGAAGAGGCAATGAATACTGTCAAATGCAGAAAGACATTTGGAAGTACTATGCAGGGACAAAAAATTGATATGCTTAGATTTGCAGATGATATAGCGGTATTAGCGTCTAGCAAGGAAGAGTTAGAAGCTGCTCTTAATGAAATGGAAACGGTTCTAACAGAGAGATACGGTATGAAAATTAACAAAACTAAAACTAAAGTTCTAGTTTGCAAAGGTGGGGAAAATAAATCAAAAACAAGAATACAAGTATGTAACACGAACTTACAAGAGGTTAAGGATTTCTGCTACCTAGGAAGCCAAATAACGCAAGATGGGAAAAGCACAAAAGATATAAAACAAAGATTAGCACAAGGTCGTGCTACATTTAACAAGAAAAAGCAACTATTGTGCTCAAAGACCACAAACATAGAAACAAGGAAAAGATTGCTTAAAACATATGTGTGGAGCACAGCACTGTACGGCTGTGAAGCCTGGACAGTAGGAGAAGCGGACAAGAAAAGGTAGAAGCCTTTGAAATGTGGTGTTACAGGCGTATGATGAAGATATCATGGACAGATAAAGTTAAGAACGAAGAGGTACTAAAATGGTAGGGGAAGAAAGAAATATGTGGAAAACGGTAAAAATAGGAGAGATAGGATGATAGGCCACATACTACGGCATGAGGGAACAGTGCGGAATATTTTAGAAGCAGAGATAGGAAAAAAGAGAAGAAGAGGCAGACCTAGATTAGACTACTGCACACAGATAGTAAAAGATGTAGGCTGTAGAGGTTTCAGGAGATGTGTAGGCTAGCCCAGAATAGAAATCAATGGAGGTACGCATCCAACCAATCCCAAGATGGATAAACTAATGACGAAAAGATAACTGTGCGTAAACATGATGATTATTATAAGTAACTACAAGAATTGGTTGGGCAATATTCTCGAATAATGTTAAGTGTGTGAAAGGATTTACTAGAAAACCATTATTTCGGCAAATGTCTAAGTGTTGGGGATCTTGGTAGCCACAGGTTGCTTAACCTCCTTCACTGAATCTCGGTAAAATAGGGTATAAAATTAGAAAACAATAGAAAGGAACGAGCTGAATACACATACTCCTGAAAAGAAGAAAAGAAGAAAAGAAGAAAACCACCAAAAACGCAAAATCAAAGAAGCTGCCTATATAACCCTACATAAAAATAACTGCGTTGCAAACGAATCCGTGACTTTCAGTAAACAATGGATTCCATTACTAAAAGAAATAACAAATGAAAATCAAATGCCCACAATATCTAGGTAGCATTGCAAGTTTTTCCTGGGTTTTCCTTGCAATATTAACATGAAATACGGCCTACATACATGATTTCTATTTATACATAAAATAACTAATTACATAAAAATAAGCATATTAACAATCCTTGTAAAACAGCATTGGTATCTGACTAGTATAAATCCACAATAAGGTTACCTCAAAACCATATACAATCTCCGTTGAACAGTATTGGTATCTGACAAGTGTAAACCCGCCATAGGGTCGCCTCAGATCCATATACAATCTTCATAGAACAACATTGGTATCTGACAAGTGTAAACCCGCCATAGGGTCGCCTCAGATCCATATACAATCTTCATAGAACAACATTGGTATCTGACATGTGTAAACCCGCCATAGGGTCGCCTCAGATCCATATACAATCTTCATAGAACAACATTGGTATCTAACAAGTGTAAACCCGCCATAGGGTCGCCTCAGATCCATATACAATCTTCATAGAACAACAGTGGTATCTGACAAGTGTAAACCTGCCATAGAGTCGCCTCAGAACCATGTTAAAATCTACCAAAGAGGTAACTTAAATCATAATGAATTTTCCCCTCAAAATAAATATAAAAAACGACTACTTAAGCCTTTCAATAATGCAATCGCACACTTCTTTAATAACCATCCTCTCAATTGTATAAATAGGAACATGTTAAAAATGTTGGCTGAAATGCAGACACAAAAACGGTAGCAGTCTTTTGAAATGCTCCAGATGTATGAGGACGATAGCATGGACAGACAAAGATAATAACAAATAAGTTACAGAAATAGTATGGGAACAAGGATATCTGGGGAAAAAGAGAAATAGTAGGGCGGAATACGTTCTAAGGCATTTTTGGGGAATAGTATGTGATATATTACAAGCAGAGATAGGAAAAAAGAGGTAGATGTAGACCTAGATCAGACAGTTATAGATGCAAACTGTGCATATTTCAGGGAAATCTGTAGGTTAGTTCAGAATAGGGAACAATGATGGTACGCGTCTAACCAGTTCTAGGACTGAAGACCTAATGATGATGTGACTTTCCTGTCTTTAGGAACTCTGTTGCCTACATCGAGGGATATATCTATGTAATTCATTATGTCGAGGTAAGTGCTTTGGATCTTTTCCATTAAGCTTTCTTTCTCTTTTTCGTTAGTGTCTTGTTTCGGGCTATCATCTACTCTTTTTTCTTTTTCGAATGGGTTGTCGCACTCTGGGGTTGGTTTGATTCGGGCCTGCTGGGAGTATCGTCTGTATCCATGTTTGTTGGGAAGACGAAGCTTTGTTGACTACCCGTTGGAGAACGAAGAGTCAAACTGCTTCGCCTCCTCATGATTTGTTCTTCTTCGTTAACGGACATTGTTCGTTAATTACACTTATACACTGTGTCCTATCACTTACGACGGTAATTCTATAATGGTAATTACCTGATCGTTTAAATGTATATAATTTTATATACACTAATGTTAACACTTCTGAACAATATCATAAGGTATCACCTTAAGCTAATGAAAGAGATCAACTTGGTGTACTTACCCCTGGCCAGTGCTGCTGTATTAACTAATGGTTCCTAGTCCAACGGCGAGAGCAGGTGAGACATCTTGATCAGCAAGGGTTCATCGGCAAACTGTAACTATTAATATCAGGAAATAAGACACACGTGAAGTAAACCAAATAATCATCTATTCACTTGTTCTAACTGATCCAATATTACTTCATTCTTTTTTTCTTATTCAAGGCTAATTGACAATACTGTAATGTGATCCAAATGCTTGCAGCTGGTTCAACATATGATGCTAAAATTTAAACAAATAAGTACACATGTAACACAAATGGCGGACAATAGATAATTGACACAAATGTTCTCTTTTTTTGAAGGAACGACACTCAACCTTGGAAAAGGTACCATTAGCATCTAATCCCAAAGGCATAACCCTGGTCGTTGATATAATACCTCGAGTTGTCTCGGGAACATAGGAAGGTGGAGAAACAAGAAGTGATATTCATTTTCATCATCATATTATTTCCTAGATCCAACCTCTCGAATGGAATCCAATTCCTATCAGTCAACGCACAAGATGACACTAAAGGGTGTATCGTGTGTTGTAAGTAACGCATCCAAAAGTGTAAAAATCCAAAACAAAGATCCTCCAAAATAACGTGACGTAAAGTGTAAAAGATCGATCAAAATTCAAATACGCTGAGATAAAGTACAAGTCAAAATGTACTAATACCAAACTAACGAAGGAATACATAAAAAAAAGGGTACAGTGCTTGCACGTGTAGCCCAAAGTGAATAACAATTTCCAGCACACTGCTGATTAACCGAATATAACAATCGGTATAATGGCTTTTCTGAAACAAATCCCAACTACTAAGCTGGTTAAGTATAACATTCAAAATACTTTTAAAGTTTCAGAATTTTGCCTATTATTCCACTTTGTCTAAACTGTCTGAAGAGCTGATTTGAAAAGGAAGATGCTCTGTTGTTTTCAATTATAAAGACTTTAATCTACAAAAAACTGAATGATAGACAATCAGCTACATAGGCATGCAGAACTTAACAAAGTAACGCTCGAAGATCTGTAAATATGGTTTTAAGAATCACACAAGCATGTAGCCTTAGAAAACAATACATATCAATGAAGAATTTAATGGAATAAACCTCAAAAGACTAAACAAATATATAAATCTATTTGAAAATGTAAGTAACTCTATGAAACAGTACGCCTCTGTTGAGAATATTCAAATGATGAGACAGGAACACAAATGCGCATGTCTGGCTGTCTGATAAATCGACATAAACTTTTACTAATATCAAAACATTCCTTGAAATTGAATTACTATAGACGTAAACAATAATTGGATAATTAAGAAGCTTAGAATTAATTCAAAATTATACCTATTCTAAATCGTGAGTATAAAATTAAACCATTCAACACTTAATCACTGAAATCTTTCTAGACCTTCCATTGCCTTTCAAAATTACAAACAATTCACAATTTTATACATCGAAACACGAACATATATTTGTACAATAGAAACAACGCTTGGATAACAATTTTAAGAATTTAAACTATTTAATTATAACAAAAACCTTCTACGAAGAATTTCTGTAACCAACATATTTGTCAATGTTAGCACATCTTTACAATTTAGAAGAGAAAGTATATCCTTTTAATGATTAGTAAAATATTTACAAAACAATTTATTAAGAATTAACTATTAAATAAATGATAATCTCTACCCAAATGTAATATTTATTAATGAATGTAAACCTACACCTTAAAGATTATAGGCAACCAAACTATCATCCCAAAATACTAATTACATATACTAGTCTAGTGACAGCATAACATGCGAAAACGGGCTGTCACACACTTCACTCACTATTGTCCGGGTTATGGGCCGTAGGCCCTCCCCCTTTGTCTATCCTTTAGCCGCCAAGGGTGTTTAAACCTAGTTCAGAAATAAATTTTTGAAGCAGGTCCTTTGGTCGTTTCCAGCCTAACCACGTGGAGGTGAGTAGAGTGCCAAGTGCCCCGTCAACTTGAAACAGCTGCGTCCAACGATTTACGCTGCCCAGTTGTTTTTGTCTTTGAAGCTTAATTGCTTTATGTTGCTTATATCACAATATTTTCTTGGCACTAGGCCATTCCCTGGAATTACAGGAATTAGCTTGATCTCCTATGGACGATGTTGGTTTCGTATTTGGTACTTTTTCTTAGTCCTCCCTTTTTCTCGTAGGCCTTGTATGTATTTATTGTGCTCTTGTGTGGATATGAGCTGTGGTAATTGGTTGAGTGTGTTGAAATCGGTTTCTTTTCTTATTATATTGTATATTGTTTTCTCTTTTAGTTTCGTTCAGTGTTCTCTCGTCGTGTCTTCGTTCCTCGGCCACTCCAGAAGTATGTGATCTGGTGTGCCTAGTGCTTGACATTCGCATGTTTCTGTGTACGTTAGTTTTCTTTTGTATCTATACGTGTGATATGCTCCATGTCCCGTTACGAAATGGATCAATCCTTCTGTTGAGTTAAAGTGGTTCCAATTGTATGTTTGGAATGTATGTGTGTGTTTGTCTTCCAGTCTCAGATTCCTTCCATCTTCTCTGCCATAGTTGTAAGATCGCTCTTTTTATATCTTTTTTGTTGTTGATATTATTGTCTTCTGGTAGGATTTTTCTTAGTTCTTCTCTGTTGTTGTTCTTTAACCAGTAGTTTGCGGTTTTTTGAATAATCTGTAAGACCAGTGGTAGTATTCCTAGTGTGATTGCCAACGCCTCCCCCGGTGTTGCTCTTGTTATTCTTATAAGCACTATTTGCCATGTTTGGTTAATCTTGGTTTTCGGTTTCAGTAGTTGCAGTCTATTTGCCCAAATACTAGCAGCATGTGATGTAATGGCTGTTAGTATTGTATTCATGTAGATTTTGATGTTCCTTAGAGGTAGTCAATATTTATGTTGTGCAATATTTGCAATTGTATACATTACTGTTCTTGTTCTATTACTGACTTTTTCTATGTGAGGCCAGAAATTTAGTTTTTTATCAAGTGTAATTCCCAAGTATTTGTTTCTTTCTGCCTTATTATGTGCTTGTGGTAGTTTAAGTTCTTTGTGGTTGACATTTTGCCTTTTAGAGGTGTGTAAGTTGTTTTGTCGCTTGATATTTCTAGTTTGTTTTTCTTGCACTAGTTATTTGTAACTTAGAGTATTTTTGTGGATTGGGTTTGGATGTGTCTTGTGGAAGTGCCCTAGACAATAACGGCGATGTCGTTTGCTTAAGCTACGACAGTCCACACCTCCACCATTCCCCCGAGCAATTCCAGAAGTTCGTCTACCATGATATCCCAGAAGATCGGTCCTAAGACCGATCCCTGTTTACATCCTTTCGTTATTTTTCTATTTACTGTTTGTTCATCGTTACTGATTTGTATAAACCTGTCTTGGCAGTTGCTTCTAATTATCTTGTATAGTTTTTTAGGACATTATATGTCCTGTAATCTTCTGTATAGTGCTGGCCACCAAAGATTATTAAAGGCTCCTTTTATGTCTATTAGTATAGCTATTGCTTGTTTGTGTGTAGTTGTTTTTACATCGTTTAATAGTTTGTTTATGGCGTCCTCTGTGGATTTCCCACTTCGGAAGCCATATTGGTTGTCATTTTCTCCAGTAAGTTGTGATGAGTTTTTATTCTTAGGGCTATGAGTCTTTCATAGATCTTTGAGAGGCAGTTTAATAAGCATATAGTGCGATAGGAGTCCGGTTTTGATGGGTCTTTATCTTTGTTTTTGTGTATTATTGTTGGTGTTCCTGTTTTCCAGATATTCGGAACTTTGCCTTCTCTTACACATGTGTTCAGAATATCGGTCAAAGGTTTGGTTAGTTATTGTTGTAGTGCTGTAGCACTTCTGTTTGTATATGGTCTGGTCCGGGTGCTTTTTTTTGTGTTTTCCATTTGCTATTGCTTGCTGTACTTCTTCTTCTGTAAATTCCTCCATTGTACATTGGGTTTCGTAATTTGTGCCTATTCTTTGTCGTTGGATTTGATGTTCAACTTCTTCGTTATTATGTTCGTCTGGTGGTAGTAGTTCGTCTGGCGTCGCCGTGGATCAATGTAGTAAGCGTAAGACTACGGATCCCAAGGTCCTGGGTTCGAATCCCGACACGGCCGACTGCTTGAAAAATGGCAGGTGAGCATTTTTCACAAAAATTACGCCCTCGTTCGGATGAGAGGTTAAATGGAGGTCCCGTGTGTGTGTTGTCACGCACGTTAAAGATCCCTACCTTGCCTGGAACGGCAAAGGTTCGGCAAAATTCTAAATTTCCAGGCAACAAAAAAAAAACTCGCCTCCTGGCCAATGTAGTACCTTTGGGTGGAGCATTGGGAATGTAAATGAACGGTAGTAGTTCGTCTAATAGTAGCTCTATTGTATCCTTTCACGTTTTGGTTGTTGTTTTACCTTGTAGCGACGAATATATTATTGGAGTTTTTATTTTCTGACGGACTATTTTATATGGCATTTCCCAGGTGTCGACTTGTAGGTTAGTTTCTACAAAGTTGGTCCAATTTGTTTGTTTTTCTTGTTTTAGTTTGTCTTTGTATTTTTGTTTCTCTTCCTTATAACGATTTAAGTTGAAAAGTTTCTCTTCATTTGTTATTGTGCGTTGATATATTTTGCATAGTTTACGGGTGTTGGTTTTTAATTGATTTAGTTTGTACGACCAATCAAGTTTTGTTGCTTTTGGTGGTTGTGCTATAGGTATGGTTTTATCCATTGCGGCCTTTATATTTGCTGTTAGTTTTTTAATTTTTTGGTTTATGTTGTCTGTCGGTTGAAAATTATATTCAGGTTCAAATTTTTGCACTAATTTCCCCCAATCTGCTTTTCTTAGATTGTATTTTGTGTTTTTTGGATATTCTGTGTTTCCTGTTTGTACTTGAGGATTTATTTGGAAGGTTATCATATTATGATCGCTCATAGTCATGTATTCGTGTACTTTCCAGTTTGTTATCTTACCGAATGTCCGGACATTCGCTAGTGTTACATCAATATTGGTTTCCGCACCTGCTCTTCCGCTGTATGTGGGTGGATTATTTAGTTCATTTATTACGTTTAGTTGTAGTTCGTTTATTAATTCTTCTAATTGTTCACCTTTTTCATCTGGTTGTGTACTGTGCTATAAGGCTGACAGCATTTGCGTTGGCCATGTATATTATTTGTCTTTGATTATATTCCGCATTGATGTTATTGATTATTTGAAGGTATATCTGAATGTCGTGTGCAAACTGGAAATATAGGTTAGCTAGTATCCATGTTCCTACATGTCTTGATTTTATTTCTATGCACGTGCAGTAGGTATTACAGTGCTTTTGTAGTTTTGTTACTGTTAGTTCTTTGTTGAGTATTATTGTTGCTGTTTTGGCATTTTGTTCTGCCTTTATGATCCTTGCCGTTAATGGCATTCCCATGATTTGGTTTAATTGTTTATACGGTTTTTGTATACATATAATGTCTGTGTCCATCTCTTCCACTACTTTCCTAAGTGTGTGTCACAATTTCATTGTTGTTTGCATTTATTTGTATAATTTTGAGTGATTTATCCATCAGGGTGTTTGGTGTGAATTATTGATGATGGCCACTGTTTCGGGAAGTCGTATGTTAGCTTACCATGTGCCATTACTACTGTTTATAAATGTCGTCCGGGTCGTACTGCTCGTCTTCTTTCAGTTACGCTTTTTAGTAGTTCCTGCAGTTCTTCTGCATTTGTGGGTAGCCCATGTCTTTTTAATGATATCCTGTCTACCGCTTCTATTACAGGGAATGTGATCCTACGTCCTTTAGGATGTAATAAGCGTGTTACATGTTTTAGTGCTGTTGTTAAGGATAATGGATCCTCTAGTGCCGTCAATTGCATTCTATTTTGTATGCGTTTGTATATTAAGTTTGGGTTAATTTGTAGGGTATTTATTTTTGTTTCTATTTGTTCGGTTAGAATTGTATTCTCTAGGGGTTTGGATTTACTTTGAGTAGTAGTACTGGTTCTAGTATTGGTATCTTTAGTATTTTCGGTCTTTTTGATTTTTCTTGTATTGTGGGTGTTGTTTTTGTTCGATCTTTTTTGATTAGTTTTGAATCCCTTGAGCTTGTTCATAAATGGTGTTTTTAATTTTTTGGTTTCCTCTTTAGTTTGTGTACTGCTTTCTACAAAGGTGTTTTTGTTTGTGTACTTTTATCGTTATTAATTACTTGTTGCTGTTGTTATTTCCTATACGATTCTGCCCTAATGCGGTCTCTTTTTAGTTGTGATGGTGGTTTTGCGCTTTCTGATTTAGTATTATTGTGTGGTTCCATACTCGGTTTTTGGAATTATTCTTTCCAATAGTGTTTTATGTGTTGCACATGTTTATGGGTCATCATTGCAGCGTTTGTTTCGTTGCTGGCATGGAATACACACTTTCGGTTGGTTGCTATTTGGACAATTTTGTCTTCTATCGTTGGCATTTTGTTCGTTACCTGTTCCGCAGTGTCCGCAAAGTTTATTTTTCTCTTGTGCAATGTTTGGATACGTGCCCCAAGTCTTGGCATCGTATGCATTTTGGTACAACTATGTAATCTATTGTTGTAACTGCGCTGAATCAAAATAGATTCTGTCCAGTCGAAGAAGTATTTTTAGTTCCCCTATTGACTGCGTTTATTTTGTTAATGTCTACCTCTGATTAAGTCTCAACTATAAGTACTTTGTTGGCTGTGCGCATATTTTTAATTATAATTGTTTGCTCTACAGGTTAAACTGTTCTAGTAAAGATTTCTTGGACTTTTCTGGCATCGTCTTCTACTTTTGATGATATAAATAGGGTATTGTTGCTACTTTTACTTACTCTTTCGATAGTGTCATGTTTGGGCCCTAATTTTGTTTTGGTTCTTTTGTTGCGTTTGCGTATATCATTTCTGGTACTTCTTGTTTTTGTTAAGTATTTCGATTTGGTCTTTGTTTGTTTTGTTCTATGAGTATGTCGTTCTGTCCTTTACTTTGCGCTATTTGAAAGGCAAGATTGGTTATCTTTTTTTTCAATAATGTTTTTCTCTTTAGGTACTTTATTTGTAGGGTCTAACTTATGGTCTAAGTACGCTATTATGTCCAGGTAATTGGCTTGAATCGTTTTCATCAAATTGTCGGTGTCAGTGTTTGTGGTGTTTCCATTGTCCTCGTCTTCTTCAGGACTTTCGTTTTTGCGTATTCGCTTTTTGTTTTGAGATGGCATTTTTAAATTAAATTGGTTTTCGGATGTTTCGGTAGGTCTCAAGTCTATTAAGGCGTTTTCTATATTATTATCAATGGCGATGTCGGTCTTGTGCTCCTTGTCGCCGGAGGCGATGTGGGAGTTCGACTTCCTCATCTAAAAATGTCCTTCTCTTTCTCCGACATCATGTCCTTCACTTCACTTCACTACACTGCTTTTATTTCACTTAAAGTTTATCACTACTGTCTTTTGTTTCGGGATAGGCCAAAAGCCTCCCCCCCCCCTTGCTAAGCTCTTGCCTTTAGCCGCTGAAGGTTTTAAAAATAGCCTTTTTGGGCAATCCCTCAGTCGTTGTCCGAGCTAACCTCGGGGAGGCGGTAAGAATCGTGCCTAGTGTCACTATCCACTTGTGTTCGATGCGTTCTCCGGCTTACACGAAATCAAGTGAGTAGTGTGTTCTGCTGTTTGAGCTTGATCACTTTATTTTTATCTCTCTCTGTGGCACTAGGCCGACTTCTTAATTAGCACGACCTTTGTGTTTTCCATTCCCTTGGAAATATCGCTTGTTCAAGGATCTTTTTAGTTACGGTAAGCACTATCTCCGAGGTGGTCTCTACAGCCTGTTTGATTATGTAGTAGGCCCGCCTAATTTTCCTAGTATTAGAATATTTAAATTTAAATGATTCGTCGATTTTCGTGGTCGTTCGAATATACGGTGGTGGGATGATGAACACTTTTGACAGGAAGCGTCACTTGACGTTTAGAAAGTAAATGATAAACATTAATAACAATGGTAGTTTAACCTATAGTGAAAGGTCAAATTGTTTGTGGTGTTTAAATCTTATTTTAGGAGATAGGAGGAAGTATAACCGACACCGTGTGTATCACGGCCCTTCTAAAGGCAGCCAGAAAATACGTAAACAACAGGGCGCTTAGTCATGCACGGCACCACATTGTAATTCCAGCCGGCTATTACACAGTTACCGGTTATAAAGGTAACAAAAACAAACTTCGTTCAGCATTTGAATGGACGCTTGTAACCTGCATGTTCTTCTACCTATGCAAGTAAGTGTTATTATTAAAATTAAGTTGGTTTATGAACTATTGTTCCCTAATTAACTTTGAAGTGTCACTGGGAAGTGTCTCTCGTAGAGGATTCATTGTTTTTCAAGTACTTTTCACGCAGCGTGTTCGGAAATTGGGGTTCGGAATTACGCGGCACGGGAGTAATTTAGTTATTAGCAATAAATTGTCTGATTATAATTCAAATAACATAAGTAATTTGGGTTTATGTTTAAGGTTTGTTGTTAGTTTTGCAAACGAGTAATAGAGTTATTTTTAAATGTTCCGACCTGCGTCTTATTTGTCATTCCACCCCTGTGCTGAAATTAATCAAAAATAAGAGTCTCACTGGCCTGACCATCATTGGCCGACTTCAATTATATCTGGCAGGATCCCATCTGGGCCAGGGGCCTTCCCCGTTTTGATTTTCTTAGCAACCTCCTCTAGATCCATAACCGTGTTGTCCGGGGATTCCTTCCGGTTGTCAAAAGGCTCGCGTTGCACCTAACCATGATCTTGTCCTCGCGGGAATAGTGTGGCCATAATTTTCCTCCTTTTCTCCCATGTCATATTATCTGGGTTATATCCTGCGAGTTTTTTTATTACAATTTGGTATCCGAGGCCATAAACATCTCTATCCACGTCCTTGCATAATGGCCTTCAGCATTCTGCTTGATGTTTTTTTGATCGCGTTTCTCAATGTTTTCTTCTCATGTTTAAAGGGGAGTTCCCCTCCGACACATTGTTCCTAAGTCCTACCCATTTGTTGCCGCTTTCTTCATGCCGCTAGTACCTGTTTCTTCTGCGCTGCAAATTTCCGCGGTCTACCAAAAAACTCGCTTACGATGTGTCTGTCTAGTCCTCTTTTTTGGCATTAACCTATTATCGGTTTTGAGGAATAGTTGATACATGTCCTGGTGACCTGTAATTGTTCCCATCTGAGCTTTCTCTAACAAGACTGGCCCAATTTCCGTCTTTGTCAGCTTATTCAGTGCCATTCCTTTAATCTGTTTACCCGGTCTGATGTCTGTTCCATTCCGTATTTTGTACTGAATATAAATGTGGTCACTAAAAGTTTCCTGTTCCAAAACTCTCCAGTTATGTAACATCTTAGCGATTCCAGGAGCTGTCAGTGTTACACCCAGAACTTAAAAGGTGGGTTCTGTTCCCCTGTTTCCTATAACCAGATCGTTTGCGGCTAGCTCGTCCTGGAGAATTCCTACCTTCCTGTCTGTTCTCGTAGAGCCCCATACCCCCGCCTTTGCGTTAGGGTCACCTGTCACTATGATCGTATCTTTCTTCATGGCTATTTGGGCTTGTATATCCATTAGGTAATCCTCAAATGCATCGGCGCTGCGGTTAGGTGAAAAGTAGCAACTGATGATCTTTACTTACGGGTTTTGTAAGGTCACCCACACAAAGCCCCTCCCACTTCCGGTGTTCTCGATCACAAGTTTCTTATGGTGGATTTGAATTGTTGCCCTTCTATCCAGGTTTAAATACCATGTACTAGCCAATTTTCATTTGGCTCAGACACGACCGCTATGTCTACTCCATTCTCACGATCTGTCGCTGCCAAAAGGTCGTGTGCTGGTTTGGCAGTGTTTAAATTAATTTGTAAGCAGACAATAGACGTACACATTTAAAAGAGTTATAAAATATATCAGTTAGATTATCACAGCCCTTATATCTATCTATTCTAATATCACAGATGATTATCACCGGTATTTATCACCTTGTCCCTTATCGACTTGCTTAGCAGCTGCCAGGGCCCTCCTTAACTGGTAGCATCGACTTACTCCGGGTTTATGCCATGTGCGGTTGCATAACACACCGAACTCCTCTCCCTCGCATTGTTTTTCCAAATGTCCGTGTTTACCGCATCTGAGGCATATAATTCATCTGTCTGGACCTGTACAATTCCTGGACGTGAGCCCATGCTCCCAGCGCCTGTAGCTAGTCTCCACTGCTACTCTCGTCTCAGCGTAGCATGACGCCAGGCCTATCGTGAGATTGTTCTTCATAATCTTTCCAATATCCTCTTTTCTCATTGTTAGAGTGATTGCTTGCGTGCCTCTGCTAGCTGGTCGCAGTTCACTCAGTCTATAGGCTCTGCCTGATAAACTGCCCATTCGTTCCTCCAGTGCAGTAATCACCTCCTGGCGAACGGTAACCGCATCTATCCCCCTAATATCACAGGTCTCCATATCTCTATTAGAGCGCGCTTGGCGTGTTTGAATCTCTCCATCGTCGTTCCCGATAAGGCCTTGTACTGTAGTCAAAGATTCATGGTTTTTCTCCATTGTGAGTAGCAGTTTACCTTCCCTGGTGATTCGAACAATTTTTATTAACGAGATGACCTTGTAGATCTTTTTTTTACTCCCGCAAGGAATGTTTTTTAATCAGCACCTTTCTTACCTACTATCAATGCATAGGTGTCGCACTCGGGATTTCGGGCCTCTTCCCTTGCCGTCTCTAGTCTTCTGGCAGTGATGTAAATTTCTACCGCAGCCTGGGTGTCCTGAAAAACCCAGGAACTCATTCTCACCAAAAGTCTTGTTGGCAAAACCGTCTATTTGATTTAGAGCCACCGTATCCTCTTCCTCGATCTCTTCCCTTATCCGCGTTAAGGTTCTCAGCACACCATCCTCTGTGTTGTTATAGATGGCCTTAATTATTTTCTTCGTGATTACCGAGGCTGTGTTTTTAGAACGGATTTTAACTGTGTCCTGTATGACCTCCAATTCCTCCGTGGTATTTCTTAATTCAGGGAATCTCTCTCTGTATAGCAGTTGGATTCCATTATTCATATTAAGGTCTGCCGGTCTAACCATGACAACTTTAACCAGTCTGTCATCAGCCTCAACAGAATTCCCCACAATAACCTGCGTCCTCGCCAGTAGTTCACTACCCCGTATGCTATGTTTAATTTTTTCCCATCTTTTAGAAGTGATTTTGCTGGGCAGCTTAGTAATAACAGTCCGGGGCAACGCCTTTCTAGGGGGTTGTTTGTGTCCCACACTCTCTAGTCTCCCGTCCCTGCACATCCTGCATGTTCTCCCACCTTTTCTGTTCCTCTTCCAATTCTTTAATCTTGTTTTCCATTTTCATGCACGTCCGATTTACCTCATCCCATTCGCTCATCATCGTTTTTATTGTATGTTGAGCTTCGTAAAGTCCTCTCTTTAGCTCTCCATGCACTGACCTGTTTGCGTTCTTGAAGGTCACCATATGATCCAGCTGTCCCTTAAGACTTTGCAAGACATCGCTCATCTGTTGTTCTGATTGGTCCGGCACGAAACCAGGACAAAGACCTCCTAGGCTAGAGCTAGGAGGGGAGAAAATCCCGTTTAAAGATTGTATTACCTACCTCGGCGTCAAGATCGACGATAAATTAAATTGGAAAGCGCACGTACAATACGTTAAAAGTAAGGGCGGCGAAATATCAAATAGAATGATGGCGGCGGCTAAAATAAAGTGGGGTTTCAGGGGCGAATCGCTGAGGACGGTCTATGCCGGAGCAATTGAACCGGCAATGCTGTACGTAGCATCCGTATGGGCGGAAGGTTGTAAAGTCCGGGAGATGCGTCAATTAACGAGCCTGCAACGTATAACCGCGGTAAAGGCGGCGAGGGCATACAGGACCACCTCCACGGAGGCTGTCCTGGTGATCAGTAGGACTCTCCCTATCGAATATGTCGTTAGGGAGATTAGAGATAGGAGACTTATAGATATAGGGAAAGGACGCGAAATTATCGAAGATATTAATCTTGGTAATAGAGACGTTGCAAGAAAGATCGTGGTATCAGAGTTGGGGCACCCGGCCGATATTAGAGGAATCGAGTTTGTCGTATCAGAATTTACACGGACGGTTCACGTATGGATGACGGGCAAGCAGGCGCGGCGTTTGTCGTGTTTAAGCAGGAAAGGGAGGTGTTCCGGTTTCAAACCAAACTAGCGAACTGGAGCACTATCTTCCAGTGCGAATTGGTAGCCATACAAGAGGCTATCGATTACGTAATAAATCACACGGGCAGAGACGATTATTATATAATCAGCGACAGTAAATCAGCGCTGACGGCATTAACTAACATGAACACCTTGACAGACCTCTAGGCGGGTCTGGAGAATAGCGCATACAGCGCTCGAGTTTCGACGTTTAAAGTTCTGTTGGGTTAGGTCGCACGATGGTAACGTAAGAAATGATAGGGCTGACAAATTAGCTAAAGAGGCCGCGACGTGCGGCTTTCGGATATCACATTCGTCGATACCGAGGTCTTTAATCAAAAGAAAGCTGCGCGAAAAATCAATTCGACAAGGGGAAGAGAGGTGGAACAACGCTGCCACGGGCAGGTTGACCCACAAATTCATACCGAGCATAGAAGCTAGAGGTAGGATCGAGGTTAAGCTCGATCACAAAATGGTGCAGTTGATAACAGGGCACGGCGCCCTGAAGGCGTATATACAAAGGTTCGGTCTAACCAACAGCGAGCGCTGCGAATGCGGTGAGGGTTCGGAAAGCGCAGAGCACGTGCTCTTCGACTGCCCGCTTGAGGCGGGAAATCGAGGGTTGGCTGATAGCAAACTAGCTATCTTAGGTCTGGAATGGCCAAAGAACCTAGAGGAAGTCGGGGAAGTGGTTAACCAGAAGGCGTTCTGGACAGCCTTAAAAGAATTCGCGGGAAGGGTCGCGAGATTGGACAATGACAACCGCGTGTAAAATTTGGTGGGAGGATTGGAAAATTTTAGATTGACTTGGCGTGAGTAAGGATACGAGCATAGATATAACCAAAACCTGATATAAAAAAAAATAATAAAAAAAAATTTTTAAAAAAAATAGCATGATAATTATACCCAAATGTCCAATATGCACGAGGAAACACACCCCCCACACTATTAATGCAATCACTGCCTATCTTCATGATTATGTGCGGCGGATATTCGGGAAATCGGGAATAAATAATAACAGATAAACAATAACAAATAAATCAGAAACCCTCATTAAATTAAATCAATAAAATAAACAAAGATAATAAAATAGAGTGAAACCGCGCATCCCCCCTAGGACTTGAAAGTGAAGTGATAGTGATAGTGATTGTGATCCCCCTCAAGAATATTTAGTGCATATCCACCAGGACTTTAACAGTGCACCCCCATCTTCCCATTAGAAGTAAGTTACAGTTAGATGTAGGCAGACGACCAGATCTTCGGATGCTGGAGTATTTTATTATCGAGATAAGACTTAAATTGTGGCGGCTGTACTCGCACAAGCATTGATTTACATTAATTAGTAGTTTTTGAAATAATTTAACAAGTACGTTTTGTGCGTAATGGCGCTAGCCGACATAATGCTTGTGCGAGTGCACCTGATAAAAAGGGCGATGCTTTTGCTATTTTGTGCACCGCTATATATGCTTAACGCTTATTAGACATTTATTAACATATTTATATAATTATATTTATTTATATTTTATATTTACACTTTATATTTATTAGCATGTATTGCAGTATTTTGTGGCATATTTGTTTTGTTTGACGTTCTGTCGCCATTTTGGTTGCAGTATATATTTGGGAAGGAAGAGTAAAATTGTGAAGATTGTAATCATAATATAAATCAGTTAGGGAATGGTAGGGAAGCTAGGGATGGATTTAAATTAGTTAGCTAGATTTGGATAGTTTTAAGACGACCCTTCAGGTCGCACTGGTAAGCAGAGCCGGTGTCTGCTATCCGGTATTACGGATCCCTTCCCCTCTCATTTTTGCTTGTGTCTTGTTGATCGAGTACACTCGAAAGTCAGCGCTAGGGATACCATTATTTACAACCCTGTTTCTAGTTTTTGTTTTTAGTTTTTGTTTCAGTTTGTCAGATTTTTAGGTTTGTTAGATTGTTAGAGTTTGTTAGGTATGTTAGATTTTGAGGTTTGTTAAATTTTTATTTAGTTTTTTGTTTAGGGTGGATTAACTATGAAGTTAGAATGAATTAGAAGTACGCTTATTTTTTGCGTTTAAACCCAATGTAGTACCTCCGGGTGGAGCATTGGGGACGTGGCCGCAAGTATAGCGGCCGTTATTCAAATTATAATGTTCTGATTGTAGCAAAGTCAGGCTCTCAACAGCATTTCGCTTCCTTCTTTTTTTCTTCATTTTATTTGCAGACGGAATTTTAATTACACTCGATTCAGCATCTACTCTGCTACTTTCGTATTTTCCTTCTGTTGCCTTGCGATTTGTTGTATTGTCTCCTCTTTCTACATTTAAGTCTAAATTTTGTAGCTCCACATAAGGCTTGCCCATTTTATGCACAGAAGCCGGCTCACTTTCTATTAGCTTGAGTATTGACCTACGTTCTAGGTCTTCATCTAGCCAGGGGTCACTGCCTGTGGGCGAGGATAGATATGTGAGTTTGATCGTCTGGCCCAGCTCCGTAGGCGGCCCTTGCCTTCCAACCGGTGTAAAAAAGGCGTCTTTCCCATTCCTTAAGTCATCTATTGGATGCTCACTTGGATTATCCTCCTTCTTTGGTGGGATTCTTGCTATTTTGGGCTTTTTAAGATACCACCACCTTCTACCTCCAGGACAGCTTCAAGCTTCTCAAATTTCTCATTCTCCTCCTTGTTATTCCCATTTTGAGGAATAAGTCCTCTTCAACGGCTTCCAGATGACAGTCGGGGGGGGGGGGCATCGCTCACCATCACTCCCAACCAGTACTGGGGGATCCGACGCCCTCTGCACCGTAAACGTTTCTCTGAAGAGCGCCATTCCATATATCTGCCGGCCTTCGTTCCCGCGCACGTCCATTTCCTCGCCAGGTCGTCATCATCATTTTCCATTTTGCCTAGTAATTTCCATTTCGCATAACCAAATTCTCACCGGGTCGTCATCATTATTGGAAAGTAGTTGGAAAATGTTCTTCTGCCATTCGATACCCTAATAGTCTAGAAGGACTTGAAGAAATAGAGTTGGGAATCTAGAGCGCCTCCCTGATAGGAGAGAATAAAGATGCTGAAAGATACTGCTTTGTGTAATTTGAGTGCAAGGGCATGCACTCATGCGTGTTGGACGTTAGTGTGATGGTAGTGTATGTATGTGCGCTATTTAGTGTGTGCGTGTTGGTGTAGGTTATCTTAGCTTCCCCTTTACGCTTAAATGTGTAAAGAGTACTGAGCCCCCTCACCACTACAAGGTGATAATCCACAAGGGGAGCTTAACCTAACTTAACCTAACTGAACCTAACTAAACCTAACTGAACCTAACTCATCCTAACTTAACCTAACAACCTTTTTTCTTATTTAGAGGTTTAGGAAATTTCTGATGCCCACATAGTAACTTACCGTTCGGCTTTCGGCTTCCAAGCTCCTTACTATGGGGAAGACGTTTGCCAGTCTGATCCTACACAGCAAGTAGTGTTGGATTTGAATGGGCTCCTGACGAGGTATACCGAAAAGGTGAGAAACTCACCTTCCCGAACCCCCGTCAGGAACCGCTACTGGCCAACTAAACCCTTCCCTCTCTTCACACTAGTGACAGGCGACTCTTGGAACCGTGTTAACATAACATCAAGAGTTACCCCGGAGGATAGTCTATCTTCTCCACATTGCCTTTCATTTACGGCCGTCTTACGTCGTCTTTTCTCGTTTTCAAGATAGTTGCTATATAGTTCTCGATGTGTTGCCAGTTTTTCTTATTGCTCAACATAATTCTAATAGCGTTGTCTGTCTTGATTTTCTCTCCCACCTCTAATTCAACAGTCATTCTCTACCTTTCATACCTTGGACATGCAAACGCTGTGTTCGGCATTGTCTTTATTTCCGCAATACCAGCTCCCTTGGCTCTCTTTTTTAATCCTTTTAAGGTAGGTAGAGAAGCATCCATGTCCGGAGAAAAACAGAGTTAAGTGGTAACTAGGCTCCTCAAAACTTCTGTTAAGCCATGTACCTAGGTCGTGTATAACAGTTGCTGCCTATCTCCCTTTCGGACATTTTTGCCATGCGTCTTAACAGACCCCTATTGTGGTGTTCCTTGCTACCGATTTTATTTGTTTAATGCCCTTGTTAGGGTGGGCGTGTTTTTCTTTGCTTATTGCAGCTCGTTCCTCTATCAGCAAATCCAATGGAAGAGTTCCTACGATCACATTCATGGCTTCTGTGGACACAGTGTCGTATGCACTGCAGATCTTTATTGTCATCATATGCTGTACTTGTAAAATCCTTTCCTTGTTCTTCCCTATACATAAAGCTGTATGCATATAGATGCTCCGTATAATATTATCGCCTGACATGAGTTCATTAGAGTTGCGCGCTTCTTTGCACTAGGGCCTTTGACGTTCGGCAAGATCGCTTGCAACGCTTTTACCGTTCTTTTAGAATTTTTAACCGCATTTTCAAGTGTTTTGAAAAGTTAGACTATAGTCTATCAGAATGCCTAGGTAATCGACCGTGGGGCTTGACTTTATTTTGTGGCCATCGATTTCGAATTTAATTGATTTCGTTTTAGGACTGAGGTTAGAAATGACGGCAGTCGTTTCTTCAGGAGCTAGCTCCAGTCTATTCCTTCTCATCCATATAGACAACTCATGAAGACCCTCTTCTACCCTTAGTGTTGTCTTTAGCGTTCTTTGCTGCGCCCACTAGCGCAAGGTCGTCTGCGTAGCAGATAAGAACAATATTATCTTGAGTCACCGTATCCATAACTCCATCATACATGATGTTCCACAGGGTTGTTTCTAGAACCGAGCCCTGCGGAACCTCTCTTCCCAGCTCCTTCTCTAGATCTCGGTCGATTATTATGCGCTTACATTCTAAGTAGGATCTTATTAGGTTCATTAAATACTTCGAAATTCCCTGTTTCTCAAGCTTATCTATAATATTTGACCACAACACTGTATTGAAAGCGTTCTTAACATCAAGCAGCACCAAAGTGCTCCAACGGTTGCCTATTTTTTGGTTTTCTTCCATAATTTCTAGGACCTTCTGTATGGCGTCTAGGGTTTATCTTCCTTGCGAAAGCCGAATTGATTGTCATGCAGACCTCCTTTCGCGTTAATTTCCTCTTGCAGCCTGTTATCAATTAAGGTTTCGTACACTTTACCAATCGAGCTTATCAGGCATGTGGGTCGTTACCGTGCCGGTTGGTTTATGCCTTTTACTGGCTTAGGTATTAGTACCAGCTTTGCTACCTTCCATTCTTCGGGAAATTTATTTTGTGAAAGTAGCTTATTGAAAAACCGCACAAAGTACTCTCCTTCCTTCATTAATAATATTTTTATCATTCAGGCCTACCGACTAAACCATTCCCGCTAGTGACAAGCGAACCTCGGGACCGCCGTTGGGCATAACTTCAAGGTTGCTGCGGGGTTTATGGCTATCTCTTAGCTTCATATCTAGCTGGATGACATATTTTGCTTGACGTGGTGGCTAAATATGCCTACTTGTGAGTCATAATTGAATCTCAGAACTTATAGGCAGATAAGAGCCAAAAATGACTGAACAGACAATAATAAATAATTAAAACAGACCAAGAAGGCTGGTCGGGCAATAAGATCCTGATATAAATAAAACAGATGTAGAGTAAAATGGCCTAAAAGGGCTGGACGGAAAAGATAAACAATATGTATAAGAGAATCGGGCAAAACGAATAAATATAATGAAACAGATAAATAAATAAAATGGGCTAATACTGGGCAAAATATTACAGGTTACTCACTATGATGTCCTTAGACTATCATCACAGGCCTTCCTTCCCTTTTCCTCTCTCTCTCATACACCTCCTTTTTGGACATTTTCTGGCCAGCAAATTCCTTAATGGCGTTCCAACTGTCTTCCTTTTTAAGCATTTCAGAGACCAGATTCTGATGGTTGAGTCCGGCTCCTACTTTCATTCTCTCTAGGTTCCACCGTTGGCACTCAAAGACTGTGTGTTTTGTCTAACAGAGAGATGCGGTATGAAAATTAACAAAAATAAAACTAAAGTATTAGTATGCAGGGGGGATAGATAAAAACTAGAATACAAATAGGTAACAAGAACTTACAGCAGGTTAAGGATTTCTGCTACCTAGGAAGCCAAATAACGCAAGACGGGAAAAGCGCAAAAAATTTAAAGCAAAGATTACCACAAGGTCGTGCTATATTTAAAAAGAAAAAGCAACTTCTGTGTTCATAGTCAACAAACATAGAAACAAGGAAGAGATTTCTTAAAACATATGTGTGGAGTACAACACTGTACGACTGTGAAACCTGGATAGTAGGAGAAGCGGACAAGAAAAGGTAGAAGCCCTTGAAATGTGGTGCTACAGACGTATGATGAAGATATTATGGATGAAAAAAGTTAAGACCGAAGAGGTACTAAAAATTGTAGGGGAAGAAATAAATATGTGGAAAACGGTAAAAAATAGGAGAGATAGGATGATAGGCCACACTACGGAATGAGGAAATAGTGCGGAGTATATTAGAAGCAGAGATAGGAAAAAAGAGAAGAAGAGGTAGACCTAGGCTAGACTACTGCACACAGATAGTGAAAGATGTAGGCTGTAGGAGTTTTAAGGAGATGGGTAGGCTAGCTCAGAATAGAAATCAATGGAGGTACGCACCCAACCAGTCCCAAGATGGATAAACTAATGACGAAAAAAGTAACTGTACTTAAACATGATGATTATTATAAACAACTACAAGTATTGGTTGGGCAATATTCTCGAATAATGCTAATTGTGTGAAAGGATTTACTGGAAAACTATTAATTCGGCAATTGTCTAAGTGTTGGGGTATCTTGGCAGCCACAGGCTACTTAACTCCCTTCACTGAATCTCGGTGAAATGGGGCATAAAATTATAAAACAATAGATGGGGAACCGAGCTGTATATAGGCTGTGTGAGAATTTCAGGGAACTGTGTAGGCTAGCTCAGAATATAAATAAGTGCAGGTACGTCATTAAGTATGACCAAAAACACAAGCGCAGATAAATCTGATGATTATTATAAACAACTACAGGTGTTGGTTGTGGAATAGTGCAACTAATGTTGACTGTGCGAAAACATATATTGGAAAAAATATTAAATCGGCAAATGTTCAAGTGCTGGGGGAACTTGGTAGCACACCCTGCTTACCCCTCTTTCACAACCACTGAATGTCGGAGAAATAGGGTATATAATTGTAAAACAATAGAAGGGGACTGAACTGCATCTAACAAGATAGAACAGCGCCTATGATGAAAGACATCAAACATAGAAACAAGAAGAAAATTGTTGTAAGTATGTGTGGAGCACAGCACAGTATGCCTATGAAATACGGGCAGTAGGAAAAGCAGACAGAAAAACGATAGCAGCCTTTTGGAATGCTATGCTTCAGATGTATGAGGATGATAGCATGGACAGACAAAGCTAATAATAAATAGGTTATAGAAATAGTAGGGGAAACAAGAAGATATAGAAGGGCAGAATACGTTCTAAGGCATTTTTGGGGAATAGTATGGGATATATTACAAGGAGAGATAGGAAACAGGAGATAGATGTAGATCTAGATCAGATAGTGATAGATGCAGACTGTGCAAATATCAGGGAAATGTGGAGGTTAGTTCAGAATAGGAAACAACCAGTTCCAGGACTGATGACCTAATGATGATGAACTTATTTGTAAAATTCATCCTACTGTATCTTGGGACCTCGATATAGGCAGACCTAGAAAAGTCTATCAGATCCATTTTTGCTTTTGCATCAACTTCCATTGTCATGCATCCTTCTATAGTCTTTGGTGGCGTTCTAATTGTTTTGTTACTACTTTTGAACATGTCGTCCTCACTCCCTCTTTCAGCTGTTATTTGTGATTCCATTTCACACTCCACTTTTTTTCTACCATCTTCCTTGTCTTCCAGTAGCTTGCGATGTAATTCTCTGTCCTGGTCACCTACCACGGGCATGGTTTTCGTTCCAATAACAATAGCAGCCTGGTTCCTCACTGTACAATCGGAAAATTGCCTCCCCAGAATCCATGAGGCGGGTTGCCGAAGCAACGGAGAATTGTCCGGCACCTGCGGTACCGGTACCTCCCTGGGGTAATATGTTTTTATTAACCGATTCCATTTTTATCAATTCCGACCTACGATCCGGAGAACGTATACTTATTTGCTTGTGTGGTCTTCATAAACCCCTATAGTAACTTGTCCTTCGGCCATACGGCTTCCAAACTCCTTACCATGGGGAAGAAACCCGTCGCGAGGTGTTCGTATGCGGCGGGTAGTGCTGGATTTAGGTGAAGTTCTGCCAGGGTAAACACACAGAGACCGTGATCCCGCCTGGTTTCCCTAGCAGGAAGTCACTCTGACCAACTAAAACCATTCCTCTCTGCCCGCTAGTAACAAAGCGCGACTAAAACAGCCAATTAGCATTACGTCGGTCGGCTTGCGGGGTGTCTGCATATTCGCTTCGATTGTTTCGTACTTTTTCCTATTTATTTCCTATTCGTCTTTTTATATTCTCTTCTCGTGGTCTTCCTTTTTCATCACAATTGTCCTCCTCAGCGTTTCTATAATATTCCATGAAGCTTTATTCTTTAGCATTAGTTTCACGATGTTGTCTCTCGTTATAATACAGTTGCAAGATAGATTTGCGCTGGGTCGACCTTTTTCCCACCTCGTACAGTTAAATAATGTATGCTCTGCGTTGTCAACTGCCTCGCAGAACCAACTTGTAGTTGTTTCTTTCTTCCCTATCCTGTTCAAATAGGATCCAAATCTTCCGTGTCCATACAGGATTTGCGTCATGTAGTAATCAATATCTCCCCATTTTCTACGGCTCAATTTTATGACAACCCTTATAAGAACGTTTGTCCACCCTTCATATACATCCCATGATTGCTGCCATTTTTCCATGATTATTTGGTTGATAGATAGATAGATAAATTACTTTATTGTGGACTATACCTAGGCCAGAGCCCATACTAACCGCACATTATACTATTTACATGTGTTTAAGACCTTAGAATCCATAATTCCTGACAACCGGGATTCTTGAAGATTTGGTGAAGGGGATTTGTGCCCCTACCTTTGTCGTCGACTGTGCACGTAAAGTGGGGCTGATTGTGTGCATAGTGCGAGTGTAAGTGTGATGTGGTAGTGAATTGCAAGAGTGTGTTAGTGCCGCTGGTTGTGGTTTGGTTAAAAGGATTTCATTTAGGAAATGGTTTAATTCTTGAGGGTAGTTAGTGACTAGGAAGTTTATGTTAGGAAGTGGGTAGAACGGGTCAAAGTTTGTAGATTGCTTGTGGTTGATTTGTAGTAGAGAGGTTAGGGGACAGGAGTATATCAGGTGTTGTTGGGTTTCTAGAGATTGATTGTTGCAAGGAGAGTGAGGAGAAGGAGTTAAATGAAATTGATGTAGTTTATTACGGAAGTTTCCATGGCCGGACAGAAATTGTATTGTATGGGGATTAGAGAAAGGAATATGTGGAGGGATGTTTGTGATATCAGGGAAGATATCAAATGTTTATCTGCCGGTGGTGGAGCGGGACCAAAGATGTTGCCAGGAATGGAGTAGGGAGTTATGTATTCGCAATTTTGTCAGTTTTAGGGAGAGTACGGTATTCGTCATACTGAAGTGTTCTGTCGTGTAGGATGATTGGTAGGTTATGTTTGAGGTTTCGGATTTGAAGTGAGGAGTTTAGTTGGATTTCGATCAGAGAGATTTGAAGCAGGGTATACAAGCACGCTGTGGAGGTGGTTCTGTACGCTCTTGAGGTGTAGAGTAGGAAAGGTCTTATGATCGTGTTGAGCGTACGTCTGGAGGAGGGGGGTGTAAGCGGGAGCCAAGAATCTACTGCGTATCTGATGATCGGGATTATGATGTGGTTAATGATTAGTCTTCGTGTTGGATTGGTGAGGTGGACTGACTTTGGGAGTGCGTAAAGTAGGTTATGAAGTATGATTTGTGTTTTGGTTCGAAGTTTGGAGAGATGAGAGCTCATTTTTAGGCGTGTGTCAATGTGGAGTTCAAGGTAGGGAGCTGTTGTTGAGAAGGGCATTGGTGTGTTAAGGATGTGAATCTTAGGATTTCGGTTTGGGCTGAGGTAGCCTTTGAGCAGGAGGATTTTTGTTTTAGATGGGGAGAGTGGTTGTCTGTTTAAAGAGGACCAGGATTCATTTGAATTAATTAGAACGGCAGCGGTGGATTCAATAGAGGCACGAGTATTGCCATGGATAAGGAAAGCTACGTCATCGGCGTAAGCGAAGGTGGAGGTGTTTGGGATATTGAGGTCTAAGAGAGGATTGATTGCGAGGTTCCATAGGGTAGGTGATAAACGGGAACCTTGTGGATATCCTTGGGTGAGAGGTTTAGTAACCAAGTGGAAATTGGAGGTTAGGATGGCTGTTCAGGATGAGAGGAAGGATTTTATTAAGAGGTAAAGGTTGCAAGGGAAATTGGCTTGTTTAAGTTGATTAAGAAGGTTGGGCCACCAAAGGAGATCGAAGGCTGAGTGGAAGTCGAGGAATAAGGAGACTACGTATGTATAAGGGGATGTTTGGACCGTTTGAATTAGGGAGCGGATTGTACGTTCGGCGCTATGTCCAGAGCAAAAGCCGTGTTGGTTAGGTGAGAGTAAGGAATGACGTTCTATGTGTGAGTTTAGTTTGTATAGGACGGTCTGTTCAAGCAGTTTGCCAAGTGTTGGAAGGAGTACAATAGGTCTGTAGGATTTGGGGTCTTTGGGAGGTTTATTGGGTTTGAGTATATGGGAGATGGAAGCATATTTAAATGGGTCAGGGAAAATCCCAGAGGAGAGGAATTTTTGGAATAGTAGGTGTGTGGATTCTCTAATGAGGGGCCAGGATTTTTGTAGGATCAGGTTGGTGATGAGGTCTGGGCCGGGGGTTTTATGGAGGTTTAGCTTGTTAACGAAGGAATCTAAGAGGGAGAGTTCTAGGTCTGTGTCTGGGTCCGTGTCGGGTTGGGTTAGAGTGTTGTCAATTATGCGTTGTTGCGCTTGGGTTGGTACGTCAAGAGGAGTCGAAGGTATTGCTGTATCTAGGAGGGTAAACATTGTTTGCTTAAATGTGGAAGGGATTGTAGTTGAAATGGCTGTAAGGATGTGTGTGGAAGGAGGTTTGATTAGTTTACGGTACTTACTCCAGGGATTTGTGTGTTGATCGTGATTTATGTCAAGGTAGTGCTGTTTTCTCGTGGTGTTAATGAGGAATTTGTATTGTCGTCTGTCAGTGGTATATTTGTTAGATAATGTATTAATAGCAATAGGGTCTGCATTGATAGGTTTCGCTCTTTGGAGTCAGTGTCTAGTAGTTGCAAGTGAGCGTCTGGCATGAGTAAGCTGTTGTGTCCACCACGGCGTGGCTCCTGGGGTGTAATGTTTCTGTGGGATAGTTTTAGAGGCAGCTGTGAGGACATTGTTGGTTATTTCGTTAGCGAGGGAATGAGGTGTGAAGTTTGCATAAGAGACTGATGGGAAAGCAGGGACGATTGAAGCTAGGGATTCTAGAAATAAGGGCCAATCTGCTTTTCGGGTGTTAAAGGATTGAATCTTCTGGTGTGTTCTGGGGGGAAGATTGGGTAGGATATCAAATGTAATTGGATTATGATCACTGGATTGATGGATGTGAGAAACTGTCCAGGAACTAATTAGGTTTGAGGCTGGGGAGTTGGTGAGAGTAATGTCGATGTTGGATTTGCCGTATTGGGATTCCCAAGTAGGGATAAGGGATGGGGAGTTGTGGATTCTAAAATGGTGTTGGAGTGTAAAGTCCTCTAAAGTGGTGCCGTTTTCGTCAGTGAAATCGTTAAACCATGGTGTGGATTTGGAATTGGCGTCAATAGATATGATGATTGGTTTGTCTCCAATCGTTGTAAATTTGTGGTCTAGTTGGTGTAAATAAGTATTAATGTCTGTCCTGTATTGAAAGTAAGAAGAAATGACAAAAATCGTGCCTGATCTCTAGAGAAGTTCAATTACGGTAATTTGGGGAGTGGATAGGGAGGTGTGGTAAGAAGCGTCAATTAGGGGGTCTGCGACAATGATGGCGGAGGTGTAGTTAGGGTCAGGCGGGCTAGGGTGAATATAGGTGCGGGAGTTTGGTGGGGTGTTAGGGATTTTGTTTCGGACTAGATATGGTTCTTGGACTAAGGCGATTTGGATTTTGTGTGCTTGGAGTTTGTGGGACAGCTCTAGGGTGGTGACGCGAGAGTGTTGGAGGTTGATTTGAATTGTGCGTAGTTTGGTGTGTGAGTGGTGCGAGTCTTGCGTCCGTTTGCGTGAGTGTTGTCTAGAACCCATAATCTGTGCGTAGTTTAGTCATATAGAGAGATTGCTTATTGACAGGACAGTCGGGACTAGTAACGGAATGGTCGTGGGGGCGATTAATGCGGGAACAATCAGTGCAAACGGGAGCGGCAGTCGGGGGATTCGGACATGATTTGGAGGGGTGGCTTCCGGCGCAGTGGCCACAGGCGGTTGGGGATCGACAGGTTTTTGCAGAGTGACCAAAGCGCTGGCAATTAAAACATCGGGTTACGGAAACGAGGTCTCTGATTCTGCAGGATTTGTAACCTATAAAAACGTGGGAATTTGTGGTGAGGATGAATCGTAATCTGGGAGAGACGTTTAGAATTAAGTTGTCGGAGTGATCTGTATTTGTGCGACGGATGGCAATGGAGATTTCTGTTCGGTACGTGTCTTCGGGAATAAGTAGGTCTAATGAATTCTGTAGGTATATAAAGTTAAGAGCGTCGGTAGATGGGATCTCTTTGTCTAAGTCAAAGATGATGATTTGCGGGAATTTAGGTTTAGGGAGATGTACGCTGCAGGAATTTTTTGTGAGAGAGTAGATAAGGTTAATGTCAGTGGGTTTGGATGTACGTATGGTAACTGAGGTTTTGGTAGGTCGGATACTTTGAATACTAAGGTTAGGAAGTGAGGGTCAAAGGTTAGTTTTTATGACTTTCAAGAGCTCAGTGGCTGTTGTATCGGATGTGGTAGGTTTTAAAGTTATGATTTTGGAGGGTGGTTTGGTTAAAGGAGCATGCTGTGATAGCGGTTGCTGAGAAGTAGCGGCGGCGTATGTGGGAGTGTGTGTTTGAATTGGCGTTTGTGCTGTTACCTTGTCTGTTGCTTGTAGCTTGGCATCTAGGCATTGTTGCACTGCTAACAGTTTCACTTTGGAGATATTGTATTTCTGCACCGCTTCGTTAGCAATTAACGCAGTTTGTTCAAATTTTTGTAGTAGAAAATTAGCGCATGTTCGATGGATCTTGTTACTATCTGTAAATACGTAATCAGTAATTTGACGTTTTAGAGCACCGATGCTGTGTAATAATGATGGGTGAGATTGGTCTATTTCTATGTCATCATAATCCCTTAATCGTTTACTTGGGTTGGAACTCACCGATGATGTTCTAGATCTAGTATCTTCTGGTGATGGTAGGCGACCAATTCTCCCTGACCTGGTGAAGGGTGTTAGCGCTTCGACCGAGGGTGGTGGTTGCATGATGTTGGATGCATATGCTTGGGTTACTGGATTGCTGGTAGGCCGATCGTGGCTGCTTGGTGTGGTCGATTTATTTTGGTCAGATGGCATTATCAATTGACAAGTTGTATCACTTGTGTATACAATAACACATGTGCTACGTTACAATTACTGATGTTATTTAAAAGTTCCCATTAATTATAATTTAGATTGTGGTATACTAATCGGTTGGCTGCAAGTGTAATTTACAGAAGGTCGCTTCACTGGTCTACACTATTGGTTTCGAGCTTTAACACAAAATAAAACCTCGCGAATTAACTTCACTATGGTTATTGTTAAATTTGTGTCCTGATTGCAACGAAAGTTTATCAGTAGTAATCAGGAGTGTAAACTGAAAATACTACTTAAACGTGAAAACAGCAAAGATAGAAAAATGTTCCACACATACAAAACTATCTATCTAAAAATATTTTATATATGAAACTTGTATGATTGGTAACTTATTCCGTGTAGGCCATCCGAGTGTGATTTATTATAATTTATTATTAATATCTTATTCTAATTTGATTAAAAAATCGAGTCATTTTTCTAGCTGTTTTTTTTTTTTTAAAATTTTCGCTGTCAAGTTCATTTAAAATATACATAATTTTATGTTGTAAGAGATTAGAATTATGAGTGGAATCTATATTTAGCAAGAATAGCTTTAATCGTTACAGATGGCAAATCTGAAAGCTAGGAACACACAAATTATTAAACACCTTTAAACTTGTTGCCAAATTTTCCGCTAAAAAATGACTTACATTACCCAACAACGTCGGTGAACTAATAATTTAAAAAACCATCAGTATCAAAAGTTTCTAGATCGTTTTTACATGTTTCAGCTAATGTAAGTATAACGACTTCACCTGCTCAAAAAGCTCACGATATTATTTGGTTAGCTTGGTTTCAATGTTCTCTTCCATTTTGATATATTAGGGATCTTTCGATCCAGCAATGCTTGCGTCGCCACTGTTCTATATGCCGATGTTATGCGTAACGCCATTATCCTATTTATTCTCTCCAAGAGTTTCTCATAATGGTTGTATTTTAGTACTTTTTGATATATTGGTGCAGCATATAGGACAGTCGACGAGACTATCGACACCAGTACCTTACGTTTGGTGGCCCGTGGTCTTTTTATTAGCCATCATTCTTGAGAGGGACGTGAGTTTCTTGTTGGCTTTTGCATTTGTTTCAACCACATGCGTCGTCATTCTTAGATCCTTTGCAGGTGCGTTCCCATATATTTTATATTGCTATTATTCTTTATTTTTATGCCTCTTATATCAATTTCAAAGTATTTAAAACGTCTTTTCCTCGCTACTATGACCATTTCAGTTTTTTCTGGCGCCAAGCTTAATTGTAGTTCATTTAATGTGGATACTATATTTTTGATTGCGCCTTCAACATTGGACGTTAAATCTAGTTCGTTTTTACTAAATGACACTACGGCGAGGTCATCCGCATATGCAATTAAGCATGTGTTATTTCTAACATTTAGGTTTAATACTTTATTGTAGAGAATGTTCCACAAGGTCGGTCCGATAACTGATCCTTGTGGTACGCCGCGAGTTATTTGTACTTCCATATTTTCGGTGTACAGATAACGGTTCGTAAAGTAAGATTTGATAATGTTTATCAAATATGCACTTATTTTCATGTCCTCTAAAGCTATAACTGTTTCTTTCCATGGAGCGGAATTAAAAGCATTTCTTACATCTAGGGCTACCATCACACATAAGTTTCTGTGTTGGTATGCATTTTCTCTACATGTAAAAACAATATCTTTTATGGCTCGCAGGACATCTAGAGTTGACCTGACTCTTCCAAAGCCGAACTGGTTTTTATGTATGCATCTTTTTTCGTCCAGCTCCTCCTCTAGTCTGTTCTTAATAAGTTTTTCCAATAGTTATCCCGTTACGTCTAGTAGACATATCGGTCTATATGCGGCTTCTTGTTGTGGATCTTTCTTTGGTTTTTCTATTAGCGTCAATTTGGCTCGCTTCCAAATAATGGGAAACACCCCTTCTCGTAGGCACATGTTCATAATTTTAGCTACAATTTCCAAATTGTTGGGCACTATTGCTTTTATTACTTCAGGTGGAATACCGTCGGGTCCTGTGACTTTATTAACTTTAATGTCTGTCACTGCCGCTAGTACCTCCTCGGTCGTAAATTCTGTTACGTTGTCCCGCTCTACATGTTGGAAAGTCCATTTTGGATTGGGAATTGTGGAAACAACTCTTGTATTTGATGTTTTCCTCTTCCTCACCAATGTTTACGCCTGGGAGTAATTTCAATTTCTTCATGACAATTTGGTATGGTTTGCCCCAGATATCATTTTCTGTTTCCTTTAGTAATTGTGCCCATGCCATTTCCTTTTACCTTTTAATTGTTATTTAAATCCCTTTTCATTGCTTTGTACGTAGCTCTAGCTTCTTCTTTTTCTATTTCATCCCCCGGTTTACGATTTATCCTAGATGGTCGTCGTCGCGCTTCTATACATTTTTTACTTTTTAAGCTTATCTCCTCCGTCCACCAGTACACCGGCGAAGGGATTTGTCTAACCGTTCCCTTTTTCAGGAGGTATGTATTGCATTTATTTGTAATTGCGTTTATTAGGTTGCTTGTTGCCTCTGCGGCATTTTGGCTGTTACCTATATCTAGTATGGTGTTCGCTAGAAAAAGCTGCATGACTCTTGTGGTTATTTTCCTTCTTATGTTTATTTTCGTTTTTATATCCTTCAGAGGTTGTCCGACGTTTTTGGGTTTGATTTTATATTTTATATATCTATGGCAGCTCATAGTTTCTGAGTCCTTGTCTACATACCAAATAGTGATATTATTTGCTACTTTTGGAGAGGTCAGCGTTACATCTAATATAGACTCTCTATTGGCATTAACAAAGGTTGGTGTATTGCCCTGATTTATTACGACCAAATCATTGGTTTCAATCCATTCTTCTAACGCTAATCCTTTTTCGTTCATCACCCTTGAACCAAACATCTCGGACTTTGCATTGAAGTCGCCCCCTATTGCGTATTCTTTTTTACTTTGTTCCAATGCTGTTGTACAATATATCATTAAACCCATCTATATCTTGGTTTAGGGAATAGTAACATGAGTACATCTTAAAGTTGTCTGTTTCCACGCACATAAAGCCTCAACCGCAAAAAGTCTTTATAATATGTACATTTTTTTTCATTCCATATGGCGCAATCACTCCTTTGGTCACGCCAATACTTCTCCGCCATTTTTTGTTCGGTTCTTGTATGAGGGCTATATGCACTTTTTCTTCATAAATAGTGTGACTTAGAAGGTCGTGGGCAGCCCTGTGCCTATCGAGATTAATTTGAAGTACGTTTAATACAGGTACGTGTACCGCCTGCAATGTTAGGTTATGAGCGTCGTCTCTTAAGCCAGCCATTACTAAGTTGCTGACTGTAGTCTTCCACTTAGAATTTCCTACCTTTCTCAGCTCTATGAGCAGCCTGTCGGGCTGCGGATAGGGCCTTTATATTCGCTGCACTTACTCTCTCCAGCCATGCGTCCTGGTATACCACACAGAGCACAATGGGCTTCTTTGTTGCATGTTTTCCGATATGATGATCGTATGCCCAGCATCTAAAACATCTAGTGAGTACCACTTTTTTCTCTCGATTACACGGTACTAGCCCGATTCTGAGGTCCCCAGTCATTAGTTTGGCGACATCTTCTTTGTCCATAGTAATTGAAACAGCATATGTGTCGTTATTGCTGGGCCTTATGTCTCCCAGCCTATATGCTTTTCCTTCAACGTCCTCTACTTTACTTGCAATTGCCTGGAGTATTTCTTCCCTCCCGGTTGCCGCTTCCATTCCTCTTATGTGTACTGTCTCTGTTTCCGTTATTTGTCCAGTCCTTCTGGTTTTTATATTATTATCGGTCTTTTGTATAATAGTCTCTATAGTGGTTAATGCTAGTTTACCGCCTTTCGTTTTTCTAACGGCCATGATTGAAGTTGCTACGGGGTTATCCTTTAGGTTAGTCTTTACATTGTTTTATAGACTGAGCCGGTTTTTTCTACTACTAAAGCGTATGTATTTCGCTCTCGTCCAGTGTCCCTTTCCTTATGCTTAACTCGACTCTTACTTGGGGTCGTATATATAAGAACGTGCGAGCCTGTTCCATGAAATATTAGCTCGATCATTTTTCGGAGAGCGTCTACACTTAGCTCTTCTATATGATGTAGAGCTACCCATCCATCGTTTTTCACCTCGTCTGATATGCGAAGGAGCGTATTGAAGAAACCATACTCTGCCGCATCATGTGTAGCTTTTATTATTTTACTTTTCGCCATGCCTTGTGCACCCTTTGAGCGGATGATATTTTCGATAACCTCCACATCTTCGGACGTACAAGTTATATCTGGAAAACGATCGATATCAATTTTTGTACGTTTTTATCCATTTGCGGGTCTTTTGGCTCCACTAGAACTACTTTGGTAACATCATTCCTGCTGTGAAGAGGGTTTCCCATAATAACTTCGGTGTTAGTATAGACTCAGAAATCTCACTTCTTTTCCCTAATTTCTTGCCATGTGTCATACGTGGCGATAGTAGGAAGGATTTTGATTGTTTCACTCTGACCAGTCGCGATTCTATATCTATCCTCATTTGTTCGTGTCACTGCTTGTTCCAGGTGTACTATTCTCACCTGCACCAATGCCATTTCTTGCCTGAGCAACTGATTTTCTATTTTTAGTTGATTAATAACTGCTTTGTTTTCTATCCTTTGTGCCCGGTTCCCTTCATCGACCCCTTTACTTCTTTTTCCTTCTCGTATGTTCTTATTATGACCCTCTACCATTTGATTCATAAAGTGTCTATTTTTACCTGAGGCTAGCCTGTTTACTAGGTCCCTCATTCTACCCACCGACTCCTTTCGTTCTCTCTTATTGTTTGCATTTTCTTTCACAGTGATATAGGCCGAGGCGACTTCTGCTTCTAGTGATTTGATTAACTCCTGTACTTGCTCCATATTCTTTTTGTTTTCCAATCCCTCCTCATCCTTAGGCTTCTTTTTCCGCTTACTACCTTCTGTTCGCTCCCCCAGAGAGCTATCTAAATCAAGTAGTACCACTTCTATACTTAGTTGATTTGAGTTCGTATTCTCTGCACTTGTTGCATCTCTCCGGGGGGGGGCGTTCTATATAGAGCGCCCCTTCTCTGGCTTGGGTCAATGACCACATCGTTGTGATACTCCATATCGTTTTTTTGTGTTCCAGAAGCTTTTTGCACTGATGCAGCTAGTGGGTCGGCCTGGTTCCTCACCAACACCACAGAACAGTCGCCGACTGACGTTCGGTGAGAGCCCGTTCGCTCGCTCTTTATATCGACCGGTACTTGCGATTCCCTCCCATTCACCGTAAACGAATTTTCATTTGCTTGTGATCCCATATTTACTAGTAGACTAGCCGTTTCACGCCAGGTCGTCATCCCACTGTCGTCTATCTCCGATTTAGTTATTTAGTAATTAGAGAAACCATGTCAAGCCAGGTCGTCATCCTCCAATATCCATATCCGATTTTAAGAAAAGAATGGGAAAGTAGTCCGTCTGCCTTCGGTAAATCTAATAGCCAAGACGTACCAGGAAAAGTTAGAGTGGGGGTCGAAAGCCGAAGAGTAGAAAGTTGACCCATGATAGAATAGATTATAGAAAGAAAGTTCCACCCATAGATTGGTACAAGAGAGTACCAAGGAAGCAAAGTGAAACCTTAAAAGACCCTACTCCTTTATCCGGGCTTGGGACCGGCAGTAACAATATATGCTCGCCGTATAATGGCGTGCACACACTGCTCCAGGCGGAGTTACCTAACTTAACCTAACCTAACTTAACCTAACCCAACCTAACTTAACCTAACTTAACCTAACTAACCTAACTTAACCTAACTTAACCTAACTTAACCTAATTAACCTAAATTAACCTAAATTAACCTAACTTAACATAACTTAACATAACTTAACCTAACTAAAACTTTTTTTTAATAGAGGATTAGAGAATCTTCATTAACCCATCCTACAAGTGTTGCACCCCAACTGAGATCCAAAACTTATAGGTTGGAAGACACCACATCTTGATGGATGATGTGGTCGTGTTGGATTCGAATACCAAACCGAGCGTGAGAAACGTTCGATTTAGTAGTCGCCTACCAACTAAACTCCTTCCCTCTCTTTCCGCTAGTGACAAACAATCCTGGGACCGCCTCTAGGCATTACTTCGAGGTTGTTGCGAGGAATTTCTCTCTCCGTTAGAGTATTCCTAACTCCTGCTTCCTTCTCTCCTCCTGCTCTTTAGTGCTTATTATATTGTTACAAATTTTTCAACTAGTGTCCAGTACCTTTCAGAGCTTAACATTACTTTTGTTATATTTCCTACCGTGAGGTTCCCACCAATGTCAAGTTCTAGCTTTGTTCTTCGCACCAGCCATCTATTACACCAAAAGATAGTATGTTCGTGGCTGTCTTCGTCTCCGCATAGAATACACCTGTCGCTTCTATATTTACCTATAGCATACAAATAGTTTGCGAAACAGCCATGACCAGTTAATACTTGCGCCAGATGGTAACCAATATTTCCGTGCTGTCTTTTTACCCATGGTTCTATTTTAGGTATTAATTGTCTCGTCCATTGCCCCCTTGATGACAATGCCCATCTTTCCTGCCACTTTCTCATTGTTTCCTCCCGGGCTTCTGTTTTGCTTATGTTATAAAGCCAAGTGTCGGATCTTTCTCTGGCCTGTAAATCTAGTGGGATCACCCTGGCTATAACCATTGCCGATTCCGCTGACACCGTCCTATAAGCGCTTATCAGCTTTATAGCTACCTGCCTTTGAAGTTTATAAAGAACTGCTTTACGAGCCTTTACCACCATTTTGGATTCCCAAATAGGTGCTCCATATAGCATAATGGAATCCAACACGGAGCTCAAAATCTTCCGATGTTTTAGTTTGGGTCCGCCAATGTTGGGCATCAATCGACTGATGCTCTCCAATGCTTTGTACGCCTTATCAGCTTGCTTGTTCTAATGCTCTTTAAAGCTTAGGTTTTTTTCTAGTATGATACCCAGGTATTTAACACTTTCTTTAGCATGTATGCTTTCCTGACCGACTTTGACGGCCACACAGCCCATTTTTCTCCTGCCACTTATCACTAGAATCTCGGTTTTGTGCAGTGCCAACTGTAGACCGTGCTCTATCATCCACTCCTCTACTATCAAGATTGCAGTTTCCGCTAATTGTATGAGCTTCCTTTCGGTCTAGGCTAATATCATAATTGCTAGATCATCTGCATAGCCCACTATTTTCACTCCTTCTGGAAACTCAATCCGCAAGACTCCGTCGTACATAATATTCTACAGGGTCGGGCCAAGAACTGAACCCTGTGGAACTCTGGAGCTTATACTCATGGTATGTTTTTGGCCTAATTTATCGATATAAGTTATCTGTCTCTCGTGCAAATAGCTATTCAGCACTCTTATCAGATATGGTGATATTTGGATTTGTTTCAACTCTTTCATTATCTTTCCCCAGTCGGCCGTATTAAAGGCATTCTTTACATCTAATGCCACCATCGTGCACAATTCACGCGTCCGCCATGTTCCTTGCAAGGCAGTCTTTGCTATGCCAACTACTTCCTCTATAGCGTCTATATTAGACTTACCTTCTCGGAAGCCGTATTGGTTTGACGAAGTACCACCTTTCCCAGCTACTTTCTCTTTGAGTCTTTCATTTAGCAGTTGCTCCGCCAGTTTTGTTGTCGTGTCTATGAGACAGATGGGTCTATACGAAGAACTTATTCCATCTGGTTTATCTGGTTTCTTATCAGGATAACCTTGGCGTTCCTTCCTGCTGGGGGAACACACCGTCCAAAAGGATTCCATTCATAACCTCCAATACCATCTCAGGAATGGTTTCCACCGCTACCTTGATAGCCTCAACAGGAATTCCATCCATCCCAGGAGCTTTTTTGTTTTTCATTCTTTTTACAGCCTTGGTCAGTTCGTCTGAGTGGTATCGCACTTTCATCTATCACTTCTTCCTGTCTATCTCGGTTGCCGACGTTTCTCTGCGGGAATAGGGATGTAAGAATTTTTTGGGCTTTCTCACGCACAATCGTTTGGCTCTTTTTCTTTTTCCTCTGGTACTTTCTTCGGGCAGCGAATGCTTCCGTTCTCAGTTTAGATATCTCTAGAGTCCACCAGAATACCTGTTTTCTATTTTTCGTTGGCAACCTTTTTTGAGGCATTACTCCATTGCATGCATTAGTTAGCAGTCTTATAAGGGCACTATAATCTCTGTTGATGTTAAAGGTTCTAGTCTTTTGCAACAACTCTTCTTTTAATAAGTTCTTATCAAACCTGCCAAGTGCCCACCCTGGAATGTAGTTTGCGTGTATTGCTTTACAGTTTCTATGCAAAAGGTAATATATCTGTGATCTCTCAGTGCCAAGTACTTCCCACTTTCTGATATCATCTGCTATTGCTGCCGAAGCTGCTGTGATATCTATGTGCGATTCCCTCTCTCCTATAAGGAAAGTGGGTTTGTTTCCTCTATTTAATACTACCAGATTTAGACTGGCTAACCAGTCCAAGGTTGCCTCCCCCCGCTTATCAGTCACCACCGAACCCCAGGCGCTCGCCTTAGCATTCAGATCACCTGCGATAATGACATGGCCCTGATGCTTTCGAATATCCTCCTGCACAGTGGAGAGGTATTTGTTATATTCCCCCAGCGTTCGGTTTGGCGACCAGTAGCAACTAAAAAGCTTTATATTCGGGTTACGTATGTGGACCCATACATATCCATCCCCTCTTCCGGTGCCCAGCACTTCGAGGCTGGTATTTAAGACCCTTATTGCGGCCGTCCCAGAGGAATCTAAATACCAGGCCCTACTCATCATTTTATTGGGTTCACACGCAATGATGATGTCAGTTCCCAACTCTCTCGTCGTAACATCTAACAGACTATGCGCTGCCTTAGCTGTATTTAAGTTAATTTGTAGTATCTTAATTTCCATATTAAATTCGTAATAGAATCTCATCTATGATGATTTGAATGGATAAAAAATCTAATCTAAGACATTCACTCTAATAATTTAACGAATAATATAATAACATTTACAACATATATTTTGTATCACATTTTATCACAGTTAGGTTATCGATCGCTCCTTTCGTGTCGTGCGGCTTTTAAGGCCGCTTTAAAAACTTCACATCTTCCACTACCTGGTGCATGGTTGTCACTATTGCACATGATACAAAAGACCTTATTGTTACATTCTTTTGCGTTGTGTCCGTTTTTGCTACATCTGTAGCACAACCCTGATCTGTCCTGTTCCTTACATTCTTTGGCCAAATGATTGTAGCCCCAGCACTTGAAACACTTAATCATGTCTATTCGTCTCTCCAGTATACACGGTACCAACCCCACTCTTATTCTATTCCCCGTCAGTTTCGAAGCTTCATTTTTATTTAAAGTTAGGGTTACTGCCTTTCTGTTATACCCGCTGGGCCTCATCTCCCCCAATCTGTAATATTTTCCCGAGAGACTGCCCATGCTCTCTTCAATAGCCTCCACTATCTACTGCCTTTCGGTGATAATATCCATATCTCTTATATGAAATGTCTCGGTTTCTTCCTTTCTGTTAATCCTATACGCATTGGCTGTTTCATCATTGCCTCTCACTATTTCCTGTATTTCTGGTGCTTCGAACAGACTCTATTGATGCCGCCGCCGCGCTAGACTTTAATTTCGGCTTTAGTTCTGCCCAGAGGGCCTTGTATTCTTTGCCCTTACATTCAACTGCCATCGCATAGGTGTCCTGTTCCCTCCCGCTTTTTATCGGTGTTCTCGTTGTGTATATGTCTACCCTCGTTTCAGTATCGTGATATACCCATGCCGCCATTTTTCTTAGTACCTCTATATCCATACCATTTATTCGATGCAACGCTACCCCTTCATCTTGGTTTCTTTTTTAACTCTCAATAGCATGTCTAATATATCTTTCTCTGTACCTGCGTGTTTAACTTTTATATCCTTTCTCCTGATTGTGTTTTCTGGTCCTCTCGATCGCACCCTAATAATATTCTCAATTACCTCAAAGTCACTATCAATGCCTTCCAGTTCAGGAAATCTTAGTTTATATAGATTTTGTATACTTTTCTCCATATTTGGGTCTTCTGGCTCAATCATCACCACCTTAGTGATGCCGTCCAGTGCGTTAATTGGGTTACCAACTACGATGTTTGTGTTGTTGTATAGATCTTGGGCCCATTCTTCATATTTTATATTTTCCCATTCCTCTAGCTCTATAGGGGCAGTTTTTCCAAGATAGGTTTATGTTTCATAGTCCATGTGTTTGTCTGTGTATGAGCTTCCGTTTTCTTTACAATGTTGGTCGTTAAAATCACGCTCTCCATGTTTTCCATTCTGATCTTGAGCTCCTCGATTTCTCTATGAAGTATCAATTCTCTACTTTTGTTTTCTTTTTCCCTAGTTTCAAATGCCATATTTATGTCTAAAGCCATACTTTTTATTTCTAGGAGTGCGTTTTTAATCGGGACATGAACATTGCGGTTCTGCTTAGCAAATTCAGTAGCTCCTTCCACCTCCTTCAGTAACTTTAAATAGCAATTGTGAACATTATCGTCTTGTATTATACCTCTATCTTTAACTTGGTCGTCCTTCTGAGGCAGCCCCGTGGCTTTCCTTTTTTAAACACCCTGCTTGTCCCACCTAGTAGCATTTACATAGGGCTCTTTTCGACTTTTACCGCCTTCTAGAGAATTACACCTAACCAGTCTCTGTAATGGAATACGTTTTGATTCCCTTTCATTTCTTTCTTCTGTGTCTACTATCATATTCTGGGTCTCCACCCTGTCTGTAGTATACTTTAATGCCACGTCTACTTCAGTTTGTGCGAGATTTATTTCATCTTCTCTACGTGTTGATATATCTGGCGGAGTTCTACGTATGGAGTCCCGCCTTTGAAGCGGGTTTATTCCGGCCTCCTTCTCTTTTCGGCACCTCTCCAATGCCTTAGCAACTTTCTCACTAGTAAGGTTTTGTGTGTTTTCCTCATTGCACTCCATCCTCTCCATCTTCTCCATCACTTGTTGATCATTCATTCTCTTCTGTTCCCTGTCCTGTGGAGGGCTCTCGGACGGGGTACACCCATGGCAGAGGACAACCTCTGCCACCAGCATGAACTCATGCTGCTCCTGAAAATGCCCACATGGGGGATTACATCAACCCCCGGGGGGGTTCCAGCCTCTTACAAGCTTCGCAGATTTCGGAAGTTCTACGCCTCCGACGACGTGGGCACCACCCACAGGCGCCTGCCAAAGCAGGGGACCCAGCGGACGCTTGGGGTCATCTTCAGGGCAATTTTTTTTCTTCACCTCCGACCTTGCACGCCATGGCGCCAGCAATTCAGTCACCAATTCCTTGGAGCTTTGTGCCCCACCGTGTCCAAATCAAGCCCGTTTCATGCCAAGTATAGGATAGAAGGAAAGGAAAGGCCCGTCCGCCCTCGGATAACCTAATAGCCACTCGGGGCCTGAAGAAAATACAGTCGGGGTTGATAATATGAGAGTAGAAGATTAACCCCTAATAGGAAAGATTACAGTAGGCTCTACCCAAAGATAGGTACCAGAGCACACCTACGAAACAAAGTAGAACCGAGAAGAAAGACCCTCCTCCTTTGTCCGGGCTTGGGACCGGCTGTAGCACTATTGGGTGGGTGTGCCACCTACGTTCAGCACCCACCCCGCCACAGGCGGAGTTAACTTAACTTAACCTAACTTAACCTAACTTAACCTAACTTAACCTAACTCAACCTAACTCAACATAACTTATCCAAACCTAACCAAACATTTTTTAAAGAGGGTTGGAAATCTTGATGAAACCCTCATAGTAACTTGCCCTTCCACCTTTCAGCTTCCAAACTCCTTACTATATGGAAGACACTCGTTGAAGATGATATAATGCAACGGGTAGTGTTGGATTCAGATGGAATCCTGCCAGGGAAAAAACAGACAGAGTTAAAGAACTCCGCCTGGTTCCCCATGGCAGGAAGTCATCCTGACCAACTAAAACAATTCCTCTTTTCCCAGTGTTGACGAGGAAACCTCGGAATCGCCGATAAGCGTTTCATCGAGGTTGCTGCGGGGTTATATGTATCTCTTCAGCCTTATACTCATTTGTTCGAAATTTTCTCCATCATCATCGTAAGTCATTTCATAGGTATAACTTTGTAACAAATATACTAAGCTGCCAGGTAAATAGATAGTGTAAATAATAAAAGCATAAAAGTAACAAAGGACACACAAAAAGTTATATGCCAAGAAGATAACTGCAGAATTGGCAAGTATCACTAGAATGAACGGTATAAAATATGTTCAAATACGGAAATCAGACACTAAAATTTGTGGACCAAGTCTAGATAGGCTACTCGTTTTGTGGCGTCGTACGATAAGACGATTCCCTTGAAGTAGGTTTAATTATATTTACCCCTTAATTTTCGAGATAGCAAGATAAATAATTTCTTTTTGCAGTGACTATAAATAGGTAGAAGCCAGATGGACTTATAATGTGGCTTCGCTGCACGCATCGACAGGACGGATCCCTGGTGCAGTGACTATAAATAGGCAGAAGCCAGATGAACTTATAAGGTGGCTTTGCTGCACCCATCGATAGGACGGATAGCTGGACCCTGTGAATATCAACCATCTATACGGTGGTGAAACATCCTTACGGTATCTTAGGCATTACGCCCACGGGAGAAGCTGACGAGCAAATATGAACGAATTATGGAATGCACAACTAAATTTACAATTTGTAAATTGCAAATTAGCTTACCACATGAGAAGATTATCACTCCAAAGGCACTCACCATGTGCAAATCCAACAGAAAACATTTATAGTATGACCATGACGAACAAGGAATTTGCTTTTGTAGAAACATGAATATTGTTCGTTATATAACTTTAGCAAAAGAATGAGAATGTTCTTTCACCACAAGCAAAGTCTAATTCAACACTTTATCAAAACAGGTGTGTGTAGAATTTGAAGCAAGTCTTTATCAATTGATAAAGCCAATCCACATTTCGAACAGCCGAATGCAAGCACGTAACGTAGGTAAACCAATACAAAGTATATTAATACGACCTTTTATTAAACAAGATACGAATTAGAATCAATTTTAACAAGCTTTCAAATTCGCCGCGAAGCTTGTTTGAATAACTTGTTGAAGTACTCAATCTCTATAGCAACGTATCATATACGAGGTCGTATTTGAATATAAAGAGTGAAATCTATAAAAATAGTTACTTGAATAAAGTACTGTACAAACGACTATGTCTTTGGCGGCGGCACGTTACAGTACGTATAACTTATCATTTCGTATAACAAGAACAACATTTTTTGATGCAACGTCCAGGTATTGTAAAATCGGCAACTCGCCAAGGATTCACATAACTTGACATAACACATGTTTTTGTTTACTTCTAAGCTGAGCAAATTGATAATTTTATAAATAATAATTTTTTGCGTTTTGTGAATATCCCTGCCTGAAATCAATGTTAAAGGATTAATAATAATTTTAAAAATATCTACTTGTATAATGCTTCTATAACAAATCCGCTACTTTGGGGTCCTATATTTCGCGGCTGGGTTGAGGTTTAAAGCACAATGAAGCACTAACGAAGCTCAGGATTATGCGTAAGATCCTTTTTGTTTCTATAACAAAAAAGCTGTTACCAACTTCCAGCCCTGAACTTCGTGGCCCAATATTCTCAAAACCGGAAGTGCAGCTGGGTTAGTGTTTAAACCGCAATGAAGCACTAACGAAACACTAAGAATTTCGCGAGTAGGATCATTGATGCTTCTATAACAAAGAAGCTGTAGTCAACTTCTAGGTCTGAACTTTGGGTTGGAATTTGAAGCACATTGAAACACAAACGAAGCATAACAATTTTGCTATATGGCATCTTTTGTGTTTTATATGTGTAACCAACTTCACGGGGCGTACTGTGAGGTATAGTTCAACCAATATAAGATCCACGTTTCGTCATATTTGTGAGTAATTCAATTAATTGGTACACCAACATAAAGATATATATTTCTCCTTTTTTATCTTTAACAACTTCAATGAGTGAAGTTGGTTAAAAATTCAACTTTACCGACTCCTTTAACAACACAAGTATTTCATAGCAATATCAAGTTTTAAGAATTTTGCACGACCCCACCGTAGAGCATTATCAGAGTTGGTGGGAACTTTTACCCCCTATTTTTTATGCCATACTGGGCTCATTTTTTCCCACTTTTTTAAATTCTCTGTTCATATTTAGTTAAAAAAGTAATAACCCCGTTCTTGATGTATAAATCCCTAATCCTTAAGATTAAGAATCAGTTCAGCATCAGTTCAATATCAGTTAAAGTAATAACATCAGCTCTAGCAAGAACTCCACTGTGATATGCTTATTCAAAACAACTATAATAATTAACAAATAAAAAAGTTTATTTTTTGGATGTACTCTCCAAATTACTTCAAGATCTAAAGTATAGATAGATAGATAGATAGATATATTTGCACCCATTAACAATGTTAGTTAAATATTACAAAATCACACATTAAAAATCTACATACAAGTAACATATACATATAATTAAATTGCAATTAATTTATTATGTCCAAAATTACTAAGATGAAAGGTTATCATCTAGGAATTCATCAACTGTGTAATAGCAGCGTTCAACGAGCAAGGTAAATAATGCATTTGGTGAATACATCAGTTTTCACTACAACCAATGGAACTTAACTATCACAGCTACGAGTGTGCAACTGGACCTTCTGTGGTTACGTTATCTAGAAATGTCTTATTTAGGTCGAACCTTTACATTTGGCCTTCTACCTTATAACACAAAGTATAACATATACAAGTACAAGGAACAGAAAAGGCAACAGACGTGATATTTATTTACATTTATAATTGTAACATAATGACAATAACATATTTAAACTGTGGCTTCATTCGGCAGCTGAAAGGAAACTCTTCTTCTTGGTTGAACGAAGCCTAAATCGATATTGTTGTGATTTTAAATGTATCATTGCTGAGCTATTAACAAAAGATTGCCAAAGAATAATATTTCAATTATTCCCTCTCCGCCTGAATAAAAAAGAGTGCTTGTATAATTAAACAGTGTCTTTTTCCTGGCAGTGTATACTGCCATGCTCTTATTCGGATTCAGACGGTGGCCCCTTTGCTCGAGGAATCTCTCAGTAATCTGTAGCAGCTTACGGCAGTTTGCCACCGTATCAGCCAAGAGAAGCAAGTCATCCGCATATGCAATAGTTGACACCTTAGGACCATCTCCGATAGAAATCCTGGTGTTAGTGGACTGTAGTTCACAGACTAACTCATCAATCACCAAGTTAAACAGAAGGGGACTTAGAGGGTCCCCCTGTTTAACCCCGTCGTTAATTGGGATGTTCCGGGTCCGACGCCCACCAACCTCAATGGTGGTAGTAACCCCGTCGTACCCGTCCTTCACAAACCGCTGGGTGCCCTCATCCACCCCAAACCGACGAAGTGCCCTGAATACAGAAGCCTGGGATACCGAATCAAAGGCTTTAGAAACGTCTAAAGACAGCAGGTGGAAGGGTATCCCCTTCCGCCGGTTGTTACGGATTACGGCATCCAGAGTTACTGTATTCAGCAACACTCCATCGACCTTGGTAAATCCTATTTTCAGAGGATGTATGGGTAATGCGCTCAAGCGTCGCGCTATGATCTTATGAATCAGGCTTAGAACCACAGATGAAATTGTTATTGGCTGCCAGTTATCAAGACTGGCGGGATCCCTACCCTTACTAATAAGTCTACGAGAAACAACCCCAAAGTACAACAGGATGTTAAAAAGTAAGAGCAATCTGCGCTTAGTTATATCTGAGCCTAGCTCAGAAAGCGCAATCAGGTCTGGTCCTCTGGCGTTGGATTTTGAGGTGTTGATTGCCCTGGCCAAGTCATTCGCGTTAATTGGAAAGAAGACCTCAACTTCTTCCTTCTTGAAGACAGGGATCCTTATGGGTTCCCTGTCTTGCTTGGGCTCACAATCAAAGAGCTTGTTGTACTTATCGTAAACCGAATTTATGGGCGGAAGTTGGTCCTCTGTCGTAAGAGGTTCATAATTAATAATGCAATCTGCCAATTTGGCGCAGTTTGACTTATAAAGCTCCTGTACCTTTTTGTACAGCAGCGGTTTATCCATACTCCGTACATACTTCCGATTTACTCCGTCATCCAAGGTGTTGTTCGGTTTGGGTGACCTGCTTTTTGGTCTCTCACCCATTGTTTCGTAGAAGTTCCCCAACCACTGATCAAGTGTAAGCCGTATAAACTCTATGCCATTCCTGACAGAGTTGGCCATCGCTAACATTTAGAGGTTGCTATCTGAGGTGGACCAGTCATCATAGTTGACAAACAGAGCCTCCAGAGCAACCCTGAAGGGGTTTACATGAGGCGTAGACTATAACAGAGTAAACTCAGGAGCTTCAATATGTACCGGGACAGGCGTGGAACGAGTTCTGATGCTTCTGACGCTACTAGAGAGTCCACAGAAAGATCGGAAAAGACAGTCTGTGCCGCCTACCTTTTGGTGGGGTTACCGCATCGACGGTGTCTGCAAAAAGATTGTCTAGCCTCTTGCGGATCGGTCGATTGGCGCCGATTTCCGCAGAGAGGGATTTAGTAACTCTGCGGGTCCGACCTGCCACACCGGATACTGCATGAGCATTCCCTAATTCCAAGCAGCTCGGGTCCGAGGACCCAGCTACCGCTTTGGATGTGTTGGGGGTACTAGAACAGATGTAGTAGAATTACGGAATCCTTTTCGCATCTTCGCCATCATACCTCCCCGTCTCGCCGTCCTGGGTGTTCTCTGCACCGGGACTTAAAATCGACGTTTGCACAAGTGAAACCGTCGGCTCTGGCAACTGACGCTCGTTCTTCTCTTCCAGTTTTTGATTGGTACATGTACGTTTCTGTTCTGTTTTGCAAATGCAATAACTGCCTCTATTTGTTTAATTACCCTTAGCTGGGATTGGGATGCCAGTTCCTCAACCTCCACAGGTCTTGTTATTTTCTCACGGACCATGGTTGCGCCCTCTACCTTCCTCTTTTTTATTATTTGATCCTACCCTTGAGCAGAATCGGTTTCTATATCTCCAGTTGAATGGCTCCTGCTTTTATTCGGTGGTGACCTTTGTGTTTTCAGAATTCTGCTAAACTCTATCTTTTCTACCACGTTTTCCATTAATTTTGGATTTTCACCCCTTGTGTCTGTTACAGAGCTTTCTCCTGTTTCCACTCTCATTTCTCTTTCTGATGACATCTGGCTATCTGTATCTGTCTTTAGTTTTGAGCTCGAAAATTTTCAATTAGCATTTTGCTTTATTGTCCTTTGCTGTGGTCGTAACTGTTCCAGAAGCAGTTTTTAGCGCCACGGTCTGGTTCTTTACCAGAGGCGCTGGGCAGTCACTGGCTGACCGTGGTGTGTGTGGTGGTGGTGATGGTGTGGGGAGGGAGGGTGGTACGCGCTGCTCACTCACCACCCACACCAACCGGTACTGGGGGATCCGACGCCCCCGCACCGTAAACGTTTCGCTCGAATGTAGCATTTCCATATACATACTTGCCTTCGTTCCGGCGCACGTCCATATTCTCGCCAGGTCGTCATCATCATTATCCAGTCCGCATAGCCATTTTATCCAGTACGCATAGCCATTTTCCCGCCAGATCGTTATCTATTAAAGTAGTTAAAAAAGGTCCTTCTGCCCTTGGATACCCTAATAGCCAAGAAGGACCTGAAGAAGTAGAGTCGGGAGACTAGAGCGCCTCCCTGATTGGAAAGAATAAAGATGCTGAAAGATACAGCTTGTGTAGATGTATTATAAGAGCATACGCTCATGCGTGTTGAAAATTAGCGTGTAAGTAGTGTATGTGTGTGCACTATTTGGTGTATGTGTGTACGTGTAGGAGATGTAGGTTATCTTAGCTGCTTTTTTACACATAGATCCGTAAAGAGTACTGAGCCCCTTCGCCGCTACAAGGTGATAACTCACGAAGGGGTTAACCTAATCAAACCTAATCTAACCTAACTTTTTTTCCTTACAGAGGGTTGGAAATCTTGCTAAACCCCCATAGTAACTTGCCCTTCCACCTTCCGGCTTCCAAACTCCTTACTATGAGGAACACACCCGTTGCGAAGAAGGTGTTCCAGTGCAACGAAGTGTTAGATTTTGGTGGATTCCTGCTAGAATAAAAACAGATAGGGTTAATAAACCCCACCTGGTTTCCCATGGCTGGAAGTCACGCTGACCCACTAAAAACCATTCCTCCTTCTCGCTAGTGACAAAACTCCCCGGTACCACCATGTGGCATTTCATCAGGGACTTTGCGGGGGATTTCTGCTCGTTGTTTATCATGCCTCTATCTCTCTTTCGTCACGTTCTTTAATCAACAGTATCCGATTTACATATTTTTCTACTACTCTCCAGTGGTCTTTGTTATTGATCATAATTTTGGTAAAATTTTCATGAGTCAGTTTTTCGCTTAGTATTATTTTGGCATCCCACCGCTCTTTGTGCCACAATACCAGCATCCTTCCGTCTCTCTTTTCTTTATTTTAAACAGATAGACGCCAAAGCACCCGCGCCCACTTAGGGCTTGAGTTAAGTAAAAATTCACTCCACCGTGCGTCCTATTTACCCATTGTTCCAAATGTGGTATAAGCCTCCACGTCCATCTGTCTTTCTTCGATGCATCACATTCTTGTTGCCATTTTTCCATAAGGATTTTCCCCGTGTCTTCTTTTATTTCTTGCTTTGCACTGTCTGGCTGTTCTCTGCTAAGTTTGTGTGCAGTAGCTCTTTCCCATATCAGATGTGTTATCGGATGTAGCGCAGCAACCACCATTAACGTATCCGCTGCTATTGTGCGATACGCGCAGCATACCAGCATGGCCTCTGGCACCTGATTAACTCAGTCGAGCATGGCTTTATACGGAGCGCAGTCTGCCATATTTCGGCTCCGTACAATAGAATCGTCTGCATCGCCATACAGAGAGTCTTCCTCCCTCCTAGGGCCTTCATGATTGTCTTGGCATTTTCCACTGTTCTATACACATGACTTGTGAATGTACGCCAGTAGTCAATATCGACTCCGAGGTACGTAACTACTTTGTCCGGTTTAATTACGACATTGTTTACCATAAATTCGATTTCTTTGACCTTTCTTCCTAAATTAAAGACTACAGCCTTAGTCTTCTCAGGTGCAATTTTGAGCACATTCTACGTAAGCCACTGCACCACCGTCGTCACGCTTTTATTTACCAGGACCATTAGTTGAATACTCGGACGTTCATGATATAGTCATACAACACATTCCACAGTGTCGGCCCCAAGACCGAACCCTTTGAAACGCGGCCTCTTACGTTCCTGCAGTTTCTATTATCAATAATGATGCTCCTATTGCTCAGATAATCCTTTATAATTCTCACGATGTATTTGGCTACTCCTCTAGCTATGAGTTTTTCCACGATGATTGTCCATGACCCAGTGTTGAAGGAATTGTGGACGTCTATCAGGTCTTATCCGCACCACCTTCTTCCCTGACGCTCATTGTCCTTTGAAGGGGCTTATTGAAGAGGTGTTCGAATGCCTTTTCTAGTTCGTTAAGGAGGCATATCGGTCTGTATTTCTTCTTAGCGTTAGCATTTATGACTGGCTTAGCTATAAGCGCTAGCTTTGCGCTTTTCCATTCTATGGGGAAAGTATTTTACACCAGGAGCTGGTTAAATTATTGCCTGAATGCCTCCATTTCTGCACTTACTATCGCCTTAACCACCTCTGGGGGTAGTCTATCAGGGCCCGTAACTCTGTCTGTTTTTATTTTTCTACATGCCTCCTGCACTTCCTCTGTCGTAAATGGCTGTGCCGGATCAATTGGTTCCGTCATATTTACGCTGGCCTCTGAGTAAGTGATGTTTTCAATGAATAGTTCTTGAAACATAGCTATCTTTTGATTACCTGTCAGCTCCAACGTTGGTCCGGTACCCCTTAGTTAACTTCGTATAATCCTATACGCATCTCCAAAGATGTTCGTATTTAACTTATTGCACATTTCCTGCCACTTCGCCTTTTTTTAGATCTGCAATGTAATATTTAAGCCGCCTTTTTACCTCCTTATATTCTTTACTGCGGTTCTCTTTGTTTTCAGTACCAGGTTGTGCTCGTTGGTACTTTCTTCTGGCTTTCCTCGTCTCATCCAATAGTGGAATAACATCGCACCACCAGTAGGGATACTTGTTGTTCTTGTTCTTATTCGCGCAGTCGTGTTCTTGTAAGTGTCTAACATCTTCTGACTGATAGTGTTGACGTCCATATTGGTCATGTTATTTGTATTACAAGTTGTTACGTTTATTTTCGGGATAAATTAATTACCCTTTTTATCCCTTTAATTTGTTTTTTAGGTAAATCAATTCCGTTGCTATTCTTAAATCCTTCATCAACATCCTGTAAATTTTACATGTTCATCATAAGCCCGCTTTACAATAATTGTTTAACTCAAATCTATTTGCTTGGAAACGACAAGTTTATGATAAAATTTAAATAAGTCAATACCTTGTTTTAGGTATCTTTTACTTTGTTAAACATTCCGATAACGTATAATTGTTTTCTCTATGGTTTGAATCTAAAGACTCGTTGAACTACGGTCGCTTACTATCCGATAAGAGCGTGTTTCCAAGTTCGCTAATCACGCTTTGATTACCATGGTAAATCTGAATTTTTTGTTGTAAAATTGTTTAAAATGTGGATTTCTGATATTTATCTAATTCGAATGTAGAAAAAATGTTATGTGCAACATGTGCAAAAGTATATTTGTTGCACTCAGCATGTTGCAGCTCTCGACTGCATCTCAAGCTACAAACTTCATCCTTCTTGCAACATATATACACTTTTTGCACTAGGTACACAAATAACTATTGTGTAGCAGTTTAACATATTTATACAGCAGTTTTTAAAATATACTTTTTAAAGGCATTTTTATAATTTATCATAGTAGAGAAACAAGTTCCTGAAATGATGACTGTGCACAATTCAATATATTTCATGAAGTTAATTTATGATGCACTCATTTCTCATTATAATAATTAATTTTGATTATTTATTTATTTTTGAAGAATTATAAAATGTTATTCAATTTTTCTATATCACACTGCGATGCGATACCGTTTATTTGCAACGCAGGTGTAACTACCATGAAAATAAAAACCGATCAGCTTATATATTTCAAATGAGCTAGAATTATGTCAAACTTACCGTACAACGAATACAGGCTGTTTGAATTTTTCTAAATGTTTTAAGAAACGAAGTCGTGGTCCTAATAATGGAATTAATTCCTTAACAGTATTTGCATCTAATAACCCAATACTCTCCAAATCTAAACCATGTTCTGAAAATTAAAAAACAAAATGAACGTTAGCAGTCTAATTTAATTCAAAGATAAATTTATGAACTTTGATGTTACTTTTGCAGTTAACATTGTTTATAGTTATGCTACTCTCGTGTACAAGTCCCATTTAAAATAATTTGACATTCATTATAACAGCACCTCTATCAAACTCTATGAACTATTTCTTAAACGCACTTGAAATCTTAACAAAACGTCAAACTGCAAATAGAACGTCAAACGTCAAAGTTTATAAATCCACCTCAACGCATATAAGTCTTTGTCAGCAAGCCAATTTTAATTTTAAATAATAAGTTTGTATAAGAATTAGTGGACTGTAATCTTTTGAGGGTTAGAGGTAGAGGAAAATAAATGCAATTTATGTTTACGGTAAAAGTCACTCACCAAATCTGTAGCACTTGTTGTTCTAGCTAGAGCGTTGGATGCATCACTGGAACTGGTAGATCGGCATTGTCTGTGTATAACACTAACCCGTATCACATAAGGGGTTGGATAGGGTAAGAATGAGGAAAATAATAAGAGGATTTGAGAGAGTGCAACTAAGTTTGTTGTATCCTCGCGCACGTCTCGTACAACAGTCATTAGAGGCACGATATTATCGGGTCGCTTCGCGAGTATTCGTTTTAAACTGAGAGCGGCGCGAACATACCGCCCACCTAAAATTGGGGAAATTTTATGGACGCGTAAGAACAGAGAGAGAACATATAATAACAGAGGGGAGTGAAAATAGCAGGGCATTTCCTCCCAGCTAGGGAACGGTTATCCCGCCGATACTCGGGTTACAAGAGGGTCGAGAGAACTACAAAAATAAATTAAATTTAAAAATGAAAAGAAAATGAAAATAAATAGAATTTACTAAATAGGGAGAGGGAGGAGTTTGTTTACCGGACGAATAAAAGTACCGCTAGTGGTTCTAATAGAAGCCACGCGCACGATGCCGTCACGGCTTGGAAATAATTTTATAACCCGGCCAAGAGGCCAAGCTAAAGGGGTGGTGTTAATTCCAGTTATATAAACTAAGTCTCCGATATTTAAATTATTTGAATGACGATTCCATCTATTTCGTTGAGTGAGAGTGTGTAAATACTCCTTTGACCAGCGTCGCCAAAATATTTGCGTGAACTGGCAAAGACGGTGCCAACGGGACCGCAAGTCAAGAGATTCATCTAATATTACCTGGGGGAGACTTAAAATTGGACCGCCAATTAAAAAATGGCCAGGAGTGAGATAATCAATCTCGTCATTCGGATCCGAAGAAGGGAGGCATAAAGGTCGACTATTGAGAACAGCTTCTATGCGAGTAAACATTGTAGCAAGTTCCTCGAAACTTTGAGGTTGCTTTCCGAGCGTACGTGTCAAAAGCAGTTTAGCCGATTTTACCCCCGACTCCCACATGCCTCCAAAATTTGGGGCATGAGGAGAGTTAAAAATCCATCTAACTTGACGAGAGGCAAGGGCAGACAACAACTCTTCCTGGTGGTCCTTTAAAAATTGAATTCCTTCTTATATTAAACGTGACCCTCCTAAGAAATTTCTGCCACAATCGGAATAAACACAGTGAGGTAGACCGCGGCGAGAAACGAAGCGGGTGAAACATGCCATAAATGCATCGGTGGAAAGCTTGGATACAAGCTCTAAGTGAACAGCTTTTGTGGATAAACAAATATAAATACATAAGTAAGCTTTGAAAATAGCTGCATTACGACGAGGGGAAGATTTTATCGGAAAAGGACCCGCAAAGTCAACACCGACATTAGTAAATGCTCGGGTTATACGTACGCGAGCGGGAGGTAAATCTGCCATTATAGGTTGAGGAGGTTTCGCACTTAAACGAAAGCAAGGTACACATTTGTGGATGCGTTGCCTTACCAAAGATCTAGAACCCATAATCCAATATTGTCTGGAAATGAGAGCTTGTGCCGTAGAGGGGCCAAAGTGTAAAGATAACAAGTGATAATGATCACATATAAGAAGTGATAAATGGGCCGACTTGGGTAATTACTTCTATAAGCCAGTAAGGAATGTCGAACGCGACCGCCCACCCTAACAAGACCATGGGGGTCGAGAAACGGAGATAATTTACGCAAGTACCGAGGTAAGAGTTGATTATTTTTTAATAATTTAATTTCAGAGCTGAAGTATTGCTGTTGAACGAGTTTAACACATGCTTCTAAAGCAGATTGCAGTTCATCTACAGAAACTGGACCGAGTAATTTCTTTTGAGAATGTCGGCAATTATTAATGAAGCGGTATATATGCCAGACTATATTGGAGCCTGCTGAGAGAGAAGAATGTACTGATGAATTCAGAAAAGTCACATGTAGCGGTTGCCAACATAGTAGCGGAGAGTTTTATTTCAGGAATTTGCTCAATAGGCAGGGACGGATTATTTCCATTAGCAGAAGAAAATAAATCGTAATCGTTGATGGGGCCATGCCACCATAAACTACTACGAATTAGTTGTGAGGGGGATAGACCGCGAGATGAAATGTCACCTGGGTTAAAAGTACCCGGAATGTGGTTCCATTGTGACAAATTAGTGTGTTCGAGTATGCGGTTAACCCGATTTGCCACGAAACTATTAAGTAAATGCGTAGAGGTTTTTAGCCAAGTCAAAACAACTTGAGAGTCAGAGTATAGTTTTATCCCTTCTAAAGGATAATCAAATGGATTTGAGGTGATTGAGTAAATAAGTTGAGAGAGCAACAAAGCGGCAGAGAGCTCTAAGCGAGGTATGGTAAGAGATTTTAGAGGTGCAACCTTGCTTTTGGCCTGCAATAAATTGCATGAAATATAGGTTCCACAAGTTAAATGTAGATAGACGCATGCGCTATACCTCTTTTCGCTAGCGTCACAAAACCCTAGCAGATGGTAAGTAGCGTTAGGTTGGGATAATCTACGCGGAATTTCAATTTGAGACAGAATAGAAAATTGATTACAGAAGCTTTTCCATTCACAACACCAAGCATCATCCGGGGTGTCATCCCAGTCGAGATGCTGCAACCAAAGCCGTTGTAGAAAATATTTAACTACAAAAATAACAGGTGATAACCATCCTAGTGGATCAAAGATACGTACCATATATGAAAGAACATTTCGTTTAGTAAAAGGTCCTTCGAAAGGAAGGGTGTGATAGTGGAATATATCTAGAGCAGGGTTCCATACTAATCCCAAAATTTTTATACCACTAACAGTAGTAGAGAAAATTAATGAGGTTTCTAAATCAGTTTTGTCAAAATCCTTGAGAACTTCAGTCGAGTTGCTAGACCATTTACGAAGTTGAAATTGACCCAGAGATAAGAGTGTGCGCCAGAAATTATGTCGTCCATATATGTATGGTTCAATATAGCACGAGATGCCATAGGGTAAGTAGTTCCTTCATCTATCACCAACTGCTGAAGAACCCGCTGCGCAATAAAAGACGAAGGTGTAAGACCATAAGTAAGGTTCTTGAGCTCATACTCGCGCACAGATGACTCGGAGGATGGACGCCAAAATATGTGTTGAAATTGAAATCCCTTTGATCTACCAAAACTTGACGGTACATCATTTGAATATCGGTACATACTGTAATAGCATGTGAACGAAATGCAAATATTATTTCAGGCAATCCCTTTTGTAATTTAGGGCCTGCATATAAACGTTCATTCAAGGAGACCCCAGAATCATCAGGAGCGGATCAGTTAAATACAACACGGACTTTAGTTATGCTGCTCGTAAGTTTGTGAACAGCGTGATGAGGTAATACATATGATGAGGAAGTTTCAGCAATATTCATATGTCCTAAAGACAAATATTCCTGAAGGAAGCTATTATATACGATTTTCTCATCAGGATTGCGATTCAAACGAGATTCTAAATTGAGATAACTTTTAAAAGCAACACGGCGATTACTACCGATAGAGGTAGCATTTTGAATACATGGTAGTGAAATTATATAGCGACCCATTTCGTCGCGCTTTACTGTGTCTAGAAAATGTTGTTCGCAATAAATATCTTCAGGACTAGAATTTGAGGATTCTGGAAATTCTTCAATTTCCCAAAATTTGCGTAATTCATGATCTAAATTTAAAGAAGTGGTAAATAAAGAAGCACATGAGGAAACATCTTCTATCGTTGAAACTTGACCCATGAGCACGTAACCGAAATTAGTGGATACTGCAAGCGGTTTTCCCGGAATAATTTGAGAATTGTTACAAAATAAAATTTGTGAACATACATCTGCGCCTAATAAAATATCTACCGGTGCAGATCGATGGAAATCATCATCAGCAAGGGCTAAATTACGAAATTTCTCGTAAGTTGATTGAGGTACGGAACAACCTGGAACATTTCCAGTGATTCTTGGAAATATGGAAGCTTGAAAACGAAGTTCTGCCTGAGAATGTTTAGAATAAACTATGCAATGAACTATACCTTTAGAGTTGATAGGAACATTACATTTGATTTTCCAATGCTCCACCCGAAGGTACTACATTGGCCAGGAAGCGAGTTTTTTTTTACCTGGAAAATTTGGAATTTTGCCGAACCCTTGCTGTTCCAAGCAAGGTAGGGATCTTTAACGTGCGTGACAACACTCACACACGGGACCTCCATTTTACCTCTCATCCGAACGAGGGTGTATTTTTGTGAAAAATGCTCGCCTAACATTTTTCAAGCGGACCGTGTCGGGATAAGTTGATAGGAACATCGGAAAGACCTGAAATTTGTTTAGGATCACGACTACGTTGAAGACCTAGTCTTTCTGCAAATAAAACGGATATAGCATTTATTTGAGACCCTGTGTCTAAGACACAACGTGCGGGCTGTAGGTTACCATGCGCATCTAATATTTTAACTTGTAATGTACCTAATAGTATCACATGATTACCGATAGTATGAGAAACATTACATGTAGATACGACTTCTTGAGAGTTTGCGATTTCAGGGGTATTAACTACTGTAGTTTGGGGTGATTGAGCGCTCATGTTTCTATTATGCGGTTTGTGTAGTAAAGAATGATGCCAACTAGAGGCACAAGTGTTACATTTACCTCGAGATTTACATCCTCTGGTATGATTTCCCAAGCACTTTACACAACGAAATAATTTCTCGATAGTCAAATAACGTTCGTCTACATTTAAATTTTTAAAAGAAGTGTAGCCGTATATTTTGTGGTTCCCATTACAATGGGGACAAGAATTATTTGTGTGATCTAACACTGTAGCGTTAGAATTTTTTATTAAAAAAGATTTGTGCTGGTTGGACCTAAAACGAGTAACTGAAGTTTCAGTTTTTAAGTCTGCATGCAGTTCTAGAGTTTGGCTTTGCAGTGTTAAAAACTCAAATAATTTAGAGCACGTAGGTATTTCGGATCCAATATGCATGTCGAACGCATTTTGGGTCTTGAAATCCAAATTGCGATAACTGATAAGGAATAACAAAAAATCGACTAAGTCAACTTTGGAAATAGTTTTCAGTGTACTCACTGCACTGAAATGGAGGTTTATAAATTGAGTAAGAGAACCGGTATGCTTATATTGCAAAATCTTATTTAAGTAGTAGCTGGTAATCCTGCGAGGTGAGTCATAACGAGTTTCCAGCTTTTCATATGCCTGGCTGTATAACTCAGGATCGAGAGAAAGATCAGCTATAAGAGCTAAGGCTTCGTCCTTAACAAAATTGCGAAGATACAAATACTTGTGAGGGACAGGTACGTTTTCATTATTATGAACTAACGTTCGAAAAAGAGTAATAAATGGTACCCAGTTTTCTATGAGTCCTGAAAATGGAGTAATATCAAGAGGTTTTAAATAATTTAAACCCATAGACGCAGTTACCGGGCCGGCTGTAGCCTCAGTAGCTTGCTCCTGTGTTAATTTTCCCTTTATTTCAATATAGCGAGCGCGAATAAAATCAGTCATATCGTTAAACGAAGATTGAAAATCTTTTACCTTCTCTTTAGGTTCTTTGACCTTAAAGTTAAATTCTAAAACTTGATTTTAAAGCTCATCAAATTTAGTTTCTATTGCTTCCATTCGTTGTAATTTTGCTTGAAAAGCGGTTAAACAAGCTAAAGTAGCCGTTTTTGCGTAGTCCGCTATTGAAGTAAGTTGCGAGCACAAATTTTGTAATTTGCTTTCTAACAATAAAGCAGTTTCGGCCATAATAAAATCTTTTGTTTACAAACAAACCGAAAGTGAGGTTTTGTTTATTTTATTGCAATAAACTTGAGATGATTAAATTATAATATAAATTAAAGGTCAACAAAGCGATAAACCAATCGGCATATGTTCCGTTTTGAACTGATAGCAATATTCGACAATTGTTGAATAGAAATTAGTGGTTTTGAAACTTTATGAAATATTATCACCGACGTGTCAATTGTTCCATTTAAACTATTGAAGTGTGAGTGAGAGAGAATGATAAGTGTTTCGTAATTTTCTTGACCGTGCATAAAGTTACGTGGTAAAATCACGAGGGTGGCAAATTATTATCCGGCTCGAAGGACCAAAGTTTGTATAAGAATTAGTGGACTGTAATCTTTTGAGGGTTAGATGTAGAGGAAAATAAATGCAATTTATGTTTACGGTAAAAGTCACTCACCAAATCTGTAGCACTTGTTCTTCTAGATAGAGCGTTGGATACATCACTGGAACTGGTAGATCGGCATTGTCTGTGTATAACACTAACCCGTATCACATAAGGGGTTGGATAGGTAAAGAATGAGGAAAATAATGAGGATTTGAGAGAGTGCAACTAAGTTTGTTGTATCCTCGCGCACGTCCCGTACAACAGCCATTAGAGGCACGATATTATCGGGTCGCTTCGCGAGTATTCGTTTTAAACTGAGAGCGGCGCGAACAAAGTTAAAAATACACCTATTAAAAAGTATATGATAAACTGAAACTTCCACAGATATCAATTTTTGAAAGATTAACTATTGTGCGTAACTAACGCTTTATGGCGTAACTAACATATTATGAGATTCTTAATTATCAAAAAAATTCAAATTCAAATGAAAGTATAATAGTCAATGATACGATAAAAAGAATTTACACTATGCAATACACAAAAAGCATGCCCATAAATGTCTAGATAGCTTAAGTGCCATATGTCATCTGAATTAGTTCTTAACTGATATTGTAAACTGAGTCATTCCTATCATGTACTATAATAGTATCTACTTAGCATCAAGTATCTATAAGGTCCTACAGAAATTTTTACTATACTACTATACAGAATGGCATGCAATTTTTATTAAGTAAAAACACTGCAAACTAATAATTATGTACTTATGCTGATTATGTTTACTCACGTTTAAATATGTCTAAATATTTCTGTAGATGCCACTGCTTCATTAACTGATCCAAGTCTGCTGTCGCTGCGTAATTAACATGGCTGTCAGCCATTTTGGGACTATTTTTGCCGCTCTGAAAAAAGAATTACAATATTATAATGCATAATATAATAGTGCCCATGTATGGCACTAATTCGATTTGATGTGAACGTTAATATAATTTCCTACTTACTTCAATAAAAATTTCCATGTAAGCTGTGGTTACTCGTTTCCAAATATACCGGCGCATGTGGAAGTTGCAAACAAAGTAATAATTAATTGTAGGAGGTGTAACTGTAAAAGAGAATCGTGGTATCTGCATTACCGACGGGTTAACCGTAACCAGCTATGCCAGGAACTAATATTTCAGTCGCCCAAACAAACAAAACGTATATTACTTAACATCAACAACAACGATTTGCAATGAATGCAGGTACAATTAGTTCTCATTACAAGTTCATGTGTACAAAGAAATAAAAGATTCCGTAACTGGATATAGTTTGCATTCGCCGCAAAAACCAACGGTGTCGATGCTAAGTGATTTGCACTAAAGACTAATTTTGCTTTAACCACAAAAAATTAGTAATGGTTAGCAAGTGATTTTTTTCCGTGCACAATACGACTTGGAGCTCTGGTTGTTTAATTAAACGAATTTATGTTCGGTTTCTTTTCAAAATGTTAAAAAGCACTCGGCGTAATTGCTAGATTCTTCGTTCCGATTTTCTTTATGAAAATTTCGCACACGCCTTATAGCGTGGTGAGTATTGATGGTTGAATAAACCTGTACTTGTCGACGTAAATAAATTAATATTTTTCGTAATCATTCTAGCTTCCCGTTACGGGATCTCAAGGCAAAAACTAATATATATGGTTTATTTTCACTTACTTAAACCGGGCTAATGCCCATTATAATGCTTCTTTGTCTTTTTTATGCTAATTAGAGTTTTTCCTTTTTTTTATTTAGGTATAACTGCAGGTGAGGATTTCTCGAAAGGTTGTACGGAGCGGTTAATAATTTATTTTTATTTCAGGCCTTGTTTAATTTTTGTAGGTATTATACCCCGCCCACTCGCCAACCGAACCCGGTCAATTTCTCTTTCTTTCTTCTTTGTTGTCCTTTTTTTCTGACTATGTCACTGCACGTAGCAAAGTGTCCCTTAATCATTCAGTCAGTTTTCCGGGAACAGTCAGACCTTAGATCCATAAAGGCTTGCTTACTCTCTGGCTTTCCACTTTGAGAAGGACGAACTGTTGACCACTACTAGAATCCTCCTCCATAACGTGTCATGTCGGGTCCCTGGCAGCCATTCCGGTCGAGACCATTGTGACATCAATGTAGGATACACCACTGTGTCTCACTAGAGTCGGTTTCTTCCCACCATTTAGTACCGTCATCGCTAATGCATTTGCAAATTCCTGCACTAACCTGCTTCTCTCGTCGGTTTTCTCCCCTCCCCACCGCGAATTTCTGGCGTTCCAATCTCCCATGATGATGTACTCACCATGGGCGTTGCATGCTGCAATGAAAATCTCATTTAGCTGGTCTTCGAATTGTTGCACGCTGCAGTTGGGGCTAATGTAAATAGAGAAGAGGCTAAAGCTCTCCGTCTCGATCTAGACAAAGCAGTTTCCTGAAGTAAATCCAGTTACTGGCTGCGCACCTTCACATCTGACAATCATGGCCGTTTTATTTTTATTTATAAACGTAGCTTTGGTAGGTTTCAGTTAGACATTTAGCTCGCTAATCACGATGAAAATACAGCGATTCTGAGCTGCAGCTGCTGCCGCCAAATGATGCGTGGTGCGACTACGGTTCTCGTTAATTTGTAAGAGGCTTAAATTTCTCGGTATTTTAGTACTATGATTGATGTCCATAAACAAATAGAGTAAATAAATAACACAACTATATAAAGACTATGTACAAAGACGTTTACGAAAATTTAATTATAAGAGATGTAAAAGATGACAAATGTAAGAGTAGGTCCATCATAAATCTAATGTCACCGATTGTATCACAGACAAATATCACCTCAGCCTATCGGCCTTCTTGGCGGTTGCAATAGCCATTTTGTACTGCTCACACCTCCATCTCCCGTGCCTGTATCCGCCTTGGTTACAGGGTAAGCAAAATTCTCTCCCTTGCACTCTCTCTCCATATGTCCTTGAGCACCGCATCTTCGACATACATTTGCCCTATCCGAGCCTTTACAGTCCTGCAAAATATGTCCATGCTCCCAACATCTATAACACGCGTCTTTGTAAACCCTTCTCTCAGCACGGCATTGAACCAGGCCTATCCGGGGTCCTGTTTAGCGATTTTCTCCACCTCCTCTTTCCTCATTGTTATTGTAATCGCCTGCTTGCCTCTGCCGCCAGGCCTCAGTTCACTTATTCTAAGCACCTTTTCTGACAGGTTTCCTATTTTATTTCCAAAGCGGTCATTACCTCCTGTCGATTCGTGACCGTGTCTATACCTCTGCTATCGACGGTTTCTATACCCCTACTGACACCAATTTGTCTGGTTTGAATACCGTCGTCATTTTTCCCTAGTAGACTTTGGACCCTGCTTACTGCTTCTTCGTCTCTTTTCATGATTAACAGCTCGTTTCTCTCTCTCTAGTGCTTCTAACCCCTTTAAATAGCCGAAATTACTTCACAGCCCTCTAGATCTTTTTAACCCCTGCCAAAATTGATTTGCAATCAGCACCCCTCTTTTCTACCACCAAGGCGTACGTATCTCTTCCACTTCCGCTTCTTAGAGTTGTATCTCTCTGACGCTCTGCGGTTTCTGGTGGCGTATATATGTCGATCTTGATCTTCAAACCATGAAAAACTCAGCTGCTGAGTCTAGCCAGGGTTGATTGGAGATTTCGTTCAGTCGGTGTAGCACCACTCTCTCTTCATTCTTAACCTCCTCCCTTATACTCAGTAACAGGCTTAGTAGCTCATGCTCCGATCCGTCGTATATTCCTTTTATAATTTTTGTAATTATGGGCGTCGTGGATAGCGAACGAATTTTAGTTACGCTTTCAATAATTTCTAACTTTTCCGTAATGTTAATTAACTCAGGGAATCTCTCTCTATATACGCGCTGGATTCCGTTGGTCATCTTTAAGTCTGTCGGCTTTACTATTACTATTTTTGTCTCTGTCTCCACCGGGTTCCCCACTATTACCTCGGTGTTAGGAAAGTAGTTTGCTGTCCCATGTACTACCCTACCAGGGAAGACGAATTTGTAAATTTATAGAGCAGGTAAAATGGCTGGATTCACTATTAATATATTTGACGTATTCTTAGAAAATTTGAATCCATTTTAAATTAGCTAGCTAGATTTGGATAGTTTTAAGTCGACCCTTCAGGTCGCACCGATAAGCAGAGCTGGCAGCTGCTATCCGGCATTACAGATCCCTCCCCATTCATTTTGTTTGTGACTTGTTGATCGGGCACACTCCTAATCAATGCTAGGGATATCATCATTCAAACCCTATTTTTAGTTTTGTTTCAGTTGTTAGATTTTTATTTAGGATGTGTTAATTTTGAAGTTAGAATAATTAGGAGCACGTTTATATTTTTCGCGTTTAAACCCAATGTAGTACCATCGGGTGGAGCATTGGCGACGTGGCCGCAAGCATAGCGGCCCTTAATTAAATTATAGTGTCCCATGTGCTGTGCCGTATTTTGTCCCATGCATCCGGTGTGAATTTAATTGGTAGCTTGATAACCACATTATTCGGGACGGAACCATCCCAGGGGATCGTTTGTGTCCCTTGATCTCTGTTCATTGGCTTAAATTTTTTCCCCTCTTCCAGTTCATTCGTTCTATTCTCCTCTTGCTCCTGCATTTCGTTTCCTCTGTTCAATTCCCTTATTATCTTTTTTTTTAGGTGTTGAATCTCATCCATTCTCGTTTTTAATTCCTGTGAACTGATCTGTTTGCGTTCTAAAATTTCACCATGAAGTTCGCTTTCTGTTTCAATTTTACTAAGTGTTCCGACTGTATCATCTCCGGCCTTCCATCTGCCTTGCGTTCCGTTTTCTCTTTCTCTTTTGGCTTCCCGAGGGCGAGGGTTCGGACGTTCTCCTTTCGATTTTATCAGATTCCTAGGTGACTTGAAGTCAATTAGACTTTGATACCGGGCGTCCTCCATCTTGTCTAGGTTGACTACCAGCTTTTTCCCTCTTCTCAAACTTTTCTCTCTATCCATCAGTCCTTCTTCTTTAGCCATTAATTTGTAAATTGGGCTGACCGTAATCTCCTCATCCAGCCACCTATCATCACTAGGGCTTCCTTTACCTAGAGTATTTAATCCTTTTATATTAGGCGGCGATCTGGTCAAAGACGATCGCCTTATCGAGGATCGATTCATCAAAAATATATATACTTTTGACTAACATACCCTCTTCTCTCCATATGTCTTCCAGTCGCTTCCCACGGTTCCCTGAGACCTGGTCGCTTACCCCGGGGGTGGGTTCCTTTTGGATGCCAGCTAACGGTCGATTGGGGTCCAATCGCTCATCACCACTCCCGACCGGTACTGCGGGATCCGACGCCCCCTGCACCGTAAACGCTGCTCTTGTACTAGTCGGCCTTCGATCCGGCGCTCGTCCATATCTCACGCTGAGTCGGTTCCGTTCATTAGTCCATAATAGAAGATAGTAAGAAATAGGCCTTTCTGCCCTCGGATACCCTAATAGCCATGAAGGGTCCGAAGTACAAGAGTCGGGAGACTAGAGCGCCCCCCTGATAGGAGAAGCTGAAAGATACGGCTTTGTGTAAGTATAAGCGAAAGGGCATGCGCTAATGCTTGTTGAAAGTTAGTGTGTAGGTGGTGAATGTGTGTGTGCGCTAACTTAACATAACTTAACCTAGCTTAACCTTTTTTTTATTATAGAGGATTAGAGAATCTTCGTATACCCATCTTATAAGCCTTACACCTCAGTATACTGAAATCCAAAGCTTGCAAGTGGGAAGGCCCCACATCTTGGTGGATGATGTGGCAGTGTTGGATTCGAATACCAAATTGAGCGCATTGGTCGGTCAATTTAGCAGTCGCCTACCAACTAAACTCCTTCCCTCTCTTCCTGCTTGTGACAAGTGTCCCGGTACCGCCGTCAGGCATTTCGTCAGGGCACTGCAGGGAATTATGTTTTACAGGTTCTTAAATGACGCCTCTTGTCTGTAATGCTCTTTCTTCACTCTCTTTCTCCGTCATTATCGTGGTTATAAATTTCCCAATTTTGTCCCAGTTTTCCTCGGATTTTAACATTAGGTTCACCATGTTGTTTACTGTATATAGCTCGCCAAGATCAGATTCGAGCTTATGTCGCAGTCTGTACCATTTTAGGCACCGGATGACCGTGTGTTCGGGGTCGTAATCGTCATTGCACATGATGCAACGGTCATTGCTATATCTTCCAATTGCATATAAGTAGTTAGAGAAGCAACCGTGGCCACACATCGACTGCGTAACAAATCATAGATGTGCTCTTGCACCTCAAGTTGCATGACGTCATCGTATAATACGTTCCAAAGGGTCGGGCCAAGTACCGATCGCTGTGGGACCCCGCCTCCTAGATTTCTATTAACTTTACTGTCAACAATTATGTTTCTATCACACAGGTAGGAGCGTATGATCGTCAGCAAATATTCTGGAATTTTCCACTTCTACAATTTGTTGACTATAAGTTTCCAGGACGACGTATTAAAAGCGTTTCGTACGTCTATTAATATCAGGGCGCCCCATCTTTGGCCCGCCCTCTCATTCGCTTCTATTGTGTGCAACACTTTATCCATGGCGTGCATCGTAGTTTTCCGCTTCGTAAAACTATATTGTTGTTCATTGAAGCCCCAGCTATATCGATATGTTCTTGTAACCTAGAATTTAGCATATTTTCAAACATTTTTGACAGCACATTTAACAAACAGATTGGGCGGTATTTAGTCGGCTCGTCTACTGTTTTCTTAGGTTTGTCTATTAGCACCAGCCTAGCCTTCTTCCATTCTTGTGGAAACCTATTTATTTAAAGATAGTGGTTGAAAAGGTCTAAGAAAAACTTTTTTTCGCCGGCAGCTATAGCTTTGATAGTTTCGGGTAGAATTCCATCTGGTCCTGGTGCTTTACCTTGTTTAAATTTACCAATAGCTTTGTTGAGTTCCTCCTCGTAAACATATGGTCTACTTTAGCTATTGCCTCTTCCAATTTTCCTGATTTCTGTTTCTGTGTGGCTTCTTCCTCGATAAACAAACTTTCAAATACTTGGATTTTGTCTTGCGTGGTCATAGATATATTTGGCGTCTTTGTTTTCATTTGGTTACGAATTATTTTATATGCATCACTAAAGATATCTGTATCCAGCTTATTACATAGTTCCATCCATTTTCTCTTTTTACTGTCTTTTATTAAATACCTACGTAATTTTGTTATCTATTTTATTTTAATCTAATCCACAATAAGAATCGTGGTAGATTTTATATTACCTATCGAGAATTGTTATGTAACTGTAACAAGCCCAGGGTAAGGTTAAGATGGAAATTGGTTTTTAGTAAAAGAAACTCTTAAGACTTTTAGCTAACTGAGTTTTTGGCCCACGGTTGCATGAGATTGGGTCAGTGGGTATATCTAAGTTGAAAGAAAACAAGATAATGGACGCCACCTAAATTTTTTATAAAGCAACTGACTAGAGACTTGCTTAAAGGAAAATTTGGAAACCTAAGTTATCGCTAACCACTTTAAATACAAAGTTTGATTGTCATAAATATGATACTTACTTCTGATCGTCTTCTTCAATGGACTAACGATGAGAAGGGCGACTCTGAAACATAATTACTACCAACATAGACAGCCTATATATTTTACGGACCAGTATGAATATATAGTCTTTGATTTAAGTTCACGTGGTCCCCCATACGCGTGTCTGTATTTCCTCTGTCCACCAGTAGGGCAGGGTTTTTCCGATTTCGGTTTTCACTTTTGGAGTCGCCTCCATATATGCTTTTTTTATTTTCTTGGCACAGTCTATAGTACAGTCTTGAGAAATTGTGCTTTTAATTATACTATGAAAGCTCTGGAGGAGCTTTTCGTAGTTAGTTTTTCCATAGGTCCCATCGGACTTTGTTTGGCTTCTGCCTTCTAAGTTGGTAAAGGACGTATCGGTGGTCGCTGTATGTTGCTTCCTCCTTGAATTGTCCTAATCCGTTCGATACTAACGTGAGGTCTATGTATGATGTGCCCGTTGAGCGTATTAATGTTGGTCTATATCCATCGTTTAACAAGTTAGGTTCCATCGATATAATCCATTTTAAAACGATCTTTCCACGTTCGTTATTGACATTTCCTCCCCAAATGACATTTTCGCATTAAAATCCCCAGCGACTATTATCTCCCCAGGGGTTTGTCTTGCTTCCGTTATTATCCGTTGTAGGTCATCAATATCTTCGAAGAAGGTTTCATGGCCACAGTTTGGAGAAATATATACCGAGACTAGTCGATAGTCCTACGTGTCAACGAAGGAGAAACATCTTCCTACGCCATATTTCCGGAGTACAGTGTAGGCTGGATTAAGGTTGATTATCGATACTGTATTATTTTGGTTTGTATATGTATTGCAGGTATTGTTATATTGTGGTGGTTCACTGATTACCAAAGAGTTACATTTGTCTTTAATAGCAGTCACCAAGGCCAGGTCCAAAGCTATTCTGCTGCGGTTTACATTAATCTGCAGTATGGTCGCCATTTTGCTTATTTTCTATTTGGCAAAGTAGATCGTGAGCTGCCTTTAAGTTTATATATCCTTTTTACTCTCCTGTCTCGCAAGTGACAAAGCCTTTCTAAAGGCTCCACATCTGCTCCCGCCGTTAATGTGTTCCGATTGATCTCAAACTCCACAGAACTCGTCTCTTGCAATCTTTTGCTATATGGCCTTCCCTTGCAGCACTTATGACACAAGTTCGTCCTTGTCTGGCCTCCTACATTCAGCGGCCATGGGACCATAGTTCCAGCAACGGTAGCATCTTTTGATGTTCATACGTAATTCAGTTCTACAAGGTACGATTCCCACCCAGAGTTCTTCAATTGCTAGTTTTTTTGCGTCAACGCTATTCATTGTGAGTGAAGCTGTTATACTGCCTCTCACACTGGGTCGCATGCTACTTAGCTTATATGTCTTGCTTTGTATGCTGCCGATAGTTTGTTCGACCGCAGCCAACAATTTCTCTTTAGTGGTAACCTCGTCCATTTCTCTGATATGTACCGTTTCTACCTTTTCTTTAGCTCCTATTTGTCTTATACTGGCCTCCTTGGCCGTAAGTTTTATGGCATGTTGTATTTGCGCTATAGTCTCCATTCCTTTTTTGTTGATATGAGTAGATTACCGTCCCTAGTACACGTTACAGATTTTACACTTTTCACTACAGTGTTTCCTTGTGGGCTACTTCTGACGTTATGTAAAAGCGTTTTGTAGTCAGTTCCTTCTTGTTTTACCACCAGAGCGTATGTGTTACGTTTAGGCTGTGTCTGCTCTCTATTTGTTGGTTGACCTGGTGGGGTATATATATCCACCTTTACTGCGGCACCGTGAAATACACATTCTACCATTTTGGTAAAAAAGTGTATTGGTAGTCTGGTGTAAAGCTGTCCGTTCGTTGTCAGTTACTATCTCCTTGAATCTACTCAATTTGTCCCATAGTCCCCTTTCAGTGTCATCCATTTGGATTTTAATCACCTTCATTTTGAGTTTCACATAGCTCCTAGATCGTATACTGGTGTCCTGTTCTAATATATCCATGTCTTCTGTGAGTTCGTCTAATTTTGGATATCTGTCTCTATATTGTTTCTGAAGAGAGTATTCCATCTTTCGGTCGTCTACTTCGACTATAACCACCCTGGTATTCACATCCCGAGCGTCGAGAGGGTTGCCCGGAATCGTGTTTGTATTGGTGAAAACCTTCGTATTCCATGGTCTGTCCTTTAGGGCGAGCCACTGTTCCCACGTGGGCTTGGTCTCCAGCTGTTCCACTTCTGGTTCAGATCCCGTGAGTAGCCATTCGCTGGTCTGTATAGCGGTTTCTTTTGTGCATTTTATACTAATAGCACTATCTGTGTCTTTGCTTAGTTGTTTCTTAAGATATTCAGTCTCCTTTCGAAGATCTTCTTCTACCTCTTTCTTATTATTATCTCTGATCTTACATGTCTCTAGTATGTCCGCGAAGGCAGCCGTTAGCCTACGAATAGCGTTTTAATTGGGCCATGGACGTTCCTATTGTGTTTTGTGTATTCATATGTGTCGCTCAATATTTGTTGAAACTTTTCATACTGTATCTCCAATTGTTCCTCGCGCTTCGGTTTAGCAAGGTCGTCAATTATGGGGCTACTCGCCTTCCTTTTCTCTCCTGAGGCTTCTCTCTCTCTCTCTCCTCTCCTTGCAACAACAACAACGTCCGCTGCACTCAGAGTCGGGCGTTTGCTCTCCAAAGAAGTGTTTACCTTCCTCTTGTCTGTTCCAGTAACAGTTCCTATCGCCTCGGCCTGGTTTCCTACCAGAAGCGTTGGGCAGTCGTTGGCTGATGGTGGTGGTGGTGGGGGGTGGGTGGAAGGGGGTGGGGGGTGGGGGGAGGGGAGCTGCTCGCTCACCACCCACACCGGCCGGTACTGGGGGATCCGACGGCCCCTGCACCGTAGACGTTTGGCATACATGAGTCCTTTCCATGATATGGCAGCATTGTCATGTCGTCATAAAAAAATCAGTCCTTTTTTTTTAATAGAATGAAAGAGAGGAGAGACGCTCCTGCCCTCAAATAACCTAATAGCCGAGGAGTGTCTGAAGAACAAGAGGGGGTGGGGGGGGCAGAGCACCCTCCTGATGGGACAGATAAAAGATGCTGAAAGATACAGCTTGTGTAAAAGTTAGGTGTTAGGGCATGCACGTATGCATGTAAAAGTTAAGTGTAGGTTGTGTTTGTGTGCGTGCTTTGGGTGTGTATGTGGGTGGGTGTTGTTGGGCTATCCTTGGCTTTCCCTTTGCGCTGAACATCAACGAAATGAGATCCCTCGCAAAAGGTACTAGAGCCCCCTCACCACTGTAAGGTGGATAGCCTTGAGGGTGAACTTAACTTAACCTAACCTTACTTACAAATATGGTGTGCTCAGGACTATCCATGAGCCCTCACATTATACAGTTCTCATTCCTGTATTTGCCTATTGCACAAAGATAATTGGCGAAACAGCCGTGACCACTTAGTAACTGGGTTATTTGATAGCCAATCTCTCCATGTTCCCTGTTGACTCATGGCTCTATGTTGTGAATCAGTCGTTTCGTCCAGCTCTTTCTGCCTCTGTCCCACCTGTTTTCCCACGTTGCCATTGTTACTTTCCTCATGGCTTTCCTCTCATTAGCATGCTCTCTGGTAGCACATCATTCTCGGGCTAATAAGTCGATGAGAATCACTCCTGCTATAACCATAATGCTATCTGTAGCTTACTGTGCGGTACGCACTTGCTACTCTGATAGCCGTTCGTTGTTGTACCTCTCTCGTTCACCTCTCCGTGCCTTCTGTCTAGCCAGTCGTCTACTTTAGGTATTAATTTATAAATCCACCTTCCTTTCTCGGATACCTTCCATTTGTTCTGCCACCTCTGAATGAGGGCCTTCGTCACCTCTTCCTTAATATCAGGTTGTTCTTATCCTATCCGATATATGGCAGCTCTTTCCCAGGCTAAATGTTTAATGAGGTACAAGCCAGCAATAACCACCAGAGCATCCGTCGAAGCTGTGCGGTATGCACAGCATACCCTCACGGCCATCGTCCCCTGACAGCTACTTACTTCCGCGCTACACCTTTTAATTCGGAGCGCTTCCTCCCATATCTCTGCTCCGTATAGTAAAGTTGCCATACATAGCGTTCTCCTTTTATAGTGTCTGGGCCCTTTAATGTTTGGTAGCATAGCTCCCAGAGTCTTCATTACTTTCTTGGCCTTTTCGGCCGACTTATACACTTGACTTGCAAATGTGCGGCCGTAGTCCATATCAATGCCAAGATAGGTGACAGCCTTTTCCGGCTTAATAACCGTGCCTCTTACAGCAAATTCTTCTTCTTTTGTCTTCCGGCTTAAGTTGAGGATCACGGCTCTAGTTTTTCCTCGCGCCATTAATAACGTTAGACCGTCTGCGAAGCAAAAAATCCCTACTCCCTGTGGTACTCATTATGTCGTTGTACAGGACATTCCACAAAGTAGGTCCCAACACCAACCCCTGTGGTACTCCCCCCCGCACATTCTTACAATTATCGTTGTCTAACGTGACACTCCTCTCACTTAATTATACTTGGATAATTCGTACCAGATACTCAGACACACACCTATGTCTCTCAGCTTCCTAATTACGATTGACCAGGAAGCCATATTGAATGCATTTCGAACGTCTATTAAGACTAGTCCGCACCCCTCCTTTCCCGACCTTTCATTTTCCTTTACCCTGCGCACCACTGTGCCGACCGCCTGAATAGCAGTTCTTCCTCTTCGGAATCCAAATTGATTTGGATGCAGATCCTTGTCTTTTGTAATTTCGTCGACCTGACGTTAACAAACAGATAGGTCTGTACTTTTTCTCTGCATCCATGCTTATATCTCAGGCATTTCTAGTAGGACCAACTTTGCTTGCTTCTACTTTTTTGTGAAAACATTTTCCTTCAGGAGTTGACTGAACTTATCCCGGAAGATCTCCGTTTCTGTACATACCACAGATTTAACAACCTCCTGTGGTACTCGATCGGGTCCCGGTGCTCTACAAGTTTTTATCTTCCCGCACGCCTCTCTGACTTCCTCCAGCTTAGACGGTGGTGGTGAATTTATCACCTCCCCCTCGGCCTCCTTTGCCTGAGGTTCATGCGTTTCCTTTAGGAAGAGCTCTTGGAAGAACTCTTCCGTTCCCATGTTAATTCTAGGGTTGGCCCCGTCGTTTTCAGCTGGCTTAACCTAACTTAACCAAACTTAACCTAACTTAAACTAAGTTAACCTAACTTAACCTAACTTAATCTAACTTAACCTAACTTAAACTAACTTAACCTAACTTAACCTAACTTAATCTAACTTAACCTAACTTAACCTTACTTAACCTAACTTAACCTAACTTTTTTTTTAAAGAGGATTAGGAATGCTGTTACGCACACCTCCGTCTGTTGGGTGTTCAGCGTCGAGGGTAGTGTCGGGCTCTCGCTATGATTTGCGCCTACCGACTAAACCCTTCCCTCTCTTCCTGCTTGTGATAAAATACTACGGGACCGCCTTTGAGCATTACTTTGTAGTATTTGCAGGGCTTCCTTGATCGTTTTTTTTCTGTATATAGGTCTAATTAAATCAATAAAATAAACAAAGATAATAACATAGAGTGAAACCGCGCACCCCCCCCAAGACTTGAAAGTGAAGTGATAGTGATAGTGATTGTAATCCCCCCAAGAACATTTAGTGCATACCCACCAGGACTTTAGCAGTGCACCCCATCCCCCCCTTAGAAGTAAGTTACAGTTAGATGTAGGCGGACGACCAGATCTTCGGATGCTGGAGAATTTTATTATCGAGGTAAGATTTAAATTGTGGCGGCTGTACTCGCACAAGCATTGATTTACATTAATTAGTAGTTTTCGAAATAATTTAACAAGCACGTTTGGTGTGTAAAGGCGCTAGCCGACATAATGCTTGTGCGAGTGCACCTGATAAATAGGGTGATGCTTTTGCTATTTTGTGCACTGCTATATGCTTAACGCTTAACGCTTATTAAACATTTATTTATATATTTACATAATCATATTTATTTATATTTTATATTTACACTATATTTATTTTTTTTTATTAGCATGTATTGTATTTCGGCAAATATCTAAGTGTTGGGGGATCTTGGTAGCCACAGGTTGCTTACCCCCCTTCACTGAATCTCGGTGAAATAGGGCATAAAATTAGAAAACAATAGAAGGGGAACGAGCTGTATACATAGTCTTTTGAAATGCTGTGCTTCAGATGTATGAGGACGATAGCATGGACAGACAAAGATAATAACAAGTAGGTTATAGAAATAGTAGGGAAACAAAGATATCTGGGGAAAAAGATAAGAGAAATAGAAGGGCAGAATACGTTCTAAGGGATTTTTGGGTAATAGTATGGGATATATTACAAGCAGAGATAGGAAAAAAGAGGTAGATGTTGACATAGATCAGATAGTGATAGATGCAGACTGTGCAAATTTCAGGGAAATCTGTAGGTTAGTTCAGAATAGGAAACAATGATGGTACGCGTCTAACCAGTTCCAGGACTGAAGACCTAATGATGATGAGCATGTATTGTAGTATTATGTGGATTGTTTGTTTTGTTTGACGTTCTGTCGCCATTTTGGTTGCAGTATATAATTGGGAAGGAAGAGTAGAGTTGTGAAGATTGTAATCATAATATAAATCAGTTAGGGAATGATAGGGAAAGTTAGGGATGGATTTAAATTAGTTAGCTAGATTTGGATAGTTTTAAGACGACCCTTCAGGTCGCACTGGTAAGCAGAACCGGCGTCTGCTATCCGGTATTACGGATCCCTCCCCCTCTCATTTGTGCTTGTGTCTTGTTGATCGGGTACACTCGAAAGTCAGCGCTAGGGATACCATTATTTACAACCCTGTTTTTAGTTTTTGTTTTGTTTTTGTTTCAGTTTTGTCAGATTTTTAGGTTTGTTAGATTGTTAGAGTTTGTTAGGTTTGTTAGATTTTTAGGTTTGTTAGATTCTTGTTTAGTTTTTATTTAGGGTGGATCAACTATGAAGTTAGTATAAATTAGAAGCACGTTATTTTCGCGTTTAAACTCAATGTAGTACCTCCGGGTGGAGCATTGGGGACGTAGCCGCAAGTATAGCGGCCCTTATTCAAATTATAATGTATATAGGTCTGTTATTGATCTCGTCTAATGTCTTTTTTTAGTTGAAATTCGTATTTTTCTTTGTCAACCATTATGTGTCTTAACATTGAAGTGATGTTCTTCCAACTACTTTCTCTTTCCAGCATAATGTCTGCAATGTTGTCGATAGTTATGTTTTCACCACATGCGAGTGAAGCTTTTAATCTTTGTAATGTCCACCGTTCACACTCGAAAATAGTATGTCTCGGAGAGTCTTGCTTGTCGCAGAACCAGCAGGTTGCATTCTCTTTCTTGTGTATTCTAAACAAATAGGTACCAAATACTCCATGTCCTGTAAAGGCCTGCGTCAGGTGATAATCAGTCTCTACCCATTTTGTCTGGCTCCATCTCGCAACGTCTTTAATAAAAGTCTTAGTCCATCTTTCATATGTTGTCCATTCTGCCTGCCACTGTTGCATCATGTGTAGCCTGGCTATGTCTCTATGCTCTCTGCCCTTTAGGTGTATGGCTGTTCTCTCTTTTATTTTTTGCTTTATGGGCGGGAATCCTGCTATCGCTAACACCGCGATTGTAGGGGCAGTGCGATACGCAGATGTTATTCGTATAGCAAGCTTTCTGTTTGTTCTTTCCAGCATATTACAGTAGTGTTTGTAATTTAGTGCGCCACCATATATGGGCGCTCCGTATAAAATTATGGACATGGACACTTCAGCTAGGACCTTTCTTTTTACCGCACGTGGCCCGCCTTTGTTTGGCATAAGCCTTGCTAAGGCCATTATAGTTCTATTTGCCCGTCCACATGCTTCCCGTACATGGGTAGTCATTTTCATGTTATTGTCCAGATAAATGCCCATATATTTAACTGATCTTTTGCTCTGTATAATCATGTCCCCCATTTTTATTTCTACCTCTTTCAGCTTTCTGCCTCCATATAGGATTACCACTTCAGTCTTGCCGGTGGCCAATTGTAGTCCCATCTCTAAAAGTTGTTCTATTATTTGCCGAATGGCATTATTTGCCTTTTCTTCCAATTGTTCCTTGTTTTTTGCAACGACCACCAGTGCCAAGTTATCAGCGTATGCGATTGGAGTGACACCTTCCATATCTAGTCTAAGTATTGGGTCATATAATATATTCCACAGGGTTGGTGCCAAGACTGATCCCTGTGGAACGCCACAAGTTTTTTATTTTGTCATCGTGTTCAGTTATTATGTACCGGTCGGAGCAATTGAACCGGCAATGCTGTACGCAGCATCCGTATGGGCGGAAGGTTGTAAAGTCCGGGAGATGCATCAATTAACGAACGTGCAACGTATAACCGCGGTAAAGGCGGCGAGGGCATACAGGACCACTTCCACGGAGGCTGTCCTGGTGATCAGTAGGACTCTCCCTATCGAATATGTCGTTAGGGAGATTAGAGATAGGAGACTTAAAGATATAGGGAAAGGGCGCGAAATTATCGAAGATATTAATCTTGGTAATAGAGACGTTGCAAGAAAGATCGTGGTATCAGAGTTGGGGCACCCGGCCGATATTAGAGGAATCGAGTTTGTCGAAGGAGATCGGGACGCGACGGGTATCAGAATTTACACGGACCGTTCACGTATGGATGACGGGCAAGCAGGCACGGCATTTGTCGTGTTTAAGCAGGAAACGGAGGTGTTTCGGTTTCAAACCAAACTCGCGAACTGGAGCACTATCTTCCAGTGCGAATTGGTAGCCATACGAGAGGCTATCGATTACGTAATAAATCACACGGGCAGAGACGATTATTATATAATCAGCGACAGTAAATCAGCGCTGACGGCATTAACTAACATGAACACCTCGACAGACCTCCAGGCGGACGTCTGGAGAATAGCGCATACAGCGCTCGAGTTTCGACGTTTAAAGTTCTGTTGGGTTAGGTCGCACGATGGTAACGTAGGAAATGATAGGACTGACGAATTAGCTAAAGAGGCCGCGACGGGCGACTTTCGGATATCATATTCGTCGATACCGAGGTCTTTAATCAAAAGAAAGCTGCGCGAAAAATCAATTCGACAATGGGAAGAGAGGTGGAACAACGCTGCCACGGGCAGGTTGACCCACAAATTCATACCGAGCATAGAAGCTAGAGGTAGGATCGAGGTTAAGCTAGATCACAAAATGGTGCAGTTGATAATAGGGCACGGCGCCCTGAAGGCGTATTTACAAAGGTTCGGTCTAACCAACAGCGACCGCTGCGAATGCGGTGAGGGTTCGGAAAGCGCAGAGCACGTGCTCTTCGACTGCCCGCTTGAGGCGGGAAATCGAGGGTTGGCTGATAGCAAACTAGCTATCCTAGGTCTGGCATGGCCAAAGAACCTAGAGGAAGTCGGAGAAGTGGTTAACCAGAACGCGTTCTGGACAGCCTTAAAAGAATTCGCGGGAAGGGTCGCGAGATTGGACAATGACAACCGCGTATAAAATTCGGTGGGGTTGGTGGGAGGATTGAAAATTTTAGATTGACTTGGCGTGAGTAAGGATACGAGCATAGATATAACCAAAACCTGATATAAAAAAAAATAAAAAAAAAATTAAAGAAAATTAAAAAATAACATAATAATTATACCCAAATGTCCAATATGCACGCGAAATCCCCCACACCATTAATACAGTCACTGCCTATCTTCATAATTATGTGCGGATATTCGGGAAATCTGGAATAAATAATAACAGATAAACAATAACAAATAAATCAGAAACCCTCATTAAATTAAATCAATAAAATAAACAAAGGTAATAAAATAGAGTGAACCCCCCCCCCGGACTTGAAAGTGAAATGATAGTGATTGTGCCCCCCCCCCCAGAACATTTAGTGCATACCCACCAGGACTTTAACAGTGCACCCCCATCTTCCCCTTAGAAGTAAGTTACAGTTAGATGTAGGCAGACGACCAGATCTTAGGATGCTGGAGAATTTTATTATCGAGGTAAGACTTAAATTGTGGCGGCTGTACTCGCCCAAGCATTCATCATCATTTTGTTTTCGACCTTACTTAAGGTTGGTTTGGCGCAGCTCTAACTTCTCTTCTATTCTGTGCTAATCTAAAAAGCTCTACATACCCTTCACAACCTAAATTTCTAATAATTTGACTAATATAGTTTGCTCTAGGTCTTCCTATATCCTTCTATCTTTTTCCTATCCAGCTGACTCTACATAGATATTAGCAACCTGATGGTTGTTAAAGAACTCTAACATGTTTACATGATTACCATTTATAAGGAAATGAAATATAACCTGGTTATCCGCTTCAAAAAAGGAAAAGTGTTAAATTATATGTTATGGTAAGGCTTAAGCAACGAATCGCTGCCAACATGCCAGACCGCTACCTAATTGTGAGTTATGTCATGGTGACGTTTATTAAATTATATGTTATGGTAAGGCTTAAGCAACGAAACGCTACCAACATGCCAGACCGCTAACTAATTGTGAGTTTGTCATGGTGACATTTAGTTAACTGATTTTAATTTTTTTTTGTTTTGTTTTCGAACTTACGTAAAGTCGGTTTGACGCAGCTCTAAATTCTTTTCTATTCTGAGCTAGTCTAAAAAGGTCTACATAGCCTTCACAACCTAAATCTCTAATAATTTGGCTAATATAGCTTTGTCTAGGCCTTTCTACTCTATTTTTATTTGGTAGTCTATAATCTAAAACTCTCTTAATATTGAGAACCCTATTTCTACATCTTCTTCTTGGTCGTATTCTAACTCATCCATATCGTCTCCCTTATATAAATCTTCTAAATATCTTTTCCATCTATCTGCTACCTCAACTTTATTTATTAGAAGCTCATTATTCTCGTCTCTAATACCATTACATTTTTCCTATCTTCCCAAAAACTTTTAACTGCCCTGTAAGCCCTGTCTGTCTTACCTACTCTCAAATCATCTTGTATTCCTTACAATTCTCCTCCATCCATTTATTTCTAGCTTTTCTACACTCATGTACTATCTTATTTCTAACTTTATTATATTTTGCTTACTTTCACTATCCAATTCTCTGAAAGGTTTAAGCTTTCTTCTATTTTCTATTAAATCTAATATCTCCTTTGTTACCCACGGTTTTCTTGCTTCTATTTTTTCTTACCTATAGTCTGTGTTGCTGTATCATGTACAGTCAGTTTTATTTCTTTCCATCTATTTTCTACATTCCTCCTACAGCTATCTCTTTGCTCTTATTATCTAATACTTGTTTATATTCCTCTTTTACCCTACTATCATTAAACACCTAGATCCCATCCCTCTCTTTTAGCCTTTCTCAATTTTTGAATTTTAGTTTACACTTCATTTTAACTAAGTTATGATCGCTATCTATGTCAGCCCCTGGATAAGTACGACAGTTTTAACTTGGTTTCTAAATCTTTGTTTAACTAAAATATAATCTTTTAGTATCTAGCCCTATCACCTGGGGCTTTCCAGGTATATCTTCTCCTAACATGTTGTTCGAATAGGGTGTTTACAGTTACTAATCTATGTTCCTGGCAAAACTCAACTAATCTTTCTCCTCTATCATTTCGTCTGCTATACCCAAATTTTCCTACCATTTTCCCTCACTACCTTCTCCCACTGACGCATTAAAATCGCCCATAACTATTAAATTCTCATCTCCTTTTACTTTTCTCACTATACTATTTATATCCTCGTATACCTTTTCTACTTCCTCATCCTCGTACTGAGTTGTTGGCATGTAAACCTGTACTAAAACAGTGTCTGTGGGTTTTGTACTCAATCTAACCATAATTATTCTATCACTAAATTGTAAGTACTCTTTAACTTTATGCCCTAATCTTTTACCTAACACTATTCCTACCCCTGCCTGTCCATTAGTTGAAGAAGTTGTAATTATTCTATAATTATCTTTCCAAAAGTCATTACTATCTGGCCATCTCACCTCACTAATACCTAAAATGTCCAGCTTTTCCTTTCTCATTTCGACTAATAAATTCGTTAACTTATCTACTCTAAGTAATGACCTTACATTCCAAGTCCCTATCACTAAATCGAACTGTTGTTTTATATTCTTACGATGACGAGCCCCAAGTACCCCCTCCCAGAGATCCGAATGAGGGAGTATTTTACCTCCGGACAAGAATTTTACTTGGGAGCTTTCCATCATATGTATTTCGTGTTTTAGGCCACGCACACCTGGGAAATATTATGGTAGGCTCCCATATCTTTCCACAACGCAGTTTTTTAAGATTTTAGCAAAAAGCCGTATCCGTCACGGCCAACCCCCAACAAGCTTGTAAATTATTGAGGATCGCCCGAGACCAACCGACCCTCCTCCAATATCTGTTAGCCAGCAAGGCTGCTGCCCCTTGCTGCGCCTTTTAATCGCCTTTTACGATAAGCAGGCTTACTATAGTAGTATTCTTTATCCCCTACTATAGGGAGGCCCAAGCATTGATTTACATTAATTAGTAGTTTTTGAAATAATTTAACAAGCACGTTTTGTGCGTAATGGCGCTAGCCGACATAATGCTTGTGCGAGTGCACCTGATAAATAGGGTGATGCTTTTGCTATTTTGTGCACTGCTATATGCTTAACGCTTATTAGACATTTATTTATACATTTATATAAATATATTTATTTATATTTTATATTTACACTTTATATTTATTAGCATGTATTGCAGTATTTTGTGGCATATTTGACGTTCTGTCGCCATTTTGGTTGCAGTATATATTTGGGAAGGAAGAGTAAAATTGTGAAGATTGCAATCATAATATAAATCAGTTAGGGAATGATAGGGAAAGCTAGGGATGGATTTAAATTAGTTAGCTAGATTTGGATAGTTTTAAGACGACCCTTCAGGTCGCACTGGTAAGCAGAGCCGGCGCCTGCTATCCGGTATTACGGATTCCTCCCCCTCGCATTTTTGCTTGTGTCTTGTTGATCGGGTACACTCCAAAGTCAGCGCTAGGGATACCATTATTTCCAAAGGTGCGTGAAGTTAGCGGAATAATGTCGGCAGGAATAATTTTAATTGGAGTAATAGTTAGTGCTTCGTTAGTGCTTTTTAGTGCCCAAATATGAAAGTCAGCGGACTATTCAAACAATAGTTATAAGCAGTTAAAGTTATTCCGCCAACTTCACGCCTGGCGGAAAAGTGTAGGCAGGAATAATTGTAGCAGGTGTAATGGTTAGTGCTTCGTTAGTGCTCTTTAGTGCCCAAACAAGAATGCCAGCGGACTACTCCAGAAAAAGTTATATACAGTTAAAGTTATTTCGCCAACTTCACGCCTCGCGGAAAAGTGAAGGCAGGAATAATTGTAGCAGGTGTAATGGTTAGTGCTCCGTTAGTGCTCGTTAGTGCCCAAATAAGAATGCCAGCGGACAACACAAAAAATAGTTATACGCAGTTAAAGTTATTCCGCCAACTTCACGCCTGGCGGAAAAGTGAAGGCAGGAATAATTGTAGCAGGTGTAATGGTTAGTGCTTCGTTAGTGCTCTTTAGTGCCCAAATAAGAATGCCAGCGGACTACTCCAAAAAAAGTTATATACAGTTAAAGTTATTCCGCCAACTTCACGCCTGCCGGAAAAGTGAAGGCAGGAATAATTGTAGCAGGTGTAATGGTTAGTGCTTCGTTAGTGCTCGTTAGTGCCCAAATAGGAATGCCAGCGCACTACTCAGAAAATAGTTATACGCAGTTAAAGTTATTCCGCCAACTTCACGCCTGGCGGAAAAATGAAGGCAGGAATAATTATAGCAGGTGTAATGGTTAGCGCTTCGTTAGTGCTCTTTAGTGCCCAAATAAGAATGCCAGCGGACTACTCCAAAAAAAGTTATATGCAGTTAAAGTAATTCCGCCACTTCACGCCTGGCGGAAAAGTGAAGGCAGGAATAATTGTAGCAGGTGTAATGGTTAGTGCTTCGTTAGTACTCGTTAGTGCCCAAATAAGAATGCCAGCGGACTACTCAAAAAATAGTTATATGCAGTAAAAGCTATTCCGCCAACTTCACGCCTGGCGAAAAAGTGAAGGCAGGAATAATTGTAGCAGGTGTAATGGTTAGTGCTTCGTTAGTGCTCTTTAGTGCCCAAACAAGAATGCCAGCGGACTACTCCAAAAAAAGTTATATACAGTTAAAGTTATTCCGCCAACTTCACGCCTGCCGGAAAAGTGAAGGCAGGAATAATTGTAGCAGGTGTAATGGTTAGTGCTTCGTTAGTGCTCGTTAGTGCCCAAATAGGAATGCCAGCGCACTACTCAAAAAACAGTTATACGCAGTTCAAGTTATTCCGCCAACTTCACGCCTGGCGGAAAAATGAAGGCAGGAATAATTGTAGCAGGTGTAATGGTTAGTGCTTCGTTAGTGCTCTTTAGTGCCCAAATAAGAATGCCAGCGGACTACTCCAAAAAAAGTTATATACAGTTAAAGTTATTCCGCCAACTTCACGCCTGCCGGAAAAGTGAAGGCAGGAATAATTGTAGCAGGTGTAATGGTTAGTGCTTCGTTAGTGCTCGTTAGTGCCCAAATAGGAATGCCTGCGCACTACTCAAAAAATAGTTATACGCAGTTAAAGTTATTCCGCCAACTTCACGCCTGGCGGAAAAATGAAGGCAGGAATAATTGTAGCAGGTGTAATGGTTAGTGCTTCGTTAGTGCTCGTTAGTGCCCAAATAAGAATGCCAGCGGACTACTCCAAAAAAAGTTATATGCAGTTAAAGTAATTCCGCCACTTCACGCCTGGCGGAAAAGTGAAGGCAGGAATAATTGTAGCAGGTGTAATGGTTAGTGCTTTGTTAGTGCTCGTTAGTGCCCAAATAAGAATGCCAGCGGACTACTCCAAAAAAAGTTTTATGCAGTTAAAGTAATTCCGCCACTTCACGCCTGGCGGAAAAGTGAAGGCAGGAATAATTGTAGCAGGTGTAATGGTTAGTGCTTCGTTAGTGCTCGTTAGTGCCCAAATAAGAATGCCAGCGGACTACTCAAAAAATGGTTATATGCAGTAAAAGCTATTCCGCCAACTTCACGCCTGGCGATAAAGTGAAGGCAGGAATAATTGTAGCAGGCGTAATGGTTAGTGCTTCGTTAGTGCTCTTTAACGCCCAAATAAGAACGCCAGCGGACTATGTAACGTTCGGTTTAATTCAACGTTTAGTATTGTATAGTTTACTTTAGCGAGCATATTAAACATGCCAATTTGTGATAAAGGACAGTCAAGTAAACTGTACACTTTTTCAAAATTGCGAAGAAGGCTAGAAAGTGACAGTTGGGGATTGTCAAACTTATTAAAAAGTGTCGAGTCGCGTTTTACGTTTGGGGTGTGTTTAATTAATCTTTTGTAGGTCCACTCTACCATCCGATGTTATATACCGTCATTGTTATGCCTGTAAGATGCCAATTCATGTTGGGAGTTTATTTGGATGAAAGAAAAGTGACCTCAGATTACATTTGCCGTACGCTGTAATCAACCGATTTAGTCGGGAACCTGATGAATTAACACACACCTATGCTAAAGTTAGTTGGACTGTTGCATTATACCGACACCCACTCTCCTCGCTGTGTCTATAGTGACCTGATTCACCCCACAAATCCTTCAAGGTAAGCGTTGCACTGTAGTAGTTACTAAGTGACCAAACTGGTTCGCACGCTGGTATTGGGATATTTTACCCTGAACTATAGAATGTTCTTTTGCATCTACCGCCAGTGAAGCTAAAAGTAGATAGTGTGTTTCGCCCCGTATTTACCCTACTTTCACTGTAGTCAACAGTGTAAAACAGAAAGCCGCTTGTGCGCGCATTGTATATCTATTAGTCCGTAAAATTTTAAAGCTGCGATACTTTTCCAAATTGTACCACTTGTTTCGTAACGTAAGACGGTACCAGTTGTAGCGCCTAGATAGTTCAAGTAGACTTACGTCTACCGTCCACATTGTTACCGGAGGTTTGCATGCACCCGGTGTAACACGAGTGATATTTCGGGCTATAGTCTACACTCTTTTGGTCGTCAAACCTAAGAACCCGTACTGCCGTGAGGCCCAGGTGCTTCCAACCCTACCCCCATCTTAGAAATAATTGTACTCACAAGTATATCTTTGGTAGCCCTGGCCAGTGCGAACTTACACTTAGTTGTTACTTTTGGTTAGTTATCATAGTTAATTTAATCGTAGTTGTGGCGTACTCCATATACGCCGTACCTACATTTGCTTATATACACCTTTGTTCATGTTACTTACTGTACTTAATTAATGTGTTCTTTTCAGCCATGTGTTTGTAAATAGAGTTAAGATTATAATCCAGGTGCATTATTCTGTTGTAGTAATTTGCGTGAGTAGGGTGAATCAGTACATTCTACACTGTGAGTTTTCTTTACCATCATATTTTCTTATTATAAGAAGTGCAGGGGCGTTTGCTCGACCAGTAACGAGACCCCGATTATATCTAACACAGGACATTACTGGTGGTGCCCACCTGATTTTGCCGTCATACCCGATTTTTGGCATACTACCAAGTTTACGACCCATTATAATTGTCATCTTAGGGCATTTAGCAACCCCGACCTACGACTTTTATCATACCCACCCCTCACCGGCTAGAGCTAGGCCGCGCACGGATTCCGATCCGTCCCTTGGTGTCGTAGTGCTGAATTGGCCCGTAACAAATTAATTTGGCGCCCATTGCGTGTGGCCCGATTTGTGTTCCTATAAGTTGCAGAAAATATTTTTTTTTTTGACGTTTGAAGACTATTTTCTTTTTCTGGGTATTATTGTTTAAAGATTTGTCAATATGGGTTTACGAATGATTGTTGAACGTTTGAGTAAAGAGGAGGTACAGTATACACTTGGTATTAGAGGTTGTAAAACGGAAGGTTTAGTTAAAGAACTACGGACTAATTTACGTAAGATTCTTAAAGAAGAGAAAGAGAGCGGCGTGGTAATTGCTGTTAAGATTCCAGAATTCTCTGTCGATGTTGAAGATGTCGAGAAAGGATGTTCTATTTTAGAAAAATTAATTGAGGCGTATGAATGTACGCATTGTAAAGAATCTGCGCTATCTGTTGAAGCTAGATTATCGCATTATCTTGACCGTGTGAATAATAGTCGTCCCGATGATCAAGAAAAAGCTGTGAAAGAAAAACTGTTGACGAAAGTTTCATTGTTGTTGTCTCGTTATCAATTACTGTCGCTTAAAGTTGATTCCGATGAATTAGTAAATGAAGGTACTAGTTGTATGGACGATACTGTTGTTGATTCTAATCCTGTAACGCAAGTGTCAATGTCTCAAAATTATTTGACAAAATCAGTCCCAGTTGCAAAATGGGGTATTCAATTTTCGGGCGAACCTCGAACCATGTCGCTAAGTGCGTTTCTTGAACGTGTAGATGAGCTGAGGGTAGCTCGTAATGTTAATTTTGTTCAGTTATTTTCAGAGTCGGTTGATCTTTTTACCGGTAGAGCGTTGTTATGGTACCGAGCAAGTAAATGTTCCGTAAGTAATTGGGAAGAATTAGTTCGTCTGTTACGTTTAGAATTTCAGCCAATTAATTATGATGAGCGCTTGATGGAGGAAATTAAGCGTCGCACCCAAGGCTCCGAAGAGACTATGGGGATTTATATTGCAGTTATGCTGAACATGTTTAGTAGGTTAAGTGAGATTGTTTCGGAACCAGACCAACTTAAAATTTTAATGCGTAATATTGCTCCTTTTTATCAAAATCAGTTAGCGCTTGTTGAAGTGCGTTCTGTAAATGAACTATTGTCGTATGGTAGGAAGATGGAAGAGAGACGTTTTTCTATTGATACTTATGTACCGCCTTCTCGTCGTCGCACAGATTTGGAAGCTGATTTAGCTTATATGGGTTCTTCTAGTGATTTATGCACTACCGAAGTTGCTACAACTGCAGGTCGAAGGTTTGGAGGCGATATCCGTCAGAAAACACTCCGTTGTTGGAATTGTGATAAAAGTGATCACAGAGCCAGTCAATGTGATGTATCGCGCCGTCGTCAATACTGCTACCGTTGTGGAAATCCTGGTTTTACCGTGAATACTTGCAATAAGTGTCGTAGATTTTCGGGAAACGGCCCGAGGGGAAATTGAATGGTCGAGCAATTTTGTCCCGTACGTTTACTAACTCGACTTTTTATGTACAAAAGTTAGTTAAGGTTAGGAATGCCGATTTCGTTAAGAATAAAGTTATTTTAGATTATGTTTTTGAGAATTCTACACCCGAGGCGCGACCTCATGTTACTGTTGATATTTTGGGTTATAAGTTACTTGGACTTTTAGACTCTGGTGCTAGTAGGACAATTTTAGGTTCGACAGGTTGGGATTTATTACGTTTGTTGAAATTACCGATAAGAAAAGATTCTCGTCCCGCCTGTACCGTAGCGAATGGTGAAAAAGTTAATAGTTCGGGGACAATTATGTTACCGATTACTTTGAAGGAACGAACTGTTACTGTTGAAGTATTAGTTATGCCTGACGTTAAGCATCCGTTAATTTTAGGAATTGATTTTTGGTTGGCTATAGGATTAGTCCCGGATATCATGAAAGGCCAATGGCAGTTTACTAACCCCGATGTTTTGTCTATTGAGGATGCGTTAAGTAATTCTGTTCTACAGTCTACCCATGATTTGACTTTTGAGCAGCGTAGGAAATTAGAGCGGTTGGTAGATGAACACTTTGCTAAACATTCTGGTGAATCTCTAGGTTGCACGAATTTAGTTGAGCACGAAATTAAGACCTCTTCAAAACCGATTAAGCAGAGATATTATCCGGTGTCGCCGGTTATGCAAAAACATATTGATATCGAATTGGAGAAGATGTTAAAGTTAGGTGTGGTGGAGCGATCGAACAGCGCTTGGTCTAGTCCGATTTTGTTGGTGAAGAAGCGTGATAATACGTTTCGATTTTGTGTAGATTTTCGTCAAGTTAATAAAGTTACGGAGAAGGACGTGTATCCTTTGCCATATGTTTCGTCTATTTTAGATCGTCTTCGTAATGCAAAGTATATTACTTCGTTAGATATTAAGTCAGCGTATTGGCAGGTCCCTGTTGCTAAGGAATCCCGTCAGTATACAGCCTTTACGGTATCAAACCGTGGTTTATTTGAATTTTGTCGTTTGCCGTTCGGATTACATAATGCTCCGGCTACGTGGCAACGTTTAATAGATACTGTGTTGGGTCCCGAGTTGGAACCCTACGTTTTCGTGTATTTGGACGATATAATCCTATGTACACCTGATTTTGAGAGACATATCGAAATGCTACAAGAAGTATTTACCCGTTTAAGTAATGCTGGTCTGACGTTAAGTCGTGAGAAGTGTCAATTTTGCAAACCTGAACTTAAGTACCTTGGATACATTGTGAATGGTAAGGGATTACTCCCTGATCCTGAAAAAGTTACCGCTATTCTGAACATACCGCCACCGAAGTCTGTTAGCGAAGTTAGGAGAATTGTAGGTATGGCTTCGTGGTATAGACGTTTTATTCCGAATTTTCGTCAATTGTCGCCCCGTTAACGGCTTTGTTAAAAAAGAATTGTAAATTTGATTGGTCCGAAATTTGTAATGTTGCGTTTACTACTATTAAGAACCATTTGATTTCCGCCCCTATAGTTAGATGTCCTGATTTTGACTTACCGTTTTGTGTACAAACAGATGCCTCTGGTTATGGCTTAGGCGCAGTCCTAACTCAAACCAAGGATGATCAAGAATATGTTGTATGTTATACTAGTCGTTCTCTTACTAAAGCTGAAAGAAATTTTTCCGTTACCGAGCGTGAATGTTTAGCCGTGATTTGGGCTATTGAGAGGTTACGTCCGTATCTTGAAGGCGCTAGGTTTACCATTATTACGGACCATCATTCCCTAGTGTGGTTAAATAATTTGAAAGAGCCATCAGGTAGATTGGCCAGATGGGCTATTAGGTTACAGCAGCATGATTTTGAGATTTTACATAGGAAGGGTAAAGACCATCATGTACCTGATGCGTTATCTCGTTCCGTGCCTGAGGTTAATGTTGTCAAGGTGGTTGTGGAGGAGCGTGAAGAGGTGGAGCCTCCTGTAAATTCGAAAAGTGATCGCTGGTATAATCGTATGTGTAAGCTTGTGCAGACTAAACCGATTGTCTATAATAGTTGGAAAATGGTTGGTGATACTCTGTATAAGCGGATGAAAGTTGATTATCCGGATGTTTCTGAAGAAGATGATTGTTGGAGAGAAATTGTCCCGAAATTTCGCCGTAAAGATCTTTTAGTAAAGTTTCATGATGAGCCTACTTCAGGTCATCTAGGTATTTTTAAGACTTTTAGTCGTATTTTTCGTTTATATTATTGGCCAAAAATGAAGGCCGACGTTACTCGTTATGTGAACCATTGTAAGGTGTGTTTAGAACAGAAGCCTGAACAGAAGAAACCTGCAGGTCTGATGTCCAGACACCCAATTGTTAAGAAACCTTGGCAGATGGTATCTTGTGATATTATAGGTCCGTTACCGCGTTCTTCTAGAGGTTATTGCTATATTTTGTCAGTTACCGATTGTTTTACGAATTTTTCATTGTTTTTCCCGTTGCGTTCTGCTACAGCTTCAGCTGTGGTGCAACGTCTTGAAGAAAATGTTATTTTAGTGTTTGGTGCTCCGCAATATTTACTTACCGATAATGGTGTTCAGTTTCGTTCTAAGGAATTCAGCAAGTTGGCCTCCTCGTATAAAATTCAGATAATATTTAATGCTTATTATCATCCTCAAGCGAATCCGGTTGAGAGAGTACATAGAATTTTGAAGACTATGTTGTCGTCGTATGTGAAAGATCATCACAAAGATTGGGATCGTTATTTACCTAAAGTAGCTTGCGCCGTACGTACGGCTATTCATGAAGTTACCGGTATGTCGCCATATTTTGCTAATTTTGGTCGTGAGATGAATCTTGAAGGAAGTCCCGATGTACCTGATAATTCTCGTGATTTAAATGGTGTTGATTTTGCCGATCGAAAAGATCTCCTATCGCGTTCTGCTGCGATGCAGAAAATTTATGATGATATTGTCAAGAGACTTAAAGTGGCATATGATCGCGCCAAAATCAAATATGATTTACGAAGGCGTCCCGCAGATTTTGAAGTTGGTGATACCGTGTGGAGAAGAAATTATGTTTTGTCTGACGCGTCGAAATATTTTACCGCGAAATTAGCCCCTAAATTTGTTGGACCTTTTATTATTCGTAAAAAAGTGTCTTATTCGACATATGAGTTGTCCGATTCGACTGGCATGTCTAAAGGTGTATGGCACGCCAAAGATCTTAAACACCATCCAGATTCGTTGTAGATATATTTTGGTTTTATGTTTTTCTTTTGTTTTGTGTTCTCAGGTTGATTTTCTTTAGATTTAGGTTTTGGTTACTCAAGCCGAAAATGGGATTTTCGTCTTCACGTAAGGGAGGTGTAACGTTCGGTTTAATTCAACGTTTAGTATTGTATAGTTTACTTTAGCGAGCATATTAAACATGCCAATTTGTGATAAAGGACAGTCAAGTAAACTGTACACTTTTTCAAAATTGCGAAGAAGGCTAGAAAGTGACAGTTGGGGATTGTCAAACTTATTAAAAAGTGTCGAGTCGCGTTTTACGTTTGGGGTGTGTTTAATTAATCTTTTGTAGGTCCACTCTACCATCCGATGTTATATACCGTCATTGTTATGCCTGTAAGATGCCAATTCATGTTGGGAGTTTATTTGGATGAAAGAAAAGTGACCTCAGATTACATTTGCCGTACGCTGTAATCAACCGATTTAGTCGGGAACCTGATGAATTAACACACACCTATGCTAAAGTTAGTTGGACTGTTGCATTATACCGACACCCACTCTCCTCGCTGTGTCTATAGTGACCTGATTCACCCCACAAATCCTTCAAGGTAAGCGTTGCACTGTAGTAGTTACTAAGTGACCAAACTGGTTCGCACGCTGGTATTGGGATATTTTACCCTGAACTATAGAATGTTCTTTTGCATCTACCGCCAGTGAAGCTAAAGTAGATAGTGTGTTTCGCCCGTATTTACCCTACTTTCACTGTAGTCAACAGTGTAAAACAGAAAGCCGCTTGTGCGCGCATTGTATATCTATTAGTCCGTAAAATTTTAAAGCTGCGATACTTTTCCAAATTGTACCACTTGTTTCGTAACGTAAGACGGTACCAGTTGTAGCGCCCAGATAGTTCAAGTAGACTTACGTCTACCGTCCACATTGTTACCGGAGGTTTGCATGCACCCGGTGTAACACGAGTGATATTTCGGGCTATAGTCTACACTCTTTTGGTCGTCAAACCTAAGAACCCGTACTGCCGTGAGGCCCAGGTGCATCCAACCCTACCCCCATCTTAGAAATAATTGTACTCACAAGTATATCTTTGGTAGCCCTGGCCAGTGCGAACTTACACTTAGTTGTTACTTTTGGTTAGTTATCATAGTTAATTTGATCGTAGTTGTGGCGTCCATATACGCCGTACCTACATTTGCTTATATACACCTTTGTTCATGTTACTTACTGTACTTAATTAATGTGTTCTTTTCAGCCATGTGTTTGTAAATAGAGTTAAGATTATAATCCAGGTGCATTATTCTGTTGTAGTAATTTGCGTGAGTAGGGTGAATCAGTACATTCTACACCGTGAGTTTTCTTTACCATCATATTTTCTTATTATAAGAAGTGCAGGGGCGTTTGCTCGACCAGTAACGAGACCCCAATTATATCTAACACAGGGACATTACTGGTGGTGCCCACCTGATTTTGCCGTCATACCCGATTTTTGGCATACTACCAAGTTTACGACCCATTATAATTGTCATCTTAGGGCATTTAGCAACCCCGACCTACGACTTTTATCATACCCACCCCTCACCGGCTAGAGCTAGGCCGCGCACGGATTCCGATCCGTCCCTTGGTGTCGTAGTGCTGAATTGGCCCGTAACAACTACTCAAAAAATAGTTATACGCAGTTAAAGTTATTCCGCCAACTTCACGCCTGGCGGAAAAGTGGAGGCAGGAATAATTGTAGCAGGTGTAATGGTTAGTGCTTCGTTAGTGTTCTTTAGTGCCCAAATAAAATGCCAGCGGACTACTCCAAAAAAAGTTATATACAGTTAAAGTTATTCCGCCAACTTCACGCCTGGCGGAAAAATGAAGGCAGGAATAATTGTAGCAGGTGTAATGGTTAGTGCTTCGTTAGTTCTCGTTAGTGCCCAAATAGGAATGCCAGCGGACTACTCAAAAAATAGTTATACGCAGTTAAAGTTATTCCGCCAACTTCACGCCTGGCGGAAAAATAAAGGCAGGAATAATTGTAGCAGGTGTAATGGTTAGTGCTTCGTTAGTGCTCTTTAGTGCCCAAATAAGAATGCCAGCGGACTACTCCAAAAAAAGTTATATGCAGTTAAAGTAATTCCGCCAACTTCACGCCTGGCAGAAAAGTGAAGGCAGGAATAATTGTAGCAGGTGTAATGGTTAGTGCTTCGTTAGTGCTCTTTAATGCTCAAATAGGAACGCCAGCAGACTACTCCAAAAAAGTTATATGCAGTTAAGGTATTCCGTCACTTCACGCCTGGCGGAAAAGTGAAAGCAGGAATAATTGTAGCAGGTGTAATGGTTAGTGCTTCGTAAGTGCTCTTTAGTGCCCAAATAAGAATTCCAGCGGACTACTCCAAAAAAGTTATATGCAGTTAAGGTATTCCGCCACTTCACGCCTGGCGGAAAAGTGAAAGCAGGAATAATTGTAGCAGGTGTAATGGTTAGTGCTTCGTTAGTGCTCGTTAGTGCCCAAATACGAATTCCAGCGGACTACTCAAAAAATAGTTATATGCAGTAAAAGCTATTCCTCCAACTTCACGCCTGACGGAAAAGTGAAGGCAGGAATAATTGTAGCAGGTGTAATGGTTAGTGCTTCGTTAGTGCTCTTTAGTGCCCAAATAAGAACGCCAGCGGACTACTCAAAAAATAGTTATACGCAGTTAAAGTTATTCCGCCAACTTCACGCCTGGCGGAAAAGTGAAGGCAAGAATAATTGCAGCAGGTGTAATGGTTAGTGCTTTGTTAGTGCTTTTTAGTGCCCAAATAAGAATGCCAGCGGACTACTCCAAAAAAGGTATATGCAGTTAAAGTATTCCGCCACTTCACGCCTGGCGGAAAAGTGAAAGCAGGAATAATTGTAGCAGGTGTAATGGTTACTGCTTCGTTAGTGCTCGTTAGTGCCCAAATAAGAATTCCAGCGGGCTACTCAAAAAATAGTTATATGCTGTAAAAGTTATTCCGCCAACTTCACGCCCGGCGGAAAAGTGTAGGCAGGAATAATTGTAGCAAGTGTAATGGTTAGTGCTTTGTTAGTGCTCTTTAGTGTCCAAATAAGAATGCTAGCGGACTACTCAAAAAATAGTTATACGCAGTTAAAGTTATTCCGCCAACTTCACGCCTGGCAAAAAGGTGAAGTGTCGGTGGGGATGATTGAAACAGGTGTAATGGTTAGTGCTTCGTTAGTGCTCTTTAGTGCCCAAATAAGAATGCCAGCGGACTACTCCAAAAAATAGTTATATATAGCGTTCTTTAGGTCTCTTTTCTTTAACCTCAGCTGTTCCTTTTCGGGCGCACAATCGTTTGACTCTTTTTACTTTTTCCTCTGGTACTTTCTTCGGGCAGCGATTGCTTCCGTTCTCAGTTTAGATATCTCTAGAGTCCACCAAAATACCTGTTTTCTATTTTTCGTTGGCAACCTTTTTTGAGGCATTATTCCATTGCATGCATTAGTTAGCAGTCTTATAAAGGCACTATAATCTCTGTTGATGTTAAAGGTTCTAGTCTTTTGCAACAACTCTTCTTTTAATAAGTTCTGATCAAACCTGCCAAGTGCCCACCCCTGGAATGTAGTTTGCGTGTATTGCTTTACAGTTTCTATGCAAAAGGTAATATATCTGTGATCGCTCAGTGTCTCAGTGTCAAGTACTTCCCACTTTCTGATATCATCTGCTATTGCTGCCGAAGCTGCTGTGATATCTATGTGCGATTCCCTCTCTCCTATAAGGAAAGTGGGTTTGTTTCCTCTATTTAATACTACCAGATTTAGACTGGCTAACCAGTCCAAGGTTGCCTCCCCCCGCTTATCAGTCACCACCGAACCCCAGGCACTCGCCTTAGCATTCAGATCACCTGCGACAATGACATGGCCCTGATGCTTTCGAATATCCTCCTGCACAGTGGAGAGGTATTTGTTATATTCCCCCAGCGTTCGGTTTGGCGACCAGTAGCAACTAAAAAGCTTTATATTCGGGTTACGTATGTGAACCCATACATATCCATCCCCCCTTCCGGTGCCCAGCACTTCGAGGCTGGTATTTAAGACTCTTATTGCGGCCGTCCCAGAGGGATCTAAATACCAGGCCCTACTCATCGTTTTATTGGGTTCACACGCAATGATGATATCAGTTCCCAACTCTCTCGTCGTAACCTCTAACAGACTATGCGCTGCCTTAGCTGTATTTAAGTTAATTTGTAATATCTTAATTTCCATATTAAATTCGTAATAAAATCTCATCTATGATGATTTGAATGGATAAAATCTAATCTAAGACATTCACTCTAATAATTTAACAAATAATATAATAACATTTACAACATATATTTTGTATCACATTTTATCACAGTTAGGTTATCGATCGCTCTTTCGTGTCGTGCGGCTTCTAAGGCCGTTTTAAAAACTTCACATCTTACACTACCTGGTGCATGGTTGTCACTATTGCACATGATACAAAAGACCTTATTGTTACATTCCTTTGCGTTGTGTCCGTTTTTGCTACATCTGTAGCACAGTCCTGATCTGTCCTTTTCCTTACATTCTTTGGCTAAATGATTGTAACCCCAGCACTTGTAACACTTAATCATGTCTATTCGTCTTTCCAGTCTACACGGTACCAACCCCACTCTTATTCTATTCCCCATCAGTTTCGAAGCTTCATTTTTATTTAAAGTTAGGGTTACTGCCTTTTTGTTATACCCGCTGGGCCTCATCTCCCCCAATCTGTAATATTTTCCCGAGAGACTGCCCACGCTCTCTTCAATAGCCTCCACTATCTCCTGCCTTTCGGTGGTAATATCCATATCTCTTATATGGAATGTCTCGGTTTCTTCCTTTCTGTTAATCCTATACGCATTGGCTGTTTCATCATTGCCTCTCACTATTTCCTGTATTTGTGACACTATTTTTGGGTCTTTTCTCGTTGTAATCAAGATCTGCCCGTTTCTGGTGCTTCGAACAGATTCTATTGATGCCGCCGCCGCGCTAGACTTTAATTTCGGCTTTAGTTCTGCCCAGAGGGCCTTGTATTCTTTGCCCTTACATTCAACTACCATCGCATAGGTGTCCTGTTCCCTCCCGCTTTTTATCGGTGTTCTCGTTGTGTATATGTCTATCCTCGTTTCAGTATCGTGATATACCCAGGCCGCCATTTTTCTTAGTACCTCTATATCCATACCATTTATTCGATGCAACGCTACCCCTTCATCTTGGTGAGGTTCTTTTTTAACTCTCAATAGCATGTCTAATATATCTTTCTCTGTACCTGCGTGTTTAACTTTTATAACCTTTCTCCCGATTGTGTTTTCTGGTCCTCTCGATCGCACCCTAATAATATTCTCAATTACCTCAAAGTCACTATCAATGCTTTCCAGTTCAGGAAATCTTAGTTTATATAGATTTTGTATACTTTTCTCCATATTTGGGTCTTCTGCCTCGATCATCACCACCTTAGTGATGCCGTCCAGTGCGTTAATTGGGTTACCAACTACGATGTTTGTGTTGTTGTATAGATCTTGGGCCCATTCTTCATGTTTTATATTTTCCCATTCCTCTAGCTCTATAGGGGTCAGTTTTTCCAAGATAGGTTTATGTTTCATAGTCCATGGGTTTGTCTGTGTATGAGCTTCCGTTTTCTTTACGATGTTGGTCGTTAAAATCACGCTATCCATGTTTTCTATTCTGATCTTGAGCTCCTCGATTTCTCTATGAAGTATCAATTCTCTACTTTTGTTTTCTTTTTCCCTAGTTTCAAATGCCATATTTATGTCTAAATCCATACTTTTTATTTCTAGGAGTGCGTTTTTAATCGGGACATGAACATTGCGGTTCTGCTTAGCAAATTCAATAGCTCCTTCCACCTCCTTCAGTAACTTTAAATAGCAATTGTGAACATCATCCTCTTGTATTATCCCTCTATCTTTAACTTGGTCGTCCTTTTGAGGCGGCCCCGTGGCTTTCTTTTTTTTAACACCTTGTTCGTCCCACCTAGTAACATTTACATAGGGCTCCCTTCGACTCCTACCGCCTTCTAGAGAATTACACCTAACCAGTCTCTGTAATGGAATACGTTTTGATTCCCTTTCATTTCTTTCTTCTGTGTCTACTATCATATTTTGGGTCTCCACCCTGTCTGTAGTATACTTTAATGCCACGTCTACTTCAGTTTGTGCGAGATTTATTTGATCTTCTCTACGTGTTGATATATCTGGCGGAGTCCTACGTATGGAGTCCCGCCTTTGAAGCGGGTTTATTCCGGCCTCCTTCTCTTTTTGGCACCTCTCCAATGCTTTAGCAACTTTCTCACTAGTAAGATTTTGTGTGTTTTCCTCATTGCACCCCATCCTCTCCATCTTCTCCATCCCTTGTTGATCATCCATTTTCTTCTGTTCCCTGTCCTGTGGAAGGCTCCCGGACGGGGTACACCCATGGCAGAGGGCAACCTCTGCCACCAGCATGAACTCATACTGCGCCTGAAAATGCCCACATGGTGGGATTACATCAACCCCCGGGGGGGCTCCAGCCTCTTACACGCTTCGCAGCTTTTGGAGGTCCCACGCCTCCGACGACGTGGGCACCACCCACAGGTGCCTGCCAAAGCAGGGGACCCATCGGACGCTTGGGGTCATCCTCGGGGCAATTTTTTTTCTTTCCCTCCGACCTTGCACGCCGTGGCGCCAGCAATTCAGTCACCAATTCCTTGGAGCTTTGTGCCCCACCGTGTCCAAATCAAGTCCTGGTACGAATAAGCGTCTTTAGAAGAGAAAGAAAGGAAAGGAAAATGGCCCGTCCGCCCTCGGTAAACCTAATAGCCAATCAGGCCGGAAGAAAATAGAGTCGGGGTCGATAGTAAAAGAATAAAAAGTTGACCCCTGATAGGAAAGATAAAAGCTCTACCCAAAGATAAGTACAAGAGCGTACCTATGAATCCAGGTAGATGTTAGAAATTAAACCCCTCCTCTTTTATCCGGGCTTGGGACCGGCTGCAGCCCTACTGGATGCGTGTGCCACATACGTGCATCACCCACCCCGCCACAGGCAGAGTTAACCTAACAACCTAACTTAACCTAACTTAACCGAACTTAACCTAACTTAACCTAACTTAACCTAACTTAACCTAACTTAACCTAACTTAACCTAACTTAACCTAACTTAACCTAACTTAACCTAACTTAACTTTTTTTAGAGGATTAGGAATGCTGTTACGCACACCCCCGACTGTTGGATGTTCGATGTCAGGGGTAGTGTCGGGCTCTCGCTACAATTTGCGTTTACCGACTAAACCCTTCCCTCTCTTCCTGCTTGTGACAAAACACACCGGGACCACCGTTAGGCATAGCTTCAATGTGTTTGCAGGGAATCATTATGTATAGCGCTTTTCCTTCTTTGCTATGGTCGATGGTTCATACTGCTATACCTCGAACATTTACGACACATACAATTATACAATTCTACCTACAATTATACTTATAATTCTACATACTATTACGCAGTAAAGTAAAAGTTGCTTAGTTCTATTATCACAGTCAATAAGATTATCGCTATACTCCAGCGGTTAAGGACACGCACAATGAAAATCTATCATACATAATATATAACATTTCCTATTACATCAAATGATTTCTATTTCTTGTAGAACTCTCTCTTTCTTCTCTTTTGCAATCATTACCTTTGTGATAAACTTTGTTACCAGCTCCCACTTACGCTCACTCTGCAGCATTATAGTAACCAAGTTTCCGGGTCTAATAGCCGCTTCAAGCTCTAACCCCAGCTTCAACCTAAGTGAGTACCAGGTTACACATTGAAATACTGTGTGCTACACATCGTCTTCTTCATTGCACATTATGCAGCGGTCATTCCTATATTTTCCTATAGCATATAGGTAATTGGCGAAGCACCCATGTCCACTGAGCATTTGCGTTATATGGTACCTGACGTCCCCATGTTTTCTAAGTACCCATGGCTCAATTTCTCTAATGAGTGACTTAGTCCACTTGTTTCTGTCGAGTGCTTCCCATCTTGTTTGCCATGTTTCTAGGGTAATTCTCCTGGCCTCACTCCTAGTGATTCCAAGTTTTTTCGCATCACTCCTCTCTTTGGCCAGCAGGTCTAGGGAGACCACCCCTGCAATCACCAAGGCACTATCTGCAGACATCGTCCGGTACCCGCTGTTGAGACGCAGTGCCACTCGTTGGATTTTGAATAGGATTGCCCTTAGATTTTTCACCTGCATGCGGCTTTCCCATATTGGCGCTCTATACAGGATGACAGAATTTACCACTGAGGAGAGAACTCTTCTCTTACTGACACTCGGGTCTCCCACGTTAGGCATTAACCTGCTCACTGCGTTTAACACTTTCTGTGCCTTATCAGTCGCCCTGAGTAAGTGTTCTTTAAAACTCGGGGAGCTGTCTAGTGTCACACCTAGGTATCTTAAATATCTGGTTGGAGCTACTTCCATATCCCCGACCCTAATGGTGATCGGTCTGACTTTCCTCCTTTCCGTAAGAGTAGTATAACTATGGAGAAGCTGGGACATCCTTTTTTAAAGGGTCATAAATATCTTGTAAAGGGTGTGTGTATTATGGAAAAGAGAAGTATGTATGTGTGAAGGTCATGTATGTGTAGGTGTGTGTGTGTGTTAGTATTAGTTAGGTTTGAGGATAACGATAGTATGGCTATGGAGAAGCTGGCCGGCCCTTTTTAAAAGGATCATAAATATCTTGTAAAGGGTGTGCGTATTATGTAAAAGAGAGGTATGTATGTGCAGGTGTGTGCGTGTAGGGTGTAGGGTATGTATGGTTTGTCGGTGATGTTAACGTGGAAGTCGTGCCGCCCTCGTGATAAAAGTGTGTGTGTAGATATCGATCGGGGGGGCGGTGTTGTTGTCGTTTTATTTTCGAAAAGAAAGGTATGTATCGTTATGTGTATAGGTGTGTAGGGGGCGTGCGTGTTTTAGTCTAAGACGAAATATCGTAAGGGCGCGCAAGTGGTGCGAACGTGTTTTTGTTTTAAGAGTGTGTTTTCGGGGGTGGTGGTCGCGATCGAAAATAAGTCTGGGTAAATAACCGCAAGGGTTTTTTTTATTACAGGTGTCGATAAGAAAAAAAATTGCGATGGCCCTTTTAAAAGGGCTGTCTCAGCTTCTCCATAGCTATACTACTGACGTAATCGTATTTTTGCTCAAGATGGTTCGATCGATGACGTGTGCGTGTATTTTTGCCTTCCGAGAGAAGATGATGAAAGTGCGCTATTTAATTCGTATACAAATACAGGGTCATGATTATCTCATCGGACACACGTGCAAGACGTTTCAAGTAAACTTTAAATAATTTGGAAATGTTACGCTCGATGTTTTCGTAGGCAATTATGATGAAGTATTTAAAATAACGCAGAGATTTCAGATCGTCGAGCAAGAGAAAAAAAACGGGGTCGCGATTATCTCATCGGACACGTGCAAGACGTTTTAAATGTAATTGTTTCGGTATAAATGGTAAAAAAGTTCTTCCTTAATTTTGTGTGCATTATATGAACCCAAAGCATATACGATGACGAAATCGTATTTTTGCCGAGAAATAAAAAGTGGTCGTAAATTTTGTATAGTATACATTCATTATATAAAGCGGAAGTTAAAATATAAATAATCGAGTATGTTTGTATAATTATTTTTTATTATCGAAGTCGGGAATCGCTTTTGTTAAAACATTGTATGTATAAAAGATAGCTTCTTGGAACGCGTAAAGAAAATACTGTAGTTTCATGATTACATCATTCGTGAGTAAGTTTTAATTTCAGTACACATCGTTTTGCATCATTAATTATATAGGAACCCATTATTTTTAACAAATATGGGCTCATAAATCCTCGAAATATAGACGTTTGGGATTTTTATATTCTTTATCGATGCCGAGTCGGGAAAATGTTTTAGTTACTTACATCTTTGAATAAAAATATGCCTCATTAATTTTTATGCGACTTCAATATCCGCATAATAAAAGATGGCGTTTTAATTTGAATGAGCTTTTTGTCCAAAACAAGGGCAATGCTATTTAATTCTAATGAATTACTATCGTTAATGTCTGAATCGTGTATGTGGGAGCGGTTTTCAGATGCGTAATAAATTGTACGTCATTCGGAGTGATATAAATAGAGGATCCCTTGTAAGGCTTTTTATCTTGTAAAATATAAGTTTGAGAGTCGTGCAACGTGTTTTGTCATCGTGCAGCTTGCATTAAAAACAGGTAATAATTGTAAATATATTTTTAACTTTATGTAATTATATTCGTAATTAGAATTAAAATATGGAGTTAATTAAAAATCAATTCAGTAAGCCGCATCGATAGGAAGAAGACCGTAAAAGTCAAAGATCTCGAGCTACAGCGCCCTTATCCGGTTTTAAGCATCAAATCTCTTCAGTCAAAGAAGAATTCTCGGATCATTCTCGTCGAATTAGAAGAATGCGTTGTGTTCCTTCCGCAGAGAATCGCGGACGTAATTAGCGACAAAGATATCGAAGAGCTGAATAAACAGGAATGCCTTTGTTTGCACTACCTAGGATCGTTCGAAGTTGGTTAGTATTTAATATTTTAATTTTTATTTAAAAACTAATACGAAATTCGTTTATTTTAAAGGTAAACCTAATCCTGCAGCGAGTATTTCCTTCTGCTGCATGGGCGAAAACAAAAGGATCCATCATCATCAGCCCTCACGGATCCTCCCAAGGAAAATCAAGAACGGCAAGAGCAAAAAAGCCATCCGTATCGTCATCACACTAGAATACCTACCTATACATGGTAATTAATTTTATAATTTTAGTATTTTTTACATCTTGATTTTTTAAAGTTATGAGTATTGAATATAGAATTAGATCAGCAACCCATTACAATCGTGATATGCTAATTGCGGATTATCCACATAATTTTATAGAATCGCATGCAAGGAATTGCCTGCTTATTTAAAAGACTTTAAATATCGGGACGGTTTTTTGATTGGGTCTCGAGCCCTTTTTCTATTTTGCATGCAATTTAATTTGTTCGACAATTAAACGTGCTTAGAAGATTCGTATTCTAACACAATAGCGTTTTGCTTCACCGACGTGTCTCGTATGAAAGAAAAGCTTTTTAATTTATGTAATTACGACCGAAGGGCATTTTATAATATTAGCGAAAGCATCTCGGCCGGTATTAGGTTGTTTAGATTTGTAGATCAATCTGCCGTATCGCCATTAAAAACAGTGTTTAATTTTCAGTATAAATGTGAAAGTGACATTTTCTTGTATGCAATTCTAAGAACCGATTGCCTATACGTGGACTTAAAAAATAGAGAATTCGTGTTTTCAACTCAATTTATTAATTCTTTGTTGATTTGCAGAAAAACCCTCCGCATGCGCTTGCATGAAATCGGCGATTTATTTGTCTATAGTAAATGTGTTAGAACGACAGATGTATTTTCTATAAAATCAACTAAAAATTACAGATTCAGAAAAATATGCTATAGACTTATCCTTTTGTATAAGATTTTAAACTCGTACAAATTGTTAGAATAAAACGGGAACTGCATGCCGAATTAGAAGCCATTTTATGGTCCTGCGATTTATCGCCCAAAGACGATACGCCGAACGTATTAGTAAAATTGCACGGTTCAAAATACAGAAAGTTGGCATTGAAATACGAAAAAAAATGTTAACTAACAGAAAAATCGAAGCGGACGCGGGCGTTTCGATGTGTTGTGATCAGATGCTACAGTTGTATCGAAAAGTGCACGCAATTTTAACGAAATGTCGTAAAACTAAAGTATTTCGCAATTGGGTTCGAATATTAAAATCACACATTCACAACACCGAATCGATTTTAAGAACGGTGAAACAAACTTCTTCTTCGCTCTCGGCTAGTTATCTGAATCTATTCGAAAATCTTCTATGCCATATGAAAAGATATAAAATGCTATTTAAAAATCTATTAAAAAAACTACTGCGGCAGAATGTTCCTAAACAATGGATGTATTCTCGGAGCACGCCTCGACATTCTGAATTGGTTTGGAAGCCGATCGTGTCTGCGTTTAAATCGAGAATTCAAACAGCTCAAATTATTAATGTTGCACATAAAGATCTTAATTTATTTATCGAAGATAGTAAAAAACTAATTTTATCCAAATTGTATACGATTTTTAAAAATCACTCGGTAAACCTTAAAATTAATGTCGTGTTAGCGTGCGATTTTTTCAAATTTTCCGTCGCGCTCAACGAAAATGAGTTTCAAACTAGGTATTTTTCGACGCCCAACTTTTTAATTTGTTTCGGCAATTTAGAGAAGTTTAACGAGTGGTTTGCGTGCAATATCGCAACACGCTTGTTGGATAAAATAGAGAACGACGCAATGCACGGGTCAGGATTCACGCTATTCGAAATATTATTTTTAAATGTTAATATTAATAAATGCTATGATATGTTTCACGCGAGTTGTTTCATGCCTCTTCCTATCGCAATTCAAAACAAAAGGCCTGTTTAAACATTAGAAACAATGATTTTCATGCTTTTATTGGAGCGTTTTAGCCGGAATAATTAAGCCTACAGCAGGTAAGCATGCTAATCGCACAACTTCGTATCCGCATTTTGCAGAAATTTTAATATGAAAAATTTCGTCAGCCCCATGCCTATATCGGATATATCGAAATTCGAAAAGCAGAATGATATTTCTGTAAATGTTTTTGCTCTTATTTTAAAACGCGCTCGATACATCGTAACACCGGTACAATTAACTAGCCAAAAACGAGATAAACACGTTAATCTGTTAATTGTTGAAGATGCGTATGTCGACGAGTCGTCAAAATTTAATTCTGACGACGGCGAAGACGTCAACGGCGACGAGGACGACGACGACGGCGACGAGGCCGATAAAGTTGGAAAAAGTTTGGAAGAATTAAAAAAAAATATTAAAGATTATAAACGGGGCGTTAGATATCATTATTGTCTTATAAAAAATTTAGCCTCACTTGTGAGAGGTCAATTAACTAAACATACGGGTCACTTTTACGTATGCGATAGATGTCTCTCCTATTTTTACGATCGCAAACGTCTCGATGCCCACGAGCAAGTATGCGAAAAACTTAACGAGTGTCGTGTTATTTTACCCTCCGAAAAAACAAATATTTACAATTTAAAGATTTTAAGTATAAAATACCTGTGCCGATGGTGGTTTATTCTGACATAGAATGCCTTATTAAAAAACCGAAAGAGCTTCCGAATCAGAACGCACTTTCAAATACCAGGAACATATTCCGTTTTCAATAGGATATTATTTTTATTGTGGATATGACGAATCTCTTTCATATTACAGTTCATACACGGGCACAGACTGCATTTCTTGGTTTGTGCGACAATTAAAACATATTGCCATATGTTATGGGAGCGCATTTTTTAAAAACGAGCCTGCTACGTCCTCTATAGATGCCTCGACGGCAAAAACGTGCTTTATTTGCGAAGTCGATTTCTTGCCGGACGACGAAAAGGTTATCGATCACGATCACATGAATGGTTCTGTAAGAGGTGTTGCGCATAGCAGCTGTAATTTAAATTTTAGGTTATTTCCAATTATTCCCGTAGTCTATCATAATTTGAGCAATTATGATGCTCATTTTATTATTAAAGAGCTTGCTAACGCTTTCGAAGGCCCCATGAATATAATACCCTTGAATAATGAAAAATACATAACATTTTCTAAAAATACAACGACGCAAATGTGACGTTCAGATTCATAGATTCCTTTCGCTTTATGGCAATGTCATTGGAAAAATTAGCATGCGAGTTGTCTTTCGATGACTTTAAAGTTTTAAAAAAGGAATTTAGCTCGCTAAACCCGGATCGCATTAAATTGCTAATGCGCAAGGGTATTTTTCCTACGAGTATTTGGATGACATTTTGAAATTAAGCGAAGAAAATCTTCCTCCTATAGAATGTTTTTATAGCAATCTTAATGAATCACATATTGAAGAATCGGAATATATTCATGCGCAAACCGTATGGAGCACTTTTAAATGCAAAATTTAGGCGACTACGCGGACCTATATTTAAAATGCGACATTCTTTTACTTTGCGATATATTCCAAGACTTTAGAAAAATTGTCTTGAAACATACAAATTGGATCCCTTAAATTTTGTGACTTTGGCGAGCTACTCGTGGTCTAGCATGTTATTATATACTAAAATCAGGCTAGAACTAATTTGTGACGTCGACATGTTTTTAATGATCGAAAGAGGCATTCGGGGGGGCCTTACTCAAGTCGTAAAACGATATGTAGAATCCAATAATAAATATTATCCCCAAACGTATGATCCATCCAAGCCGAATAAATTTTTATTTTACGGAGATATTAATAATCTCTATGGTCATGCCGAATCTTGCTATTTGCCTTACGGGATTTCAAATGGCTAACGCCTGAAGAAATATTAAAATTTAATGTTACAACGGTGAGCATTACGAGCGATAAAGGTTATATTATCGAATGCGACTTGGAATTTCCTACGGACATTCACGACGCTCAGAAAGAGTTGCCGATGTGCCCAGAACAGGACACGCCTCCGGGCTCGAAATTTTCAAAATTAATGTGCACTCTCACGAAAAGTTCAACTACGTTGTGCATTACAGAAATCTCCAGGTTTATTTATCTGCGGGCGTAGTTATGACGCGCGTTCATAAGGTTTTAGAATTCGGTCAGTCTCCTTGGTTGAGACCGTTTGTCGAATTAAATACAAGAATGCGCACGGAAGCTAAAACGGAATTTGCACAAAATCTATATAAATTTGCAAACAATTCCATTTTGGTAAAACAATGGAGAATGTTAGGAAAAGACGCGTCATAAAATTAGTGACTCATTGGAGCGGTCGGTATGGTGCTCTATCTTTAATTTCAAACCAAATTTCCATTCGGCAACGATTTTTGACAAAAATCTGGTCGCGATCGAATTGAGCAAAACAGAGATAGAGTTCAACAAACCTATCTACATAGGTATGGCCATCTTAGAATTATCAAAATTGAATTATATAATTTTCACTACGATTTCATGAAGGCAAAATTTGCAAATAATTGCGAATTATGCTACATGGACACCGACAGCCTTTTGTATAGTGTGACGTGCAATGATTTCTATGAAGAGTGTATAAAGACGAATCTAGAAAAATTTGATACGAGCGCTTATGATCCCGATAACATCTATAAAATTCCTTTAATTAATAAAAAGTCATTGGTCTTATGAAAGACGAAACTAGAGGTCGTATTTTAACGCACTTTGTAGGCCTTCGATCGAAAATGTACTCTTTAAAATAGAAGGCCGTGAGATAATAAAGAAGGCTAAGGGTGTTAAAAGTACATTATCGATCGGCAAATCTGTTTCGATCACTATCTCGATACGTTACGAAATAAAGTAGTCATAGAACGAGACCAAAATAGCATACGATCATATTTGCATAAGGTATATTCCATACGTCAGACGAAAATTGCTATAAGTTATCAAGATGATAAAAGATACATTTTATCTAACGGAATAGATACTTTGCCTCATGGGCACTATCTAATAAAGGACCTTTGAATAAAACCATATTTTATTTTGTGAATTGCATGTTTATTATAAAAAATAATTAAAATCTTGTAACGAGAAAGAAATTGCATTGTCTTTTGTATTTTTATATTATAAAAACCGCATTGTATTTTTTTAATTTTTATATTATGTATAAAATTAATTTAAAAATATATTTTAAGCGCTGTTGTAGAGGCTCTCTTTGTTATATTGTAATCAAGAAAAAGCATTGTATTTTGTTATTTTTATATTTATTATAAAAATTAATTAAAATATTGTAACAAGCCAAGATAAAAAACTGCATTGTATTTTTATTTTTTATATTATGTATAAAATAAACTAAAATAATACATTTTAAGTGCTGCTGCATGTCAAAGTATCGCAGTTGTAGCGTCTCTATCTTTCTTATTTTTACAAGATCAAAAAAATGTATAATAAAAATCAAACAAAAAAGAAACAAATTTTTATTTTTGAAACGTAACATATTTATATAATAAAAATATAAAAAAACAAATGTTTTATTTTTAAATGTAACAATCTATATAAGATCAGCTTTTTGAATCCAGGAAGGCTCTTGGAAGCCCAACCATTTGACGAGAATTTTGGTTCCTTTTCGCCTTAGTATTTTCTCGATAATGTAAATATTTGGAACTCTCGTTTTCTGCAGCTCAGCTTCATAAAACTGTCCCAATACTGGATCGCCATGCATGTCGGATTTGCTCGAAACACTTTACATATTTTAAACGTCTCCTCGCTCCAGTTTGCATTGTAGCCCTTAGAAAAAATACTTCTATATTTTGAAATGCGTACAAAGTCGTCCACGGCATAACGAGGTTTTCTAGTCGCCAGTTTTAATTTATCGTAAACTTTCAGACGCGTTTTCGCGGTCACATTTTTGGGTTTTCTTTTAGTGGTCGAATGCACCGTATCGTTGTATTTCGATACAATCGAATCGATTATATCAATCCACTTCCATTTGCCTCTCAGACTAAAAGCTTTATACAGTTTGTTTTTTATCGTTCTGATTGCACGTTCTACGATGGCGGCTTTGATTGAGCTATATGTGGAGTAATGATTAATATCTCCATATTCCTTCATCAGCCGTGCAAATTGGCCGTTATAAAATTCTGTACCATTATCTGTTTGCAGATTTTTCGGTAAAGGCGGCCGCGATCTTTTAATTTCATTTAGAATCTCGCGCATCGCAGATGTGACTTCATGACCATTCTTGGATTTAAGCGGTCTCGTCCATAAATATTTCGAATAGCAATCGATCACGAGTAGAATATACTTATGCCCTTTATTATATTTCGAATATGGAATAAATTCAGCAATATCGGCTTGGAATAAGTCGTGATAAGATTTGATGATCGTTCTTCGACGTGGAAAATTTATTCTAACCCCTCTGTGCAGTTCATCCACTAGTATTTCCTTATCGTTATATTTCTTAGACATTTTAAGGTTTGACACGAGTATGAGAGTTAGACGACGAGGCTTTATCTTGCTCCAATAACACGTGCAGGTGTCTTATAACGTCGGTATTAATTTTGTGAAATTGTAAATCGTCTCCAGCAGACGTCTTGACTCCGTCTAATTTCAAGTGGTTGAAAATCAGGAAGTTCGTGTTTAAAACAACTTCGTTCAACACTTGAACGACCGATTGCAATACATCTCGAATGATCACGTTATCGCGGTGAATGGCGACACCTTCGATAAGATTTTGTATTCTCGCGTTCACATAGAACTTAGAAACGGCATCGTGCTCATCTTCGGCCTCGCCTATGTTGACAATTCTCAAGCCTCGAGAGTCGAAGTTCTTGGCCTTACCGTCGTCGATCGTGGTTAGTTTCATAAAATTTTGCGCTTTTTCTGACAACGTCGAGTCCACGTATCTCTTGTTAACGGCATCGCCGAGCTCTGCGGGTCGTGCAAATTTACAATGGATCGCGATTTGGCGTCAAATTTAAGTTTCTTATTAGCATGCGTTTTCCCGAAGATGAAGCGGTCAAACATATTTCCAATGCTTTGCCTATACGCAGATTGAGTTCTTCGCTGCAAAATTTTAAGTTTACGCCGTCGTTTGATTTTTTAGGATCGGCCAAATTCACTATTCTAAAATCCTTCAAGTTAACTATTTTCTCGTCCTCGTCCAATACCAAGGCGCTTCGTTTATTTACCGCATCCGTTCCGGTCACGGGATTGCCTACGTTGCAAAGTTTTCTATTTTCTATGTTGAAATCGCCTTCCGGAGTTAGTTTAAAGCCTACACCAGAAGGCCCGCGCGCAGCGGTATTACCAAACAATCCGCCTCCAGAGTCTCTGGCAACATACGCTCTTCCAAATTTATCGACGACCATTTTATTTCTGAGACTATTCTATAGAACGTGTATATTTTATTAGGCGATTAATTTCGCCTCCTTTAATTCGGATATAATAGAAAGAAATTCGTTTTGATTCTGAGAGCTATTGTTGCCCGCCGAACGTTCGGCCATCAACAAACGAAGCCGGCTCACCAGCTCGGCCGGCGAGTCCCAATGAACGTATTCTATCTCATGATTAGAATTATCGAATTTTTTGTATCGCCAAATTCTGCTTATATTACTCGATGGCTGTCTTTTTTTCGATAAATTATCCATACAGAGACCTTTCTTTTTCTTCGTTATTTTGGATCGTAATTGCATGGGAATCGTAGGAGTCGCCGATGCTGTATTCATCTCTCTTGACGACAACGACGACGGTGACGGCGACGAAGCATGCTGCGGCGAGGAGGAGGCGTAGATATTGTAGTCGCCACGGGCGACGGTGTTAAATTCGGAACGATATAATTTTTATATTTGGGCGTTTTAGGCAGATCCTTGCGAAACAGTTTATTATATGCATTGGTTTTCTTCAAAATATCGATGTAATTTTTACATCTAGCTCGGAAGGATTGCCAGCAGGCGTTTTCTTATTCGAAGGATTTTCTTATAAGTTAACAATCGAAGTAAGCCCTCCGTAATAGGATATTTTTATTTCTAATATTAATCGTAGATCCGTCGTCTGCAATAGCTAACTCTGAATTGCCCATAGACCATTTATTCGAAAGGTCGTCGTATTGAATGCCGATTCCGGTATCGTCTATATTGGGATCCTCGCTTTTGGACAGGATGTCGGCATACTTTTTAAGTAAGGCATCTGAACCGTCGCCGACATTATCAGATTCGTGCTCCGCATTCTGACGTCGAATATAATTAGGATTTTTACTTGCAGAGAATTTTGATAGCGATTTTAACGGTTCTAGTAATTGAGCATGCTTCATTCCGTATTTTAATTGAGCTCGATTTTGATCTCGTTTAAAATCTAAAACTTTTTCTTATCGTTTTAGTGGCCTGCACTACGGCTCGATTTAAATTCGTAGAGTGACGTCGTCGTCGTCCTCGTCTCATCGCAGCCGCAGACATTGCGTTGATGAAAGTTCGCTCGAACGTCGTGATTTTAAATACATATGTAATGATCGAATCCTTTACGGTAGCGGCCCTCGTTTATGGCTTTTCTTTGTCTACCACTAAGAATCCGTATCCGGCTTTATTGCCATCGCCGTCTTTTTTTCCCACGCTAAACGGCACATCTTTTGAAATCTTCGAAGCTCATGTCGGTATTAATGTGCTCCGAATAGATATGTCTTAAGTTCATTTCGTCTTGCAAAAACTATAATTAAATTTGTATTGTCGCGAATAAGATGCTTCGGTATTCTTGCATACGATTGGCTGAGGTAGAACGCGTCTATATTCTTATGACGGCTCATTGAAAATATTGACGAATCGCGTTTTGTTCGTGACATTGAATGTCGTCGAAAATGAAAATCGAATTACTCTTAGCAATTTGCGGTGAAATTATTTCGGAATTTTCGCTAAATTCGTAATAGCCTAGTCCCTTGATCGGTCTCAAAACTCGACTCAAAAATCGTATTTGGGCTGAAATAGCGACTTGGAGTAAATGTAAACGTTTTCAAATTCCAATCCGTTGGGTGCCAGTAACAAACTCAAAATCAGGTTTGTTTTACCGCACGCAGAAGGTCCGCATACGATGCATCTTATGCTGGCCGGTAAGAGATCTCCGTGCTTTTGCGCGTTCCAAAATAGGAATAAGGATCATCCTGCTCGACCGTTAGATCCATATTTGCAACCGGTAGAGATTGTTTCTGTTTAATAACCTTCATGTCTATTATTCGCTAATATGACGCGTAACGATTTCCGTAAACGGATCGTATTCGAATATAGAGTCGTGCAAAATTAAGCAGTATGCTTTAGTGGTTTGATCGAAAATGTTGCTGGATTCGATTTCGAGACGTATATCGACGGCCGAATTTTTAATAGATTCTTCTTGACGACTGCAATCGATCACGAACACGGGACAATTGCCAAATTGCTGATAGTCGTTCAAACAACACAGAGCGTAGCTCAAATTGCTCGCGCCTGCATAATAGTTTTCCGGAAATTTCGAATAGTGCATGAACGGGGTCGAATAATCGTTATTGGCAAAGTCCGAATTCATATCTTGAAGTGGAAATTCTTGGGAATTAAGGTATAGTTTTAAATTTGTCAGATTGCAGTGATCGAACTGGGCTGCCGATTGCTTCGCATTATCATACTTGCCATGCTGAAGAGTAAATAGAATCCATCGAGGTTTTTCTAATTCGTTCGAATTCTTAATACGCCAAACGTGAATTTTCGAAGACGGAAAGGACGGCAACTCGTGAAGCTCCCAGCGACGAAAGTAAACCACAATTCTGGGATTTTTATGCAAATGATGGAATAAATTTAATTTCGATTCATCGCTAAGCTTTAAATGCGGAACCTCCCACGATATTTTAGTAATTTTAAATGTTAGCTCGTTTTCGTCGCTCTTGTAACAATTGACGTCGCTCTTGGATCTAATTAAAACAAGCTCTTGCGGCATGTTTACGACGGCTCGTTTATAATCCTCGCAAAATCCAAAAATATGCTTTAGAGGCACATTGCACGAGAAGCGTCCGTTCTTAAAAATGTCGGCGTTTGTATCTCCTCGAGGGTCCCAGGTGCTATTGCTCAAACCGTTGAATTTTTGTGATACGAAGCGAGACCCTTCATCGTGCACGTTATACCAGGCTGCTTACAAACGTCGACCACATGCGTGCTCCCCATTTTGTACTGTATTTCATCGAACAAGAATAATATTGCGTTGTTCGTTATCGTATACGGTTTACCTTCGGTTTTCACCGAAAACGTTCCTTAATATTAATGTAACTGTCGTAGGTTGCGGTTATAGCATCGGAATTTTGGATTTCTATAATCACTCTATCGCTGTGGTCTGTGTTTCGCGTGAAGGGTAAATACGAATAATAATCTTCTTTCGAAATTGTCTCTTCGTAGCGAGGCCTTTTGAATACGTCTAATTTGGCCACCTCGTCGAAACGTAATTTCTTCAAAGGAGAACTAATCACCGACGAGATGTGATCTGCGACCATTTTCGTGCTACTACCAAAATCACCACGTATTTTACCGCCACGTTTAGCCATTTCTAGTACTTTTTCTATCTCGTATTCAAAAGCTTGTAGCCGAGCGCTTTTAAGAAACTTGCGTCTGCGCGACTAAGAGCGAGGTTCTTCTTCCTCTTCTTTTAATATGATGTCGCTTTTTCACACCTCTTCCGCTTTTTATTTCGTTATGGCCTAACGATGATTTGCGTGCGACTGCAGATTTCGAGAACGTTTTTGCGTTTTATATAGGTTTGTTTTGAGGAAGAAGAAGAAGAAGACTTCGGCAGCAACGAAGATAACAATGCCCAACGCGCGGATTTTTTATTAGGTATATTGACGACTGCGGCTAACGTCTGTTGCTGCTGCTGCTGATGCTGACGCTCGTCATCGTAAACGACGCTTATTTTTAACTTAATAATAATTTTATTATTCGCGTCTTAGCTCTAGGCGAACGCAAAAGTACGTATCCTTCGAAAAATTAACCGCTTCACCCGTATGATCCACCAGTCTCAACGTAATGTTATCGAATTCGTCCACGCACAGAGTGAAACGAATTATATTGCTGGGTTGTTGTTCTATGCTGTAGCCAGGGGGCACGGTTAGGCCAAATTCGTAAATGCTATGACAAAGTTGGTTATTGCGGTACGCTCCCGTCGTAATGTTAGTATCTACGAAAATATTAGATACCGAAATTATTTCCACATCGCGATCGGACGTATGCGAACGACCTTCCTCTAAAATTCGATCATGAAATCCCAGCATTCGACCGATGTTGCCGCGCTTCGTGAAGTCTACGGAGTATTTCGATTTTATTTCGCACTTTAGGGTATTATTATTAGCTCTTAAAGAAAACAAGCCGTCGACCAATCCGTCGTCGTCCATAGTTACGGACGAATTAATTTCTTTGTTGGCTTTAGCCGACTCAATATCTTTTTCTCAGGAACGTGTTTAGCTCGTCTATTTCGTAGCATCCCTCGTCGATGGTGATTTCTTTATCTTTATCGTAATAGAACTTATTATTTCCCTCGTAAATATTTCGAACGGTGTTGCACGTGTAAAGACCCACCAAGCCGCAGGTGTACGTACCGCCATCGTTCAGTCTCACAGGTGGGTATAGCGTACCGCTGCTGATGGTATTTCCATACCCGAATATCGTGAATGTCCTAGACATGACTGTAGCGCTCCGAGGGCATTATGGTTCTTTTATGTAAAATTTCAACACTAAATGACCACACACGATCGTGTTAAAGTCTTGCTCCCTTTCCACGTTATAATATATATCGCTACCGTGAAAATATCTTAAGACTTCCTCGAGGCCTCAGGTCTCCGAAACTATCGAAGTATATCACCGTATTGGCCCTTTTTATAACCGACCCAATGCGTGCCCGGACCGGATCCATCGTCTAAATTTATAATACCACTTTCGTTTCGCCACGGCGGTGCTAAGCTTCCGTCGCGTCTTTTAGCGGCAACTCGTCTCGCATGTACACGCCTCTAAAATACGGAACACCTTTAGCATATTTGTGCAGATCGAGATCGGTCAATGCGCGCATGGGAGGTGTAAGGGTGGTGGTGGTGGTGGTGGTGGTCGAGCTTAGCATTCCTCGGCACCGTCGAAGTCATCCGTTTTTGAATCCCCGGATAAGGTTTCAAGTACAAGGCGCTACCTTTCGTGTGAGGCTTTAAATACAATCCGCTGCCGACTTTTTCTCTTCCATGGCTCTGTTGTGACGCGCGTTCTCGTCGAAATACCTCTTTGCATTTTGGCCGAATTGATGGCGTTTGCGACGCTCGACGCTCCGCCGGCCAGTGCTCCGAGCGCCGAAAGACCCGCAAATATCGGAATCAAAGGCAATAAGCCTCCTCGCTTGGGCACCGGTATTATGCGCGGTACTTTAATTTTCGAACGACCTCCCATCCTGTTGACTATAATTTTGCAGCATTCATCGCGCTCGAAATGAGACGATTATGCGAAGCATCTCCGTGTCCTTTACTCTTGATGCTTTGTTTTCTGATTTCTTTAGATATTTTACTTATAAGACCGCCTCTGAAGGAGCATTTTCTGCCGACGTTACCGTTATTGTCTTTGAATTTACCCGAGCATCGACGTACTCGACGTCGTCGTTTTTCGTCGTCGTCGTCCTCCTCGCTGTCGACGATCCAGTTTCACGGCCATTTTCTTGTCTATTCCCATTCCTAGTTTGCGTTTCGCTTTCATTGCAGCCGTTACGCCCAACGCTGCGAGCTTCTCGGACCACTTAGAATCTTTGGCCTTGACTCGCCGCCAAGCCGCTTCTTGCAAGACCTTGTCGGCCTCGTGCCTGCGCTCCACGTCTTTGTGATGCGAATACGCGATGTCGTGCTGCTTGCACGCTTCGTCTAGAGGATTAATACCTTTGTCTCCGCGATTTAAACGCTCTTGTAGCCTGGTTCCGGGACCGCAGAAGTTATGACCAGGAAGGTGCAGTTCGAAGGGCAATTTATTTAAGAGGTTGTTGAACAACCCTTCACCCCGTGTACCAACATTGACTAACATCTCTCCTGCAATAACGTAACAATTTAAATATATATATATATAAAAAATAACTGCATACAGAATAAATTTTATTTACAAAAAGGATCATACACTATCTTTAAAATACAAAGGTTTCATTTCGACATTTAAATTCTTTTGATATAAACATAATACGTCATCGACAATTTCGTGAGGGAAATGGCGCGTGATTTCTAATAAGCCGAGTCTGTTGATGTCGTAAAGAACGTTTAGGGTACTTAGGGATGGATTTCCAAATACGTATTCGCTTATCATCTCGACTCGACATAAGATTTGATCCTGCACGTTCGAATAAAGTCCAGCATCCTCGAGGAGGGACGCCTTCACCTCCATCGTCGTCGCCGTCGCCGCTACTGCTCTTGCACCTGTTATACGCGTAAGCTCCGAACTCTTCGGGAAGGCAAGTGGCGACGCACTCTATATTTCTATCGCAGAACTCTTGAAAATCTTGTCCTTTCAATATTTCTAATTTGAGCATTATAAGAGGCGCTAGAGTAAACACTTTTGCAAATTCTTCGCGGAGAGAGAAATTCGCGCAACATTGTATCCGGATCCTGTTGTTGTTGATTCTAATGCGGCGAGAGCCGCAGCAGTTTTGCACCTCGACTCTATGAATGGACTCGTATTCGTCTTTAAATTCCACTTCCAAGTATCCGTCGATCGTCTGATGCATTTCACGCCTCCAGTGCCATACGTCTGCGACTACGGAGGCGGCGGTAGCGCCTGCAGATGCAACCGTGGCAGTATCCGAGCGGTTGGAAAAAATTTTCTAAATTTATGTTCGATATTGATAGACGACAAATCTTTCCACTCGTTTTCGTCCATTTGCAATTCGCCTTCTTTACAAAATCTGTTGGGGCATATAAGTCTGATAACAGGGCTAAAATCCATATTGCTCTTTCGTTTGGTTAAGCCCATTTCGATCGTATGACCGTGAGCGCACCATTGCGCATTCTCCTTGGAGGAATTCAATCGGTATTCGGTGCTACATATCAGGATCCATCGCCTGATCGTTATCGTAGACATGAATACCTGACAAAACTTGCGGCGATCCAGATACTGCACACGTAGATGATGATGATGACGAAATTATGTCATCATCATCGTTATTTAAAATACTTGACTGTCGTCACCACTTGTATGATTATTTTCGTCTTGAATATACTTCACCATAATTGCTATTTAATTAAGTGCAAAATTTCACGCACACATACACACCCTGAACGAAGATACCTCCCGGTTAGAACTGAAAATTATTTTGCATGCGTAGGTTTTCGTTCGAGCTCAAACGATGTTGCTCATGCGCGCATAGTTTATTTTTATATTTGTAATAGATGTAGTATGCCCACGCTCCTATTAATTGCATAAGTACGATGTGTTCTAAATACGTCCATACACCATCTGAACTATCAAATTCTCGATCTTTTTTTCTCGCTCTCTCTTTCTCTTTCGAAGGCGATTCGTTTATGATTCCATGGCATGACGTACCATTCGGTCTCCGTAAAACTGCTATTATATTTAAATCTTATTTTAAACATCAGAAAAGGATCGATGCCAACTCCGTCTCCGACACAATCGCCCGCGGATCCATTGTTCAACCATTCGGCACCGTCGTCGTCGTCGTCGTCGCCGTCCTCGCCGTCGCCGGATCCATCTACGTTTTCTATTTCTCGTCGTCGTTGAAGGCGTCCTCCTCCTCCTCCTAGATAACTTTTATAAATTAAAAGGTCTCTCGATACCGCGGACGATGACGACGACGACGACGTCTCTGATGATGGCGATAAGGGAACCTCTTCCGAATGGTTCTGTTGCTGCTGCTGCCATTGCTGTTGCAGCTGCATGGTAATTAATTCCATACGTTTCCAATCTTTAGAGCGAGAGCATCTTATTTGTTGTTGTTGTGACGACTCGGACTTCGACAATGCCAAAACGTCTTTATTTTCAACAACCTCGAAACATACGAATGCATTCGGAGGATCTACGGGAACCGGATTTCTTTGCCAGGAGGGCACGCTCGGTTTAAATATGTATAGGTAATTATTACATATTAAAGAGTAGGCGAGATATGCTGCGACGGCTGCGGGCGGTCCTTTAGGAGTCATTTCGAACAATGAGCATTTTAATTGCATTCATAGGTTTTATTGCAGGGCTGCGATGTGTTGTTGTGCGCGCGTACATATGGGGTAGAACATGCGCATTCAGGACACGATTTTATTTGCAGAGGAGGTCCATCTATCTGATCTGCATGCGACGACGATTGTAAGCCATGCGCTAAACAATAGCGATGCGTCCATAATTGTTTTGCAAATACTCCGGTAATTTATCGAAATTTCTGGCGACGTCTTTACTTGCATGCCTCTCGATATACTCGAGCGGTAATTTCGTAAGATCCTCGACCGTCAACATTCTTCTATATTACAAACGTATATGATTATTAAAATAAACATATCATCTCGTAGACAATTTTCTTATCCCCCTTCCTTAAGAATGCATACTATAGGTTCCTGCATGATTTATATTGACGCCTAAATTTAATATTCTCGAAAGAGCTAACCCGCTCTGCTTTTCGGTATATTCGTCCAGTTTATTGTTCAATTCCTGAATGGCTTCGGGTTTAACTTGAGTTTGAAAGTCTTCAATTTTTAAAATTTTATAATTTTTAGTAGTAAAATGTCTGAGCGACGACGACGATGATGATGATGACGATGTATCCACGGCTTCTGAAGACGATGATGTTGATGCGTTGGGCTTTACGTATTCACCGTTAAACACGAAATTAATTTTAAGAGATCCAAATTTTCTCAAACATTTTCTCAAACGTCGCTCTATTAGGGCGAATGCATCTTCTAAAAATTGCATGGGATCTATGTGATATAAATTGACCACAGCACTCGAACGTATCCTGCGGGCGAAAGCCGATTTCAAATCGACCACACGATATTGTTCGACGTTCTACGTCTTTTGACATTCTTCTTTGATGTTAATCTATCGAAATTTTCAGCAGGATCGTTGACTTCGACGTCGTTCGCATAACCCTCGTCGTCGTCCTTCGCACTAGTATTATCGCCGGATCCATTCTTTTTACTAATACCTGCCCTCTGATCGCCCTATCACGCTTGCTTTTGCATTAGAAACGATCTGATTACATTTCAGATTTAGCAGCATCGATTCATAGTGACGTTTTCGACCTACGTTGCAAGCACTTTTCAATTGTTTTAAAATTGCACGCGTTGAGGTAGGCGCGTCTGGAATTTTAATTCGTCCGAAGCTTGAGACATTTTTACACTTTCGACACACGATGTTTACCGTTCGAATAATTACACAATAATAAATAGAAAAATATTTTGGATATTCTTTTTACCAAGACGACGAAACTATTATTCGTAGTAGGGGAGAAATTTTTTTCAAATACAAACGCAGCACGCAATTTTTCTTATCGACACCTGTAATAAAAACCTTGCGGTTATTTCCCCAGCCTTATTCTTCTTATACTTCATCATAATTGCCTACGACACATCGAGCGTAACATTTTCAAATTATTAAAAGATTACTTGAAACGTCTTGCACGTGTCCGATGAGATAATCCCGAAAACACATTCTTAAAACAAAAACACGTTCGCACCACTTGCGCGCCCTTACGATATTTCGTCTTAGACTAAAACACGCACGCCCCCTACACACCTATACACATAACGATACATACCTTTCTTTTCGAAAATAAAACAACAACAACACCGCCCCCGATCGATATCTACACACACCTTTTATCACGAGGGCGGCACGACTTCCACGTTAACTTCACCGACAAACCATACATACCCTACACCCTACACGCACACACCTGCACATACATACCTCTCTTTTATATAATACGCACACCCTTTACAAGATATTTATGATCCTTTTAAAAAGGGCCGGCCAGCTTCTCCATAGCCATACTATCGTTATCCTCAAACCTAACTAATACTAACACACACACACACCTACACATACATGACCTTCACACATACATACTTCTCTTTTCCATAATACACACACCCTTTACAAGATATTTATGACCCTTTAAAAAGGGCTGTCCCAGCTTCTCCATAGTTATACTACTCGTAAGTAATAATACTTCTGTTTTGGCTACAGCCAGCTGAAGCCCCTTTTCCATCAACCAGTCCTGTACCATCCTAATAGTGTGATTGGTCTGGTCCATCAATTATTGTTCGCTCTTGGCAGCAACGAGTAATGCTATATCGTCTGCGTACCCAATAATCTTGGAACCTTGGGGTAATTCCAATCGCAACACTCAGTCATACATGACGTTCCACAGGGTGGGCCCAAGGACCGAGCCCTGTGGAACCCCATTTGTCATAGGGAACGTTATCTCCTCCGAGTCTTTCATAAGTACAATCTTACGATCTGACAAATAACTAGCCACTATTGTCAACAAGTATTGCGATATCCCAATGTTCGTCAAAGCCTCTATTATACAGCGCCATTTCGCTGTATTAAATGCATTTTCCACATCGAGAGTCACTATCAGGCATAGCTGCCGTGTTCGCCACGTTCCGGCATTTGCGGTCGCTGCAAAGTTCACCACCTCATCTACCGCATCTAGAGTAGACTTCCGTTGCCTAAATCCATATTGCATTTCTGATAGTCCATTCCTTTCATCTAATTCCAGTTTAAGCCGACATAGGAGTAGCTGTTCGGCCAGCTTGGTTGTGGCGTCTAATAGACAGATTGGCCGGTATGACGACGCAACACTGGCTGGTTTGTTCGGTTTTTTAACTATGACAACCTTGGAGGTTTTCCACTCGGTTGGAATGATCCCTTCACATAACATCTTATTCATAACCGCCAGCATTTTGTCTGATACGACAGTGGCTGCGGCTTTAACAACTTCGGCCGGAATGCCATCCCGGCCCGGAGCTTTTCCCACCCTTAGCCTCTTTGCAGCTTCCAGTAGTTCCTCCCTAGTGAAGCACGGGATCCCCAATTCCTCATTTGCAGGCATCTCCCAAATAGGCGGTTCGCTCTGAGGAAAGAAGACTCTAATTATCTCGCAGGTTTTCTCCAATGATAATTCATCTCCGGGTGTTCTCTTCAACTTACGTGTGACTATCTAATAGCCTAGGCCCCAGATGTCGTTATCGACTTGTTTACATAAATCTTCTCAGCACTGACGTTGACTAGCTTTTATGGCCTTCTGGAGTTCTTTCCTCTTGGTGACTACGAGTGTTTTCTCGTAGGAGCACTCATCAGGTGTCTTCCTCTTTTTGCGTTGGTATTGCATCCTTGCATTATTCGCCTCTTTTCTCAGATGCGCAATATGCTCAGTCCACCAGAAGACCTGCTTCAAGCGGGTTGTGCGAGTTCTTTTCCTAGGCATAAACTTATTACAGGTATTGACTAGCATCTGATGAAGATCTATGTGGTTTCGGAATTTTTTTCCACCTTCCTCCCTTAAAGCATCGTCGAGAGCGCTAATTTTAAGTTTAGAAAGGGCCCACCCTGTGGCTAGCAATTTCTTCTTTGAGTCTCCCCCCAGAGAGAACAATGTATCGGTGGTCGCTCAAAGTTTCCATATCGGCTACTACCCATCCTCTTATCTCGGCCGCAGCCCTTGGAGACGCCAATGTTATGTCGAGCACCGACTCCGCATTATGCCTCGAGAAGGTTGGTGTATTACCTTGGTTCACCACAAGCAAATCAAGGCTAGCCATCCAGTCAAGGGTAACATCCCCTCGTCTATCTGTGAATATAGAACCCCATGCGGTGGCTTTAGCATTAAGATCGCCGGGACTATAACTGGACCCTGTTTTTTGTCAATGTCCTCCCTCAGTTTTGTGAGGAAATTTTTGTATTCGTCTATTGGTCGGTTGGGAGAGAAGTAGCAGCTATAGATTGTCACTGCACAGTTCTGTACCTGTACCCACGTGAAACCTTCACCCCTATCATGTTTTCCGATTACCACCTTACTACTTTTGACTGCTATAGTGGCCAGTTCACCAGTATCTTTTTGCCATGTATTACCCAAGACTTTATTTGGTTCGCTTGCTATGACAATATCAATGTCGTATTCTCTAACTGTTGCTTCCAAGAGACTATGCGCGGCTCTTGCCGTATTTAAATTTATCTGCAAAAACTTAATAACCATTTTGGATCCACGCTTTCCTGCTCCTCGCCTCCACCATCAGTTTTTTATACACCGGACATGCCATACTGTCCGCTCTATGCCCTTTTACTCCGCACTCATAGCATTTTTCTTCATTGGGACATTCCCTGGCCAGGTGCCCTTTTTCCCCACATCTTAGGCACATTGCCTTTCTGTCGTTACCGTCCTCTTTGCTCCCGCAGTTTCCTGCGTAATGTCCGAACCTCATGCATTTAAAACATTAACTGGTGTCAAACGTTCCACTACCCTGCATCGTGCCCATCCTATCTAGATTCTTCGCCTTTGTAATAGCACATTTGCTTCTTTAATGGGCAGCGTAACCCGCGCGTACGTCCTCCCTCTAGCGTTGGGCTTAGACACGTCTACTTTTATTTTTGTTTGTTCCGGTACATTTTCTTCTTTTATCACGTCCATTATTCCATCCACTATTTCTTCTCTTGTATTATCTTCTTCTAGGTCTATGATAGCTATTGTTTTGCTTCTTTGGAATACTTCTGCCGTGGCCGTTTGCTCAACCGACTGTATCACAGCATCTTTAAACCGTTCTACTGAACCTTGCTTGCCCAGAACAGTTATCTTTATGTTTCCCTCCGTTGTTTTCTCCACGTCTCTGATTATAATTTCTAGCTTATCAATATCCACTTTCCTTTTCATAGTTTTTAATGTATCGGCGTAAGTCGTTCCTTCTCCAGGTTTGACAACTAAAATGTCCTTTTTCGTATTTCCTTTTCTCTGTGACCAATTTAGTAGTTTCTGTTGTTCCCTTCCTTTCTCCATGTGCAACTGTATTACTCCATCATAATTTCTATAAACGTATTCTAACACTTTTCTTGTTGTATGCTTTCTATCCTGCAATGTGGTAGCGTATGCCACATTTTCTAATCCCTTCTCTTCACATATCTTTTTGACCTTGCCTATTCCTTCTAACTATAACCTCGTATTCTCATCCTTATCATGTTCCCGCGATATTCCAATTAGGAAAATATATCTTTCCATTTCCTCCTGTTGTATTACCTCGTCTACGATTTTGCTTCTTTCTACTGTATAGGTAATTTTTCCTGCTTGCACTATGCCCTTCTCGATTATTTTATCAACCTGTGGGCATTCCTTACTCAACTTTTTCATTAATTCATTGTTACTAATCTCTTCTACATCGGCTATTATCACTTTTACGTTATTCTTTGAGCTCACAATACTGCTTGTGTTTATTTCTGTTCTTTTATATAGTAGGGTCGGCCAATTAGCCTTAACTAGTTCAACCATGCTTTCATTGTCCACCCCTTTTTCCATGGCTTCCTCTACCTCTCCCTGTGATTGGGGATTTTCACGCTCTCGTTCTTCTTTCTGTTGCATTATCTCGTTTTCCAAGAGCTGTATTCTTGCTTTGGCCATTGTCATTTCCTGCTTTAGCATTGAATTTTCTTTCTTCAATTGTTTGATGATTTCCCTCTCTTCATTTCTTTGTTCATTTTCCTGTATTCCTTCATTCCTTTTTTTTTTGCTGCTACTTGCCTCTCTTCTCTTTCTGCTATCTTGTTTCTTTTGTCTTCTCTTATACTTCTATTATTGCCTTCTACCATTTGTTTAATAAATTGTTTGTACTTGCCCGATACAACTCTATTAGACAGATCTATCATTCTTCCCACTGACTCTTTAATTTCTCGTTTTGTGTTAACGTTTTCCTTGACCACCCTGTAAACTGTACTTATCTCTTTATCGAGGCTTTTAATTAAATCTTGCCAGTTTTCCATGTTTTTGATATTTTCTATTGTTTCCTCGTCCTCGTTACTTCTCCTTTTTCTTTTCCCATCTATTTCTTCGGTTGAACTATCTTCAATTAACACAATTGGATTGATGTAATCCACACGTTCCTCCTTCTTGCCTGCGACCCGCGGCGTGCCATTCCTTAGTATTTGCGTGCTGGTCTTTTCCATAATCTTAGCCATGTCTTTTGCTGTGGTCGTTTTTGTTCCAGAAGCTGTTCTTAGCACCACGGCCTGGTTCCCTACCAGTGGCGCTGGGCAGTCGCTGGCTGACGGTCGGGGGGGGGACTGCTCGCTCACCACCCACACCGACCGGTACTGGGGGATTCGACGCCCCCTGCACAGTAAACGTTTGGCATACATTGGTCCTTTCCATGGTATGCCAGCTTTCCGCTCTGGCGAGCGTCCATGTCCATTGCCATGTGTCGTCAACAAAAATCCATCCTTATAATAAAGAAAAAGAGAGAAGGAAAGACTGAAATAGGAGAGACGCTCCTGCCCTCAGATAACCTAATAGCCGAGGAGCGCCTGAAAAACAAGAGTCGAGGGCTAGAGCACCCCCCTGATAGGACAGATAAAAGATGCTGAAAGATACAGCTTGTGTAATAGTTAGGTGTCAGGGCATGCACGTTTGCATGTATCAGGCAGAGTGTGAGTAGCGCTTGTGTGCGTGCTTGGGGTGTATATGTGTGTGGGTGTTGTTGGGCTATCCTTAGCTTCTCCTTTGCGTTGAACCTCAACGAATTGGGATCCCTCGCAAAAGGTACTAGAGCCCCCTCACCACTACAAGGTGGATAACCCTGAGGCGAACCTAACTTAACCTAACTTAACCTAACTTAACGTAACTTAACCTAACTTAACCTAGCTCAACCTAACTTAACCTAACTTAACCTAACTTAACATAACTTAACATAACTTAACATAACTTAACCTAACTTAACCTAACTTAACCTAACTTGACCTAACTTAACCTAACTTAACCTAACTCAACCTAACTTAACCTAACTTAACCTAACTTAACCTTTTTTTAATCTCGAGGAGCAGAAAATCTTCACGTAGCCACTATATGCTATAATCTACCCCAGTCATATCTGGTGCAGTGTATAACATTGTGGAAGACATTGTGCGGATTCGGCCAGCAACCGCTAAGGTCTCTCGACCTTAGAAATTGTTGGACGCCTACCAGCTAAAAACTGCTCCCCGCTTCCGCTTCCTCGGAACCGCCGTTAGGCATTACTTTGTGGGAGTTTGAGGGGTATTGTTCTTTAGCGCTTAAGCTCTATTCTGTAGCCTCCATTCTTCTATTTCTTTAGTGGACATTATCGTTCGTATATATTTCTTTATTTTTCCCCATTTTTCAGCTGTTTGCAACATTGTTGGTACCAGGTTCTCTGGTGTCAACACTGTCTCTATGTCCAGTTCTACCATGAGTCTGAGTTGTGTCCAACATTGGCATTCAAATATTGTGTGTCGAGGGTCATCCTCTTCCCCGCACATTATGCACCTATCCGTTGCATACTTTCCAATTCCCTAAAGGAAACTGCCGAAGCACCCATGGCCTGTTAATACCTGTGTCAGGTAGTAGTCCGTTTCACCATGCTTTCTATTAATCCATGTCCTCACATCTGGGATAAGTGTTTTGCGCCATTCATGTCTCGAGCGTTCCCACCTCCTCTGCCACTCATTTATAGTGCGTTCCCTTGCAGCACGCTTATCTACGTTAAACATATAAATGTCCTTTCTTTCCCCCGCTAGGATATTCGCCGGGATGATGCCTGCCACCACCATTACGGTTTCGGCGGCCACCGTTTTGTAGGCGCTAGCAATTCTTATCGCCGCCCTGCGTTGCACTCTGAGAAGCTTTTGTCGGTAGCTTGCTTTCTTCATAGACTAACCTAACTTAACCTAACTTAACCTAACTTAACCTAACTTAACCTAACTTAACCCAACTTAACTTAACCTAACTTAACCTCAACCTTAACCTAACCTTAACCCTAACTTAACCTAACTTAACCTAACCTAACCTAACCTAACCTAACTTAACCTAACTTAACCTAACCTTAACCTAACTTAACCTAAAACTCTTAACCTAACCTTAACCTAACCTTAACCTAACTAACCTAACAACCTAACTTAACCTAACTTAACCTAACTTAACCTAACTTCTTCTTTTTATTCGTAGAGGGTTGGAAATCTTCCGATGCCCCCATAATAATTTGCCCTTCCGCCTTGCGGCTTCCAGACTCCTTACCATGGGGAAGACACCCGTCACGAAGCTGGCTTGAGTGACGGGTAGTGTTGGATTTAGGTGAACTCCTGTCCAGGCAAGGAACAGGTAAGTGTCAAAACTCTTGGCTGGTCTCAACATGACAGGATTAGGCTAACAAGATTATCCACATTAATTTCATCGCCTAAGTCTTTTTCAACTGTCCATCTAGAGCAGTTAAATAAAGCGTGCTCCGCACTATCCTCACCAGCACACATTATACATCTGTCGGTCTTATATTTACCGATTTTATATAGGTAGTCCGCAAAGGATCCATGGCCGGACAATACCTGTGTTAGGTGGAAATCCATCTCACCGTGTCCCCTTTGGATCCATGGCCTAATATCCGGGATTAGCCTCTTGGTCCAGGCCATCTCTGTTGTCATAGTCTGATTGTAGTCATCCTAGACTCTTGTTTTTCTACCCCAAATTTTTTTGAGGCCTCTCTTTCTCTCGGTTGTTAGTCAAGCGGGTACACTCCAGCAATCACCCCAATAGCATCAGAAGAGATGGTTTTGTAACCACTGGCTATACGTAGTGCCATCCTTCTCTTACCAGCCCTTGGTCCTCCTACGTTTGGCATCATCCTACTTAAATTGCTCGTCATTACCGTAGCCCGATGCACCGCTAGCTGCAAATGTTGCCTAAAGCTTATGTCTCCTTGTATCCACATGCCCAAATATTTGGTTTTGTCTTTAAGGGCTATCACTTCTCCCTCTATCTGAAAATTCACCGGTTAGAACTTTCTTTTTCCTACCAACATAACCGCTTCAGTTTTGTTCGGGCGCTATGCACATCCCCCTGTTTTGTATAAAATCACTTATCATAGCCAATGATCGGTTAGTTTTTTTGACCAGCGTTGCTTCTTCTATTGCCACTACCACAATTGCTAGATCATCAGCATACCCCAAGATTCGCACCCCTTCCGGGTATTCAAGTTTAAAAACGTGGTCATACATTACGTTCCAGAGTAGTGGCTCAAGAACGGAACCCTGCGGAACCCCTCCCTTTATCTGACAGATCTCCTCTCGTTCCCACCCATCAGTTAGGGTTATCGAACGGTCTTTTAAATAACTCGCTACAATATTTACCAAGTAATTGGAGATATTACGCTCTTCCAGTGCTTGTAAAATGCACCCCCATTTTGCCATGTTATAAGCGTTTCTCACGTCGACCGACACCATTACGCAGAGTTCTCTTGTTTTCCAATTTCCCTCGCTAGCTAGTCTTGCAAACCTAATTAACTCCTCAACTGCATCCACTGTAGATTTGCCTTTTATAAAGCCGTACTGCCACTGCAACAGTCCACCTTTCTCATCCACTTCTGCTATAAATCTAGCGGCTATAATGTTCTCAACAAATTTGGCAGTAGTATTTATGAGACTGATTGGCCTATATGATGTCGGGTCTTTGGCAGATTTGCCAGGTCTCATAATCAAGACCACTTTTGCATTCTTCCACTCTTTTGGGAAGTAACTTTTCTCAATTATTTTCTTGACTACTGTTAGTACCATATTAGGCATTGTTTCTACTGCCTGTTTAATTATTTTGGCAGGGATACCGTCCGGCCCCGGAGCTTTGCCCACCTTCATTCTCTGAGCCGCAGCTTCTAGTTCCGTACTCTTTACTTCCGGAATCCTCAGTGGTATCCCGCCAGTCTCGTCAGGAGTCTCCTTATCTTCCCAGCCATGGTCCTGTCCTGGTGGGAACAGAGCAGTGATAACTTCTTTCCTCCTCTCCCAGGGCATATTTTCGGCAGCTGGTGCCCCAACTTTTCTGGCGACTTAACCTAACTTAACCTAACGCAACCTTTTTTTTTATATAGAGGATTAGGAACATTTTATATGCACTCGGATGTTCAGTGCCGAGGGTAGTGTCGGGCTCTCCCTACTATTCGGGCCTACCGACTAAACCCTTCCCTCTCTTCCTGCTGGTGACTAGCAGCCTTGGTACCGCCGTTAAGCATGACTTCGAGGCTGGCTGCAGGGTATCTTTCTTCATGTCGTCCTCTTCACCACTAGTGCCTCTTACGTTCAGTATCTCTTTCCTTTTGTTCTTTTGCGGTCATTATGCTCTTAATAAAGTTTTCGATTGCTTTCCAGGCAGTCGCTGAGCTTATCATTTTCTCGATGAGATTTTCCGTCGTTATACGTTCCCCCAGTTCCATTTCGAGGAGTTTCCTCTTTCTGCGCCATGAATCACATGCGAAGAGTGTATGCTCCGGGTCGTCGTCTTCTCCACACATTATACACTTGTCATGGGTGTATTTGCCAATAGAGTACAAGTAATTAGCAAAGCACCCATGCCCCGTTAGCACTTGCGTCATGTGGTATCCGACTTTGCCGTGTGCTCTATCCACTCATGGCTTAATCTCCGGGATTAGAGTCTTTGTCCACCGACCCTTTGTCGAGGTGTCCTACCTTTCTTGCCAGCGTCTAATTGTTTTGGCCCTTGCTGCCTTGCGGTCCATGTCCTGTAACCACACACTTCTCCTTTCCTCCGCAAGCAGGTCCAGTGGTATTAGGCCTGCAACAACTAGGATGGACTCGGCTGATACGGTCCTATACGCGCTTGATACTCTGATCGTCGCACGTCTCTGCACTTTGTATACGATGGCTCTTCGGGCCTGTACCTTCATGCTTTCTGCCCATATTGGTGCCCCATATAACATTATAGATTCGACCACTGAAACCAGCACCTTTCTCTTGCTTGCTCTTGGCCCTCCGATGTTTGGCAGCAACCTACATATTCCCTGGAGGGCGGACAAGGCCTTGTCGGCTTGCCTATTCAGATGTTCTTTAAAACACATTCTTGCTTCTAGGGTTATTCCTAGGTACTTTACATGTTCCCTCGGCACAATCCTCTCACCTCCCACCTGTAGTATGAGCGGTTGGTATTGTCTCTTCCCAGTCAGTAGGACAACCTCCGTTTTTTTTTGATGCCAGTTGGAGCTTCATCTTATTCATCCATGTTTCCACCATTTTGATGGATAAGTTAGCCTTCTCGGTTAAAGATTGCTCGTTGTAGGCGAGCACTACTATCACCAGATCGTCCGCAAACCCTATTATTTTGGTATCTTCTGATAGTGGGAGCCTTTGAACTCCATCGTATAATAGGTTCCACAGTGTAGGGCCTATCACCGATCCCTGTGGGACCCCCATTGTCATTGGCATAATATATTCCTTACCATTATTACTAGTATATACTATACGGCGTTTGTTTAGATAATTGTCTATAACTCTCAATAGGTACGGTGCAACGTCTATCTTTCTTAGTTCGTCTATGATCCTGCTCCAGTTAGCGGTATTGAAGGCATTTTTAACATCTAATAATATTGCTATGCACAATTGCCGTCTCCTCCAAGAACCTTCGTTGGCATACTTTGCCATACTCACTACTTCTTCAATAGCATCTATTGTCGATCTCCCCTCTCTAAACCCAAATTGCATTGGTGACAGGCCATTCTTCCCGTCAATTTCTGACTTTAACCTAGCACACAGGAGTTGCTCTGCTAGTTTGCACGTCGTGTCGATTAGACATATTGGTCTATAAGACGCAGCATCTTCGGCTGGCTTGCCTGGTTTCTTGGCAAGCACCACTCTAGCACTTTTACCTTCTTCTGGGAATTCCCCATTTAATAGCATTTGATTCATAACCGCGAGCATCACTTTAGGCATCACCTCGCATGCTATCCTCACTACCTCGGTTGGGATTCCATCTGCTCCTGGTGCTTTTTTCAGCTTCATTTTTTTAACAGCTGCTTCTAGTTCTGTTTCTGAAAAGAGTGGTATATCTTCTTCCTTCAATTCCAGGTTTAGGCATCTCGGGTTACACTTATCCTCCTGTGGGAATAGCGACTTTAGGATTTCTCTCACTTTCTCGTCCAAGAGTTCATTCCCTATTTCAATTCGAAGCTTTTTTGTCACAATTTTATATCTCAGACTCCACACATCATTGTTTATATCTTCGCATAGCTGCACCCAGCTACGCATCTTACTCGCCTTAATCTCTTTTTTGAGCCTTCTCCTCGCATCTAAGAACGTATGTGTTCGTTTATGAAGTCATCCGGTTCTTTTTTGCGCCTTCGTTGATAGCGGCGACGCGCCAATGCTGTAGCGTCTCTCAGTTGTGCAATCTCCTCAGTCCACCAGAACGTTGGCTTGCGCCTAAGCGCTAGCTGCTTCCTTCTGGGCATCGCCGTATCGCACGCCCTTGTTAGAATGGCGATCAGTTGCTTGTAGTTTCGGCATGGCCTCGACGCTTCTTGAGCAAGCGCCGTCCTTAGTTGATTTGGATTGAGTTTTCCAAGGACCCACCCCTTTACCGAGCGCCGTCTACTGTTCGGCTGTTCTCTATCTGTGTTTAGCCGAAACGTAATATAACGATGATCACTCATTGACTCCTCGTTTCTAACTGTCCACTGGTCGATTTTCGCCGCTATCGCTGGTGATGCCATAGTTATGTCTAACACCGATTCTGACAAACCTCTCCTAAAAGTAGGGGCAGTACCTTGATTCACTCCCAAGATGTCTTGGCTAGCCATCCATTCCAGCATTTCCTCACCCCGCTTGTCTGTACTAGTAGCCCCCCATATTGCCGCCTTAGCGTTGAAGTCCCCAGCAACGATCTTCCCGCCTCTTCTCCTGCCCATGTCGTCGGTAAGTCTATCTAGAAACTCGGCGAACTCTTTGGCCGGTCTATTGGGGGAGAAGTAACAGCTGTAAACTACTACTTCTGGGGTACCAATTTTCACACAGGCAAAACCATCGTCCTTGCCCCTCTCTCTAATATCAAGCGACTTGTTTTTGACGATGATAGCAGCCGTTCCCGTATCATTCTTTAGCCATGTTCTTCTAAGTTTTTGATTTGGTTCACTAACTAATAACATGTCGCTTCCATAGGCTCTTGCGCTAACTTCTAAGAGATCGTGGGCTGCTTTTGCCGTATTGAGGTTTATCTGGAGTATTTTCATAAAATGTTTTATAACTAGCAAATAAATAACACGCAATTGTATATAAGACAAGTCACAGGACGTTCACAATTAACAGGTTTAACCTAATATCACAAATTGTTAATTAATATCACAGATTGTTAACTAATCTCACAGATAGATTCAGGGACTATCTCTGGCCCTCCTGGCGTAGGACAGAGCCTTTTTAAAAGTCGTGCATCCTCCAGACCCCACTTTATGCCCATCTTGCTTACACAGGATGCAGTGTGGGGTACCCAAACACTCTCTTGCTCTATGGCCTATATTTCCGCATTTGACACACGCCAGTGATCTATCTGGCCCTTTACAATTGGCCGCTGTGTGATTAAAATCCCAGCATCTAAAACACTGGATGACTTCAACCCGCTTCTCAACAGAACATATCGTCAGACCTATCCTGATATTCTCTTTGAGGAGCTTATACGCATCCTTCTTATTAATCGTCAGAGATACCGCCTGCGTACCTCTGGGTCCTGGCCTTAGCTCGCCGAGTTTATAATCTTTCTCGGTCAAGCTACCTAATTTTTCTCGATCGCCTCCAATATTTCTTCCCGCTCTGTGGCGATTTCGAGTCCCCTTGTTTTAGAACTTCCTGTCCTCGCAAGGCCTACCTGTCGAGCGACAATATTACTATCTTTGGCTCTTATCACCTCTCTTATTTTCTTGAGGGCTGCTTCATTTTTGTCCGTGGTAATTATCAACTGTCCCTCTCTTGTGCTTCTGACGCTTTGGATAGAAGCGACCATTCCACTGGCCTTTATATCACCTTTGACCTCCTTGAGCAGAGTTTTAAAATCCGAGCCCTTCTTTCCCACTATAAGTGCATAGCTGTCCTTTGGTCCTCCTTCTTCTGGTTCCTGCTCATGCTGGGACCTTTCAATGTGTCGTAAATTTCACTTTTGTTTCCGTTTCTCCAAAAACCCATGCTGCCATTCTCCGCAGAGCATTCATTCCGATGCCAACCAACGCGTGCATAACGACTCGTTTATCGTTTGCAGTTTCTTCGCGGATCTGCTGCATCATTGTTAGGGCATCTTCCTCGGTACCGTCCGTAACTACTCTTATGATCCTTCTTGGACTGTCGGACCCCTGGATCGGACTCTTGTCATGCTTTCAATGACTTCTACTTGTTCCGTACTCTTAGCTAATTCCGGGAATCTCTCCTTGTAGAGTAGTTGGATTCCCGTTTTCATTTCCGGGTCACCAGGTTCAACCAAGACTATCTTAGTGGCCTCATCATCCACTTCAATCGGATTTCCCCTTTTGATCTCGGTTTTGTCAAATAATTTAGCGTCCCATGCCCCCCCGCTTTATTCTGGTCCATTCCTCCCATGTGATTTCTTTTGGTAGTCGGGTATGGATCACCTCGTTTCTACTGTCCCATTGATCCGTCTGTGTATTACAGTCTTCACTCTCCTTGTTCGTCATTTCGTTCTTAATCCTCTCTTTTAGTATTGCACATTCTCTCTCTAGTGCTTGTATTCGTTCCTCCATCCTTTTTTGTTTTTCAGACTCTTTTTTATTCTCACCAGCTATTTTTTTAGCTAGCCTTTGGAGTTCATCCATGCCTGTCTTTAGTTCTTTGTGCACACTTTTATTGTCATTCTTGAATTTAACCAGCTGTTCTATTCGAAGTCTAAGTCTCTGGAGGTTGAAACTATCTTCTTGTCCTTGTCGCATTGGCTCCATCTGAAGAACTAAGGGTTCGTTTACAATTTTTGTTTCCTTTTTCCTTCGTTTTCTTTTGCTTTGACTTTCTGGCGACGATGATATTTGTGAAGATTCGCCTCTCTTACTCACTTCCCTTCTACGCTTTGCGTCAGCCTCTGAACTGTCACTGTCCGAATTTTTTTCTGTTACACTCTCGGCTGTTACTATTTCTGATGCTTTGGTTGGTTCCCCAACCGAATTACACCTCTGTACGCGATTTTTAAAGTTTAATCTGCTATGTCGCAGTACCTTCACGAAAGCAGGCCTACTAAAATCTATCAGATCAATCGGATCTTTTACGTCCTTTATAGTCTCTACGTCTTTTGTAGGTGTTCGTCTGATCTTTGCGCTTTTTCCAAAAGCCTCGATTCCAATATTCTCTTCTTTGTCTACCGGTGACTGGTTCTGCACTTCCTCCCCTGCTGCTGTCTCTATACTATCTATTCCATTTCCTCTAATTAATTTTCCATTACCTTTCTCATTGTCAAGTTTCTCGCCATTTTTATCAACATTCATGGTGTCTTGATCCCTTACCTAAGGGGGCTACCGGGCTGGGTATACCCACGATTTCTCGCAGACGAGTTCCCCCGTCTAGCCTGGATATGTCCTGTATGGGAGGAAAAAACATCTCCCTAGAACTCAGGGCCTTACTTAATTCGGGCTCCCACACCTCCGACAGCGTGGGCACCCCCCTAGGCGCTTGCCATCGCAGGGGACCCAACGGACGCTTGGGGTCTTCCTCGGGGCACTTTTTCTTTCTCCCCTCAGACCTTGCACGCCGTGGCGCCAGCACTCTTCGTGGGTTCCTTTGGGACTTTGTGTCCCGCCATATCCGAAATCGTGTCCAGGTTCGAGCAAGTGTCTTTAGAAAGAAAGAAAGGAAAGGAAAATGGCCCGTCTGCCCTCGGTAAACCTAATAGCCAATCAGGGCCGGAAGAAGATAGAGTCGGGGTCGATAGTAGAAGAATAGAAAGTTGACCCCTAATAGGAAAGATAAATGCTCTACCCAAAGATAAGTACAAGAGCGTACCTATGAATCAAGGTAGATGGGAGAAAATAATACCCCTCCTCTTTTATCCGGGCTTGGGACCGGCTGCAGCCCTACTGGATGCGTGTGCCACATACGTGCATCACCCACCCCGCCACAGGCAGAGTTAACCTAACGTAACCTAACTTAACTTAAATTAACCTAACTTAATCTAACTTAACCTAACTTAACCCCCCTTTTTTTAATAGAGGATTAGGAATTCATGCTACGAACGCTCCTGTTTTGATCTATTACAGGAGCAATGTCGGGCTCTCGTGCTCTTGGCAGCCTACCGACTAAACCCTTCCCTCTGTTCCTCTGATGACTGACATTCCTGGGACCGCCATTAGCATAACTTCAGGATTTTCGCGGGAATTCATTTGTCTCCTTCTGTCTATCTGTTATTTCTGATGGTTAGCTGTCTTATTTCTTCTTCTTTGTGCTTGGTATATAAGAGGTTTTGTTGGTTTTTTTGGTCAATTCTATTAAGTTTTGTGGTGTCAATTTGTCTCCTATTTCTAGTTCCACTTCTATTCTTTTGGCTTCAAATCTACTGCATTTGAATACAGTACATTCTGCATCGTCCTCTACATTTGTGCAGAACCAACAGATACTAGAGTTCTCTTTCTTTATTTTTTTAAGGTATGTGCCGAAACATCCGTGTCCTGTCAGTATTTGTGTCCAGTGGTAGTTCGGTTCGCTCTGCTTTCTTTCCGCCCATACTCTAATTTTTGGTATGAGTATAGTTGTCCATCTACCCTTTGTCTCGGTTTCCCATCTTTCTTGCCACGTTTTGAGTACATTTTCCCTGGCCTGGTTTTTTATTTCTCTCTTGTCCGTATGAGGATTTTCTTTGATTTTGTTATTTATATAGTGTCTCTCTTGAACTAGTAGGTCTATGGGTGGTATGCCTGAAATGACCTGCAGCGCGGCCGTCGACACACACCCTGAATGCGCAACACACTCTAATGATCATGTTTCTCTGGATTCTACGTAAGTTCTTCTCTACATCTGCCTATATTTCAGGCGTGTTGCCAAATTGGTGCTGTATATAGTATAATGGACTGCATAGCTGTTTGCAATATCCTTCTCTTTCGAGCACTAGGTCCTCTTGTATTTGGCAAGATAGCTGTCAGCGCTTTAAATATGTTGTTCGCCTTTGCTGTTGCTTTGTAGATCTTAATTAGACTTAATTATCTTAATTAGGTATTTATTATTTTCGTCCTTGATGCTGTATTAAATGCATTTTTTACATCAATTAATATCAGGCATCCCCATTTCCTCCCCTGTCTGTTTTGGTGTTCCATAAAGTCTAGTACCTTTTCGATTGCATTTATCGTGGTTTTCCTCTTCGTGAAACCAAATTGGTTCTCATGCAGACCTCCTTTTTCTTCTATTTCGGTTTGAAGCCTTGCCTTTATAAGATGTTCGTACAGTTTACCTAGTACGTCGAGAAGGCATATTGGGCGGTATTTATTACCCTGTATTCCTGTGCTTTTTGGCTTTTCTAGTAGTATAAGTTTTGAAACCTTCCACCCCTTTAGAAAAATATCTTATCCGAGATAGTAGTTGTATATTTTTAAAAAGTACTCTTTATTCCCGTTAACTATTTCCCTGACGACCTCTGGCTTTATGTCGTCTGGGCCTGGAGCTTTCCTGGTTTTTATTTTTTTCACTGCGTCTTGTAGCTCCTCGTTTGTGAAAGCTTGTATCGAATGTTCAATGTTGTTTTGGGTTGCAACTAGTGTTGGGCTTACTTCTTTCTCTATCAGCAGTTCATGAAATATTTCTATTTTTGTTTCTAGTTTTAGGTCTATTTTAGCTGTATTAACGTTGAGTTGGTGCCGTATGATCTTGTGTGCTTGTCCGAAGATGTCTGCTTCTAGGACGTTACACATCGTTATCCACTTTTCCTATTTTAGTTTTAATATGTTGTCTTTGACCCGTATTTAGTGTCTTTATATTCATTTTTTAAGGCTTCCTTTTGTTCTGTGTGTGTATGCGCTCTTTGGTATCTACGTCTTTTCTGTTTCACTTCTTTGATTAGTGGCTATATTACCTCCTTCCACCAGTACGGCATTTTAAATGGTGTCTCGGATTTACATTTAGGGGTTGTTTTCATGTAGGCTACTTCGATTTTTCTACGCATTTAAGATAATTAAGCGTATGGAATTAATTAGTTTCAGCAGTTTGACGTCCCTATTGTTTGTGAGTGTCCCCCCCCCATGCATTGTTTTTTGCATTAAAATCTCCTGTGATCACTATGTCTTTCTTTAGGGCTGAGGTTTGGTTAAATAATTCGTTTAAACTATTGTCATACTCTTCTATGGAACAATTTGGACTTGGATGCACTGATAAAAGGTAACACATGTCGGTTTCCATCATAACGAAGCAGCTACCACTTTTAACACTCCTCACTCTTTTTCTGTAGTTGGCTTTTATTATCATAGCCGACATGTTTGTGTTGGCGTATATGTTTTGTTTTGGTTTAGTAGCCCGATTGGGTTCTGTAATGAAGATGAAATCGTATTTTTGGTCGGCTGCTACCGCCGCCGTCGCCATGTCCTTTGTTATTGTGCTTCTATTGACATTAGTCTGTAATAATTTAATTCCCATGTCGGTAGTAGGTTTACGAAATCATGCTCCAACGTCACAGGTTTACCACGGTTTTTTTCAGGCCGATCGGTCAGTTCCTGACCGTCTCTTATCTTTTTGTAGTTTTTTCGAGTTTCTCAGGGCTCTTCTGAAAGACCCGCATCTTTTGGATCCTATCCTATGGTGATCTTCACAGAGCACGCAGAATCCATTTTGACAGCTTCTCTCTACATGCCCTTCCTCTCTGCATCGATTGCACAAATTTGCTCTGTTCGGTCCCATACAGTTCCTTGCATGATGTCCGTATTCGTAACTCCTGTAACATCTATCTACTTCTATTCATGTCTGAACTTTGCAAGGCACTATACCCACTCTGATTGTTTTGTTTACTAATTTGTCAGCTACTTCTTTATCAAGTATGATTTTAATCGATTTTGTACCCCATTCGTTGTTTCCCATGTCTCCTAATCTATATTTGTCCTGATTTATATTGCCAATTTTTTCTTTAATGGTCTTTAATGAATATTATTTGTTTTTCGTACTGACTATCACCTTTCTAGTTTTTACCGGTGTAGATGCTCCTTCTACCGCCTTCTGTATTTCATTTAATGCCTCTGTATCTTTCTCTGTTGTTATAATTAATTGTCCTTGTTTGTTACTTCTGATATTTCTTATTGCGGTTGTAGCTCCCGTATTTTTTAGCTTTTCCTTGATCTCATTCATCAGGGATTTGTATTCTTTGTCTGGTCGTTCTACCACCAGAGCATATGAGTCTCTCTTTTGCTGTTTTCCTTGTTATTCCCTTAGATTCAGGGGGTTAAACCCTTTTTGGTTATGGAAAAAATTCCAACCTTTCCTCATATAGTATTAAAGTTTTAAAATTGGTTGCATTGGTTCTTTTACCAATTTTATATTATTATTTTTATTTTAATTTTATTACTTCCTCATTATAAAAGTTGCCAACCTTTTTGCTTGCTTATTACCAAGCTTCCTGGCGTTGGGGGTATATTTAAAATCCGCCGTTTCCCTTTTTTTCCGCTACAAATTTGTCAAACTTGTTTATTCTTAAATTTATTCTTTGGCAGGAGTTAAGGAAGAAAAATTTGAGTTAGTTGAGGCTTGGTGAAGTTTTTAACTTTTTCTAATGTCCTTTTCCAATTTCCGTTAACCATTTAACCGCAATGCCACGTTCCATTAATGTGCATCTTTGTTCCTTTTCTTAGCCTTTAAATTTAGCTTCTTCCTGCCCCGTAGCCTTTGTTTGGGTTTTGTTAAAAATATCTTTTTGCCCTTCCAGGGTAAAACCCTGGATTTTTTAAGCCAGAAACTCTTGGAACCATTTTTTCCTGAAAATTTTTAAATTTTGCCGAATTGGGTTCCACAAGGTTTCTTTAAAGTGCGTGACCATTTCAAAGGATCCTTTAAAACCCAACCCGGGGTAATTTTTTAAAAATCCTAACCTCCATTTTCAAAGAAGCGGCCGTGTTGGGATTAAAGGAAATCTTATGTTTTAAACGCTATAATTGGGAAAGGGCGACCCCTCTCCCTTAATTTGTTTTGAATTGAAAATTTTCCCAAGGCCTATTTACTTTTTTTTTTTTAAATTCTTCCGTCCCTTCTTGAAATTTGACCTTTTCTTTTTATTTTTTCAAGTCGCTGCCCAGCTTTTATGTATAATAGGTTTTTGGCGCCAATCGGTTTCGGGGCAAGAAAGTCCCAGGTACTGGGAATCCAAAGTTGAAAAAAGGTTTCAAAAAGTACCCTTTTGGGCCAACCCGAATTCTGGTTGAGCGCAAACGTTGAATTTTTATTTTAAACTTTACCGGTTTCCCAAATAAATCTTTCTGCAAAATTGCTTTTCTTAATTTGTATTTTTAACCTGTTAATTTAAAGTAATAAAGGAAAATTTAAAACCGTTTTAATTTTTGCAACCGTCTTGCCGTAAATAATAAATTTGTTCCAGTAATTTTGGTAAATTGCTTTTTTCAAATGAAAGCTTAATTAAATTATGACGGTTCCCGTTTATTTCCTGGAAACCAATCAGTAAGCTGCCGGGAAAAAATTAATGCAAGGTATTTTTTTCTTTAAATACTAAGGTATTAAAATATGTTTCCTCCCTTTGTATAGTTTCCAAATTTTTTTGCAAATTAAAACTTTTTAAATTTTTTCTTTTAAATAAAAGTATATTAACGCAAAGTTTTTCGGAATTTGGGAGATGGATTCATCAATTAATGGTTCTTTTTAAGTTTTTGCTTTTGATATTTAAAACGTTTGGACCATTTCCGGTCCTTTTCTTTCCTTTGGCAACTTTGGATTATTTAAATACAGTGATACTGTAGTTTCTGAATTTTCTAACAAAGAATCTAAAATAGATCGTTATTTGTGAAATATAACAGATTACCGGCTTACAAAGATATTGGTTGAAATTTCACTGCTTTTGGGGTGTTTATGAAAATAATATACCTTTGGTCCCAGTTGAAATTAAACTAGTGCTTCAGAATATTTCGAAATTATTGTCTTAGTAAATAGAATTACCAAGAAATTTATCAAGGCTACATAGTTCCGACGCGTGATAATGTCTGCTGCTAACACCAGTGAAATACGTGGTGGATTAGTGTAACGTGTGATAAGTTCCATCAACACCCTCACAGTCAAGGGTGAAGTGCTTCGTTAGTGCAGGACATCGTTGAATCTCACACTTCCGTTGCAAGGAAGCGTTGCTGAAGGACTTTTGTAAGTTGAACTATTTCCTACTGGTTATTACTTTAAATATCTATCCGTTGCTTTACCATATCTTTGTCGTTCTGATACCTTTTACAATAGACTTGCATGCTATTTTAAAACATAGAAAAAAAGAAAGAAAGAAAAATCAATACTACTAAATTACTCATACCAATTGTGTCTTACCTATTTATTTACTGAATTACTCATATCAATTGTGTTTTACCTATTTATTTACTGAATTACTCATATCAATTGTGTCTTACCTATTTATTTTTTAACATTTTGTCTGATTTATGTTTAATTGGTGTGTGAGGAAACGTTTCTACTCCCCAATATTACCTCACTTTGTACTAAACATTTTGCTGTATTGCTTTTACCGTTGTTATATTATATAGTTTATCTAAACAGTTGCTTTTATTTACATTCTACAAAGTACTGAATAACTTAGACGTTTCATTGCTGCTATGCTTATTCTTTTTTCAGGTTTGCTTAACTAATTAATTTTATTGCAGGTATTATCACTAACTCCTTACCCGCGTGCATGGTATGTTGGTCTGCTTTCACACCCCCCTACTCTCCGATTGAGCCCGGTCATTTCTTCTTTGATTTTCTTTTTGTTACGCACGGCTACGAGCCAACGTAACATAACTTTGGCGCCCAACGTGGCTGCCACGAAAAAAAACATAACACGTCGTCCTCTTTATTTGAGGTTTCTATAGTTGCCTAGCCAATTCTCTTTGTCCTTTACTCGCCAGGTCGTCGCTTTGAAAATAGCTAGGAAAGGTCCTTCTGCCCTCGGATACCCTAATAGTCGAGAAGGACCTGAAAAAATAGAGTCGGGGGACTAGGGCGCCTCCGTGATAGGAAAGGATGCAGATGCTGAAAGGTACAGCTTTGTATGGTTCTGTGTTAGGGCATGCGCTCATGCGCGTTGGGAGTTAGTGTGTAGGTGGTGTATGTGTGTGCGCTGCTTGGTGTATGTGTTTGTGTAGGTGATGTTGGTTATCTTGGCTTCCCCTTTGCACATAAATGTGTAAAGAGTACTGAGCCCACTCACCACAATAAAGGTGATAACCCACGAGGGGGAACTTAACCTAACCTAACCTAACCTAACCTAACCTAACCTAACCCAACTTAACCCAATTTAACCCAACTTAACCCAACTTCATCCACCTTTACCCAACTTCATCCAACTTAACCAAACTTAACCAAACTTAACCTAACTTAACCTAACTTTTTTTTAAAAGCTAAAAAACTACTCCCCGCTTCTCTCTTGTGACAGAGCTCCCCGGAACCGCCATTTGGCATCTACTTCGAGAGAACTCGAGGGGTAACGCTCTATCGTGTTCTGTCTTTTGTAATTATTCTTTCCTTTGCGAATTCCAGGTCCTTTAATACGTTATTCTGAACATCTATGTTTATAAACTAAATTGACGTGGACAATATGTAAATAGATAAAATGACATAACGTGTTGTATAAATAACATAGCATACAGTGTATATAAAGGGACTACACAGATAAAACTTTAATAAATAACATTTAGTGTATACTATAGGACATCTCACAGATAATTGTCTTGTATACACATAGTATGCCAGTTTTGTCTTTGTTGAACTGGAATTATAATCCAGCTATTTGTCTTTCATAGTTCATTTTGTTCTTCATTATATTTTGAATGTATTTTGTAATGTCGTTCCAATTTTGCTCGCTATTTAGCATTAACATTACCATATTATGTGTCCTGTCATTGTTCCATCTACAGCATTCGAAAATTGTGTGCCTAGCATCATCCTCCAGTTCTCAAAACCAGCAGGTGCTTGTTTGTTGTTTTTAAATTTTTTCCAGGTAGGATTTATAGCATCCATGCCACGTGAGGGCCTGTGTTGTGAAGAAATTAATTTCTCCATGGCTCCTGTGTATCCATGTACTTATGTTCGGGATTAAGTGAGTGGTCCATCTGCCTTTTTCTGACGCTTCCCATCCCATTTGCCATTGTTCCAAAGTGGTTATTCTATTCTCGTCTTTAATGATTTTAGCGTCTTTATTTCGGCCTTGTTTTATTTTTTCATTAATCCGTGCTCGCTTTTTAATTAATAAGTCCACGGGGACAGTGTCTGTTATCACTAAAATTGTGTCTGTAGAGACGGTCCTATATGCAAATCCTGTTCTAATCGCCATTATTCCTTGGCAGGTACTTATCATATTCTTGCATCTCTGTATTTCTAATGCCCCATACCAATTAGGGGCAGAATATACAACTATGGACTGGACGACACTTTGTAGTACCTTTCTCTTTGCCATTCTTGGACCTCCTATGTTCGGCAGTAAATTATTTAGGGCCCTCATTGTTTTGGTTGCCTTCTTTGTAACCTGTTCAACATGCCTTGCAAAGTTTAGGCCGCAATCAATGCAGACGCCTAGATATTTCACCATTGGTTGTGGTGTTAGTACTTTCTTCTACCTCGAATTTTATTTTTTAAGCTTTAGGGCTGTCTTTTCTGGTGCTATTTTTAGTTTATTTCTGTGCATCCATAAACTTACAGACTGTAAGCAGTTGCCCCCTTTCCTTTGTAGGTCCATAGGGCTCCTTGTTGTTATTGCTATTACAAGGTCGTCTGCGAAACAATACATGTCTACTCCATCACATCGTTGTATAGAACGTTCCATAAGGTTGGACCGAAAACGGAACCTTGAGGTACCCCTGCCGCAATTTCTCTTTCTTGTACCTTATCTACAATGATTTTCCTATCTCTAAGGCGTTAATCGTCGATCTTCCCTTCCTAAACCCAAATTGGTTTGGATGAAAGCCTCCACGGTCGTTTATTACATATGTGAGTCTATTGTTTAACATTGTTTCATATAATTTACTTAAGGTACTTAATAGGCATATAGATCTATACTTTATATCTTCGTCTATACTTGCCCTTTGCTTCTCTATTAAAATGAGTTTAGCTCTTTTCCAAGTAGATGAAAAAGAGTTATTCTCCAGGCAGCTGTTATATATTTGGAGGAAGTAATCGATGTTGTCTTCTACTAATATTTTTGCTGTTTGAGATGATACTCTTTTAGTTTATATTTGTTAGATTAAAATGCCACAGCTACTCTACAAATAATACACGAAGATCTCAGGGCAAAAACTTTAATTTATTAAAGTAAACGTGAATTCTCATATAACGAGTATGAACAATGTAACTAAAACCACACTACGGAAACTATACTGTCATCAAATTATTAATCTTTAAAATACTAGATTATAATTAATACTAACTAGTTAGAGCCGCCATGCTTCAATGTTCATCGCATGCACGCCGCGTACCAACTAAACTCGCTTTCCTGTTGCTGTCGCACGAAAAGCTTAAACTACCTGCCTAGATATGAATGTGCCCACTTCATGACCCCCCCCCCCCAACTTAAACTAAATTGAAATTGATGTTTAAGTTATAAACCTACAAACCATACCAAACATTGCAAACATACATCTAAAGAAATAACAAATAACCAGATAACACTGTCATTTTCCCTTTTTTCTCTACCCTGGAAAGAAAATTCATTAACATATATACTGAAACAACAATCTAGCATGTTTCACTAGTACAATGACTTATAAGGCTTCAGGTTAACAATGTTGTGTTTGCCTATTTCATTCCCTTTGTGATCTATCAAATTATATGAATTTGGTCCTGCAATTCCCACTACGCGGAACGGGCCCTCATATAATAAAAATAATTTTGCGATCGTGCCGTCAATGGCTAAAGATTGATGACTTTTCTTTAAAAGTACAAGGTTGAAACGTTATTTTTTTTTTATGGCTGGCCCCACGTTGTGAGCCAGTGAAACGTTTTTTCTTTGCGTAGGTTGTGGCGCAATTAATACTTATTGTTTCAAAAATCTTCCGACACAACTAGGGGTCTATTCCTGGGTAGAGCAATGAGAAATGGGGGGTAAGTCGAATTCTGTTTGTAGATCAAACTTAAGCTAAATCAAATAGGCGCCACCAAGTCCTGATGTAATCACGATAATTGCATAGCATAGTTCTAAGGGCGGACGTGGAGACCCAAAGAAAAAAAGATCGCCTTCGCTGACAAAAACCTGTCTTAATAAAATAAGACGCAGCTCCTGTAAGAAATTGTGATAGTTAAATAAATAAAAAAGCGGAACACCATTTGTGTCCTGCAAAAAATACATAAAGAAATAATAAAAAAGTATTTCCAATATAACATTGGCATCAATTTATTACTTAGAAGGGTTTTATTTATGTAATAAGATTTGATCACATTGATCAAAATAAAAACCTTTAATCTAGAACCAATTGTTTACTAAAAGATCTCTTTTAAAATAATATAACTTGTAACAAAAATTTAATCATTAACTGCATCAATCTTAAACTTTTAACTTTCTGTTTGTCTTTATTATTTTCAATCAAACACTTTACTTTAAAACATGAACTTGTTGTACAAATAGGATTCTCCCTCAGATCTTTTCAGGTAGATAACAAATTAATAGCTCCTAACAATATTAGCATTTGAGCTTTCAAAAGTATGTATACTAATTTTAATGTAGATAAAGCTGATCACAAAAATAGACATGTTTACATATATTGTACTAAAGCTGTTCAGCATTTGCTTTTAAAATAACATCTGTCAGCTATCAAAGTAGAAAAATATGACGTCAGTAACACCTGTTGACATTACCGACGATTCATAGGAACAAAGCATGTTTTTAGAACATTAAATCAATGAACTTTCGTTTTACTACTGGTAAATCCAGCTTAACAATTAGTTGGAACTTTTTCAGTGTAAATGTATTACGCATCAAAGCAAGTTAACGTGTTCCAAATTTTGAAACACATAAAAAGAACTTATAGCTATCTACGAACAAAAACTGCAATTGTCGCATTGTGACAAAGGAAGACTGGGATCCCCGTTCTTCAAGCAACGATAACAGCGTTTGCAATTTGAAAGCAATTTATCCAAACCAACTTCTATAATTCTTTCGTTCCACGTGCCGAATCATATCCTGTCGCCTTACATTCAGCAGCAATCGTAATCTCAAAGTTGAATTACGTCACCTTTCAAAGGTTGCATCTTACATGTGTTTTACTGTGTCCTAGTGTGTTTTTAAAGTTGCATCCTACTTGTCGCGCTAAATAAATTATCTGAAATTATACAAGTTCGCACAATATATACATTACCGACCGTTATTCGAAGATATCCTCACTATTTGAAATGGATTCGCAGATTGCCGGCCTCCAGCCAAGGGAACATGTTGATATCTCTATCACCTGTGGCCGACTATCCTATAACCAGCTCGGGCGGTCGCGCCGTCAGGAGGGGAGCAATCAAACAGAGATGTGCTTGTAAATAGTGTATACGACACAGATATCTGAATATAACTAGATTATTAAAGGACGATGCAGGCTTAGCGTATTACTTTTGAAGTTGAATGCAAATTATTATTGTTATTAATAAAATTGTTACATTATTCTTGAAATTATATGCAAAGAATTATTATCGAAAATAAAATTGTTACAAGGTCATCGATTTTAAAAGTAATAACCCAATTATCCCTGCCTCTTGCCGCTTACGAGCTCGGTTTAACATTCTACTACGTGCTATTTCCCAATGTACTTCAATTGCTTGCTCCGATTTTCCCTCAACATTAATTGGTATCCCAAATATCTTTTCCAACGGATTATCTAGAACTTCACCTCTTTGCAAAAACTAAGGTGTATACCCCGTACTTTCATGTGTGACATTATTTAAACAGGTTTTAACCTTTTGTAACTCATAAGCCCATCTAGTATGACGTCTAAAACAGTAAACCCTCAACAACCGACCTATCTCCTTGTTAGCACGTTCCGTCATGTTTCCTTGAGGGAAATATGGCGAAATCCTTTTGATCTTTATCCCTAAATTACCTAACTCTCGACCCAAGCTTTAGACACAAATTGCGTGCCATTGTCACTCAAGATACACTTCGGCGTCTGCACATTAGGTATATAGTCACTATTTATACTGTTTAAAATTGTAACCGCCGTGGCTCTCTTTAATGGATACAACCTCGCAAAACGGCTGAAAGTGTCGACTAAAACCAATAGTTGGATAACGCCGCTTTTCGACCTAGGCAGTGGCCCCATAAGATCGATGCAAACTAAATCTCCGGGTTGCTCTACAATCACCGGATTCAACTCCACATGACATATCCTGGAACTTTTACTCTTTTGACAAATGTCACATGACGCGACTATTGTCCGTACCCACCTTCGCATCTTTGGCCAATAAAATAACTTTCTCATGTACTCAAATGTCTTCGCGTCTCCATAATGCCCAATACACGCATGTTGATGTCGCACTAAGTGAACCATTTGACCCTGTGGCACACAAATTTTGTACCCGGGCGAGATTTCATCACCTCTTTTAAATAAAACTCCTTCATGTAACTTGTACCACTTTTTAATACCCTTCCCCTTTCTGTCGCAGCTTCCTCATTATACTTCTCTAACACTTCAATCTTCCCTCCGATCCATTTCTCTACCCTTTGATCACCTTTGATCATCTTCAGTTTACCTTTAACCTCCTTATATTTCTTAGCTAACTGTAGAAAATTTATGGCTACGTTTGCCTCCTGATCGGGCCTAGCATCTTTCTTGCTTCTAACAGGTATGCGGGATAGCACATTGGCCACTACATTGTCCCTGCCCCGGCAATACTCTATAGTTATCTCAAACTCTTGCATAAATAATATCCACCTTGATAACCTCGCCGATTTCAACTTACATGTAAATAAAAAGTTAATGACTTATGATCAGTCACCATTATTAATTTCCTCCCTAAAACTAATGTGCGCCACTGCTGTAATGTATGGATCACAACAAGGGCCTCCTTTTTCCGTAACTGTATATCGAAGCTCTCCGCCCTTCAACGTTGTACTGGTATATGCTATAACTTCCCGTTCACCTTGCTCACCTAACTGATATAGACACGCCCCTATAGCAAAATCGGAGTCATCGGACTGCAAATAAAAAGGTTTTGCTACATCTGGATGAGTAACCATTGTTACCTCTAAATATTTCCTTTTAATTATTTCGAAAGCTTCCTGCTGCGTTTCATTCCACTCCCATCTTTCCCCTTTCCTCAACAGCTGCAACAACGGAATGGTATATTTCGCTTGATTTTTACAAAATCTTCTCTCAAAGTTAATTAATCCTAAAAATGCTTTAAGTTCCCTGTTATTGCGGGGACGCGGATACTTGCTAATAGCTTCTGCTCTCCGTGGATCGACAGAGACCCCCGTTGCTGAGATTAAATGCCCTAAAAACGGAACCTGTTTACCGGCAAATAAGCATTTCCTCAGCTTGACTGTCATACCCGCTTTCCTCAACACTTCAAACAACCCGTCTAGATGCTCCATGTGCTCAGCTACGGTATCTGAATAGATTAAAATATCATCAACGTAGATGCACGTAAACGACGCAAATTCCGGACCCAACACTTGGTCTAGGCAACGAATTAATCCAGCCATAGCGGTTGATAATCCGTAAGGAATAACCGTGAACTGGTATGTTTTGCCCTCAAATAAAAATCCTACATATTTACGATGCTCCTCTTTTATTTCTACTTGCCAAAATGACGCCGTCAAATCCACGCAACTAAGTACCTGCTCCCTTTTAAAATTGGCCAGTAACTCTGCCGGGTTAGGCGGGATGACAATCCTTGGCTATACGTGAATTTATATATCGACTATCTAAACAAATTCTCACACTCTTGTCCTTTTTCTCTACGCAAACCAAGGGCGATACGTATTCTGTTTGAGCCGGCTCAATAATCCCCCACTCAACCATCTCTAAAATATGCCTTCTTACCTCCTCTCTATGCACCAACGGTATTGGATACGCCTTCTTGACGAAAGGGCGATCATCTTTCATTATTATCTCGTGCTGATACCCTATTACGCTACCCGTATTTTCAGAAAAAGTCTTGGTATGTTTTGTTAATAAACCCCGCAAAATATCCTTTTCTCCGTCATTTAATAACTCTGCTTTTGAAGCAAAGCTTGCCACCTCCGCTTCTGAATATCGTGCTTACTTAGTAATTCACTACCCTTTTTTATAAGATGTAGTTTAGTTTTATCGGTCGTAGCTAAATGTAAGGAACTTTCCTTTTCTTTATCTCGAATGAGTTCGGCTACATGATACTTATCTCCAGACACGAACCTAACCTGCGATTTCTCAAAATCTATAATCGTGCGATTCTTATTTAACCAATCACATTCCACTATGCAATCTTTATTCAAATTCGGTACCAATAAGCACACTACTTCTACTTCCACTCTATTTATCTTTAATGTTAACAATATTTGTTGTTTAACCTTTTGTGTCCTTGCACCTACAGCCACGGCAATATCAATATTTGTAACCGGCAGTACCCGATAATCCTGCAAAGTCATCCAAATTTCATAAAATCTATCCGATACGGCAGAAATATCGCTTTCGCTATCTATCAATACAATGCAATCCAGATTAGCTACATTAGCGTTTATACACGGTTCCGTAACCTCCCCCTTGTCGCCAGTACTCTCATCATCACTCAACAACATCTGACTATCATTATCGAAACGAGTAATAGAACGAACCTGTCTTCTATCATTCGTATTAGATTCTTGCTCCTGAACACTCCTTACGGCAGAATTATTTACTACCGCTACCGGTTGCCTACCATCGCGACCCTCTTCATGCGAGCTACGACCTTGTATTTCTCTATCATCCCTATAGTTTCTATTACATTCATTACGCCAGCCAAATCTGCCCCTGTCCTCCCTATTATACGTTTCGTCAATCTTAAGTAAATATTTCTCCACTTCCTCTATTTTTGTGAGACCCTGAGTGACAATACCTCTTTGTACTTAGTCAGAAAAATGTTTAGAAAGCATTTCAATCAATGTTCCCTCCGGAATCTTTTCTGTGAGAAAACTTGCCTCCCTTACAAATTTTAAAAAATATTCTACCCTACTTCCTCTTACGAAATTGCCGTAATTAATTTTAAGGTATAAATCCTTCTGTTTCTCTATACCCCAATATCTATTTTTAAAAGCGTCAGAGAAATCTGCATAGGAGTTAAACGAACTTTCTTTCAAAGTGGCCCATTCCGCGGCACCCTTTTAAACAATTAATTACCAAACTAACCCTATAAGTATCGGGAACTCCTGCATCATCATTAAAACATTTTTGAATTTTGTTAAGAAATACAATAGGATGCATGACCCCATTAGGACTGAAACTTAGTTGCAACCCCCCAATTCCTTAAAATGCGCTAAATACGACTTATTTTCTACAACAGATTCATTTTCAACTTCACTTTCTCGTTTTATTATTTGTTGATCGACCAAAGTTACCACTGTGCTTTGTAGCGAAGCAATTCCTTCAGTTAGGCGCAGCAACACCAAATGTAAATCATTAGGTACTGTAGTCTGTACCGGTGCGTTTTCATCTGAACACACGGAGTCTTCGGATTTACTCTTCTTGTTTTTACGTGGCATTGTTCCCTATTGTTTATCTAAAATTCTCGAGTACCGGATAAGTACGCTACTGAACCCGCCCAGAGAATGTAACTTGAGAACCGTAATAAAATAGGTAGTAGCTCGAAATTTATCTCACGTAAATTTATACCTTGTCGTTTACTACTAATTAACGTTTTTTTATAAACAAAAGTTTATGTGCGCTTCCTACCTCGCGATAATTAATATCACACAGTTCCATTCAATGAAGTAATACTGCATGCTTACGTACCTGCGTTGTAGCATTCCTTAGTATTTGTTTAGCTTACGTGCAAATTCCACTTGTTTACCAAGCCCACCAGGTGCAGATCAACGTCACCCCACGTGCAAGGTTACTGCGATCACTATCTCTTTCTCTCCCACCAACTTTTAACACTCCGTCGCGGTCGGTCAAGTATTAAGAAACTTATTTTGTTCGCTTTACAACCGACACTTACACATGTATATCAATACCGCTTTGTCGTTATTTTAATTTACAATTTCAACATCGAATTATATGCCCCCGGTGGTCGCCACATGAGATGATACTCTTTTAGTTTATATTTGTTAGATTAAAATGCCACAGCTACTCATACAAATAATACACGAAGATCTCAGGGCAAAAACTTTATTTTATTAAAGTAATGTAACTAAAACCTCACTACAGAAACTATACTGTCATCAAATCATTAATCTTTAAAATACTAGATTATAATTAATACTAAGTGGTTAGAGCCGTCATGCTTCAATGTTCATCGCATGTACGCCGCGTACCAACTAAACTCGCTTTTCTGTTGCTGTCGCACGAAAAGCTTAAACTACCTGCCTAGATATGAATGTGCTTACTTCATGTTTCAGGAGCTATTTTGTCAGGGCCCGGTACCTTACCAATTTTTATTCTCCTACAGTACTCCTGTTGTTCTCCCTTATCGAAAGGTGTATATGTTCTATCTATTTCCTCATTTGTCCTTTCTTTCCCCTGTTTTGTTTTTCAATAAATAGTTTTTAAAGTTTTTTATTCATGCCTGACTAGTAAGGAATAGTCGTGAATATCTTTCCCGGAGGTGATTTTTCACAATTTTAGTATCTTTCCCCAAATATGTTTGCATTTAATTTGTCTAATAACTGCTCCCATTTTATTTTCTTTTATTTTGCTATCAAGTATTTTATTTTCCTTATAGACCATATAATCTTTTTTCCATTGTTCCCTAATTCTTTGATCGGTCATCGCGCGTTGATATTTCCTTCGAAGTGTTCTGCATTCCTTTACAGCATTGCTTATTTCTTCATTCCATCAGTAGGGGGTACCATTAACGTCTGCGTTTACTTTGGGCTGTTGTAGTTTTAAAAGCACTTCGCATTTTCCCAGTACATTCTTCAATATTGTTCTTTGCTCCTTTCTCCTGTATGCTCTTTTTAAAATATTCTCTTAATTCTTTAGGGGAAGGTTTTCCATACACCCATTGCATTCTCCTCTCAATTCCTTCTTCCCATGCTGTCACAATGTAATTGTGATCACTGTACGTTTCGTCTTCCTTAACTTCGCAGGTTAGTTTATATTTCAACAGTCCAACGCTAACTAGTGTTACGTCTATGAATGACGATTCATTATATAGTGAGAACCACGACAGAAGTCCTCTACGTCATAGGTGTCTCACTCAATTCAAAACATACGTTTAAGATTATTTAAAGGCTTAACTACTATATATGATAAAGATGTAATACGATTTGTATGTGTTTTAAGTAAAGACATACGTGAACACGTTCATCTGGGAAAACGATAGAGAGGAGTATGCGCCCGTATGTTTGAACTTTATATCTTTAACAACAGGCTAACCTTTGGTAAAATTATGCCTTTTCTTTAAAATAGGATATCTTTCGTAGTTTTTTTGTAAATGGAATATACTTTTTAAAGTTTTAAAAGAATGAATGAAAATTAAGTGCTTGGTGCGATGCTACATTTTCAACTTAATTCGTACGAATACAAGTGATGACGCAGACGACTTCTTTCATGGTTTCGATTATATCTGACCAGCGTCGGGTATTTTCCGTCATTTAATATTGTCAAATCTAATACATTAATTAACTTACATAGTATTGTGCCTCAGTTGTTAGTTATATTACCGCCCCATGCAAGATGTTTGGCATTGAAATCTCCCGTTACTAGGATGTTATTGCTTTTTGCTATAATTTCCTCCCATATCTCTACTATGGCTTCTTCGAATGCCTCTATACTACTATTAGGGCTTATGTAGCTTGAGAGTAGGCCGTACGTATTTGTTTCTTATATATATATATATATATATATATATATATATATATATATATATAAATTATATTTCAAATCGACTAAGTAATTAAAGAAAGGAAAATATAAGGCCTTGAAATTGAACTGATCTCAGTTTTGCCGGAATGTGGTTATCCAATTAGTACCGAGGCATCTATAATTAAATTGACAAATCTAAATTTAATGAATAACAATTATTTTATATATATATATATATATATATATATATATATATAAATAAAACGGTTTTATTTGGTTAATTAATTTATTTTATTTAAACCCATTTTCCAAAAGATACTAAAAATTAGAAACATTTATTAAACAGTTAAAACTTTTACTAATGTGAGGTTTTACTGAAATCGTCGATAAAGATAAATTTTTGAATATAAACTGAAAGTGATGTTGGCTTTTAAAGAACACAGTTTTGTGTTTTGTTAATCAAATTTGAATGTTATAATGACAATTCCTTTATAATTTTGACAATGTTTGAGATAACTTTCTAGATTGTAATTAATTTATTTTATGATTTGACTGAAATTTAGATATTTTTGTATGGGGGGGGTTTTTTTTTTTTTTTTTTTATTTGTTGTTTATTTGTTTTGGAATTTTTATTTTGTCATGTGTTTATGTGTGTTTGTGTGTTTATTTTATGTGTGTGTGGGTGCATTGGATGTTTGCGTATGTTTGTTTTTATGTTTATGTTATGTTATGTTATTTTTATTAAGTGATTTGATCAGTTATGTTGAATTTGTTTTGGATTCAAATGAAGTAGTATTATATAGAGCTTTTTAATGTCAGTTTTTTTTAATAGTGTTGAGGTTTTTAAATATGTAACACATTTCTAGGAATTCTCTTTTGGATTTTTATTTTCAACTTGTAATATTATAGGATTATCAAAATCTATTTTATGCTTGTTTGCGTTTGCGTGTAAGGTAAAATAATAGTATTATCATTTTTTCTAATTAGTAGAGTGTCGAGAAATGGGATGGATCGGTTGTTATTTTAGACTGGTATCAAAAACCAACCAATTCTGGTAGATATCTAAATTATCATTCATATCATCAATATAAAATAAAAATAAATTTCATTCTAGGCTTAAAACATAGGATCAAAAAACTATGCCATCCTTCACTATATTCAAAAAATCTAGAAAAACTATTTATTATTCTAAAAAACAATAGCTACCCACCAAAACTAATAAAAAGCCTTTTATATAATCATAAAGCTCCTTTAAACACTGACCTTTCTAATAAACACTTAAACAACAATACTGAACTTTCTGCAAATACACCTACATACCATATAATTCCTTACATTGAAAATTTAAGTACAAAATTTGAAAACGTCTTCAAAAAATTCAATATCAACATTGCTAAACGAAACCTTTTAACGTTAAACAGCCTTTTTTCCAAATTAAAAGATAAAACCCCAACTCTTCTACAACGGAATATTATATATCAAATAAATTGTTCAGACTGCAATCTTGCCTACATTGGTCAAACCTCGCAACAATTAAAGCAACGCTTAACTCAACATAAAAGCGACATTCGTGTTAAACCAAACGCTTGTGCTTTGACCTTACACGCAAACGCAAACAAGCATAAAATAGATTTTGATAATCCTATAATATTACAAATTGAAAATAAAAAATCCAAAAGAGAATTCCTAGAAATGTGTTACATATTTAAAAACCTCAACACTATTAATAAAAAAACTGACATTAACACACTAAGCTCTATATACACCTATCTACTTCACTTTGAATCTAAAAACAAATTCAACATAACTGATCAAATCACTTAATAAAACATAACATAACATAACATAAACATACACAAACAAACATACGCAAACATCCACATGCACCCACACACACATAAATATACACACACACACAAACACACATACACACATGCACAAACATACATACATTCGCACAAACATAAACACACTGAAATACATACGTAAACAAATATACTATTAAATCTTTTATTTACTTTACTTTACTACTTTACTATGTATTCACTCACTCTTTAATCTATAAATTTTTATTTTATTTTGCCCCTTTTTGTCGCGCCTTTTTATGAAATGTGCACACCTAATGCACGCCCCGTACTTGCAACGTTTGGTTGGTTCTTTAATTAACTATTTATTTCAATGCCTCGACTATTTAAGCTCTTAAATCTCAGGGTGTTCAAACTACTTATAGTGAGTTCTGTTATAAGTAGATGTGCAAAGTCCAACCAACGTGCCACTCTTTTGTTTTAGTACAAAATTTTACTCTACTTTTTGTATGCCAAAATTTTACTACGATCAAAGTCGCTTTGTGCCAAATTAAATTACTACCAAATTATATGACTATTTCTGACGTTTTAAGATATCTCAGCACTCCCAACCTCCCTCTAACTGCTGGCTCAAAATCCTTATCGCCGTATGCGTCTTTACACTGATGTCCTATCTGGTTGAATGATCGATACCGCCTCCAGGTGTTGTTCTTAAATTTAGCTGCTCCCAATACCTGAAATAATTGAATTTAGAATTTTGAATACCCTGTGCTGTAACTTCCCTGTGCTAATTTTCTTTAATTCTCCACTACCAATTGCTGCTCTCAAAATTCCGCTCCTCGTGTCTTCAAATAATTCGTCCGCTTCTTCGTATCTAATCCAATTCTACTCGTCGTCCTAATTCAAATTGCTCTATGCCCCCTACAAATCTATAAATCGCTATCCAAATCCAACTTCTTTCCTTTATATAATTCCTCCGATGTCCTGCTACCTTTCTATAAATCGCTATCCAAATCTCACTTCTTTCCTATAAATATTTCCTCTCGATGTCCTGCTACCTAATATCGCTATCCAAATCTCCTTCTTTCTTATAATTCCTCTCGATGTCCTGCTACCTAATATCGCTATCCAAATCCAACTTCTTTCCTATAAATATTTCCTCTCGGTGTCCTGCTACAAATCTATAATCGCTGTCCAAATCCAACTTCTTTCCTTGTATAACCACTCAATTGCCTGCTACCTTTCCCAATGCCGTTCCAAATCTATATACTTTTCGTCGTTTCACCGTCGCACTATCACTACTCTTTACACTTATTACTTTCGTCGCTGTTACTTCTTTATCCTTCTTTACTAAATCAAACTCTTTAAAATCAAATACTTTTATTAACTTCTTTTAAATCGTATACAAATTAGCACAGTTTGAAAAACACGTCTTTTTACAAAGAATTTCGAAATGATCTCCGTTGTTTGCTTTCCAAGGCGACCATTTTAACTTTCTTGCCTACTACACTTTAAAGTACATAACTAAATCGTCCAATAACATCCTAACATTTCGTTTGTGTCGCACATACCATAGTTCTATGTCCTTTACACTTTCCTTAATTACATAAAATTCTAGTATTTGTCCTAAATATTTACAGTTCACCAATCATATTTGACATTGTTATAACTAATAATTTTGAGTTTACAAATATTGTCCAAAAGTTGATTCTATTTAAAATGCAAAACCAAAATAAATTACACTTGAACCTGGATGCGTGGTTGATAGTAAACGTCCATAGACGCATCCGGTTTTGGACGGCAAATGTACTTTCAAAGGCCTTTAAAATTCAAACTCGGCATAAACCCTTGAGCACTGTACATCTTACTACGTCATTTAGTCATTTAATATTACCTTTTGGCACTTAATTTCAGCTACCATTTTGAATGGTGTTTTAGTATATGAAAAATATGGCAAACATACATTTTAAGTTTATGTGATCAAATATGTGGATTATTTTGCATGGCATATACTACCTTGTACTAAACAACCCTTAGAACTCTTGGTAGCTCCCTATACATAACATTGGCCCCACTGAGTTTGAATGAAATTCGAAATTTCGTCGGTTTTACTCTTTCCTGGTGTGCATAATTTCTAATTTTATTTAAAATCAAACCCCTCTCGTATTTCTACAAAACCCCTCTCGTATTTCTACATATTGTAATTATTCAACCCCTATTTGTCTTTCTCAACATGTCTGTCTAACTACGCTAATACTAACCTACACTATAAACTAAATCAAAACATAAACAAAACCTAAACTTTCCGTCGCATGAACTATATAACAACTATTCTACAAACCCTCTTCCTGTACAACCTTATATGGGTATAGATTTTCCAAGTGAAAACGCCCCCGATATTCCCCTTCATAGTAGCTAATTCAAATGTATTTCCTTCCGCAAAAATACGCGTGATCTTGTACGGCCCTTTATAAGGAAACAACAACTTCGCGCAAATGTTCCTGTCGCGGTTCGAAACTCTTAACCTTTTTACAACCACCAAATCTCCTATTTCAAAAGTCGTCCTTTTTTTGATCCGGCTACACCTTCGCTCGATATCCCTACGCTGCATCCTTTCGATCCTACGTCTAACACTACCCAATAACTCTGTGATGTCTTGTACTTCAACTTCTTCCCTCCATGGCCTAGCTGGTATAATCCTCCGAATCAATGTTACCGGACACGTTTTCGTAACTGAACTCGGTACACAATTCATGAAATTTTCAATCTGCGGCAGATATCTAATCCATCTATTATGGTGCTCTTGCGTCGCTAACCGTAGATATTTTATTACCTCCCGTATATATCGTTCGCATGGATTCGCTTTCGGATGCCGTATACTGCTAAATGACACCTTAATGTGCGCTCGATTTAACCCGTTCCTAAATCTTTGGTTGTTAAAATAAGTTGCGTTATCTACCAAAATTCTTTCCATTCTCCCTACCTGGCTTCCAAATTCTTTAATCGACTGTAAGCATGCACCGTGTTACTTCGCCTTGCCGGAAATAATTTAACAAATTTTGAAAAACGTCCACCATTACTAATATGTGCCGATATCCCTGTACACTCGTAATCAGGTTGCTTAAGTAATCGATAGCTACCAATTCCAACGGTCCGCTCACGTTCACACTCATTGGTACATTCTGCAACACCACGTTCTTGTCTTTCCCTAAGATACAAATTTTACAATGATTAATCCTTTCTTTAACCACCGTGATATCGTTCCGTGCATAAAACGCCTCCCTGAATACCAAAAATGTTTTTCTTATTCCTATATGTCCAAAATTTAAATGAATTTCATCTATAATTTCCACAGCCGCTTCTCTGGATACCACTACCAGCTCTGCATCACCTATCCTTTTGACCACAAACTGCCCTACGATGGTAAATCCACGGTACTCCTCCACATTTTCGCTTGTTAATTTCTCGCGGAACGAGCTCACCTCACTATGCCTCTGCGTCTCCATAAGCTTGGCATTTGTCCACCGACCAACATCCCTGAACTCCTGCACAGCTATTAAACCATCCTTCATGTCTTTATTCGCTTCCACCTGCGGTCTGCTTAGAAAATCCGCCGTCACATTCTCCTTCCTGGTTTGTGCTTGATTTCGAAATCGTATTCCTGTAATACTAACGCCCATCTGTACAACCTGCTGTTTAGAAACTCCTTTTTCTTCATAAATGTTACCACCGTGTTGTCGGATTCTATTAAAAATTTGTTACCTAGCAGATAAAAACGCAACTTTTTCACTGCATATACTATCGCCAACATTTCCTTCTCTGCCGTCGCATATCTGGTTTCGCAGTCTTTAATACCCTCGAAATGAATACAATTGGTACCTCAGCTCCATCCTGTATCTGCACCAACTCAGCCCCTATCGCATATTTCGACGCATCCGTTCTTAAAATAAATTCGTCTTTGAAATTGGGATATTTTAATGACAACTCTTTATAAAACGCACTTTTAAATCCTGGAACGCCTTCTCTCGATCAGCAGTCCATTTCCATCTTTCATTTTTCTTCAATAAACTCACCAACGGTACACACAACTCGGAATATCGCGGTATAAACCGTTTATAATAATTTAGAACCCTAAAATCCTCGTAATCCTCTCACATTCTTTGGTTGAGCAATATTTTCAACTCGTCCAACCTTTTATTGCAAATTTTCATCCCATGTTCACTGATTTCAAACCCTAAATACGTAACTTTGTTCTTAAACAACTCATTTCTCCACGTTCAACTTCAAACCCCCTTCGTCCAGCCTCTGGATCACCTTTTCTAAATGCTCCAGGTGTTCTTGCTCGTTCCTTGAAAAAATCAACAAATCATCCACATAGTGCGAACAGAAACATTCATACTCGTTAAACAGCTTCTGCATGGCCCTTACAAGTGCTGCTGAAGAACTACTTAACCCAAACGGAACTACAGAAAACATGTAAATCTCCCCTTCAATACTAAACCCTGTAAACTTCTTACTGTCTTCATGCAACGGAATTAACCAAAAAGAATTTTTTAAATCTAATTTACTGAAAAACTTCATCTCGTACACTTTGTACAACAAATTATCCAACCCTTGTGGTTGTTCATACTGCGGTTTCGTAATCGAATTCAACTTCCTCGCATCCAAACAAATCCTAATATCCCTTTTGTTGGGTTTAGGTACGATAACTACCGGGTTCACATATGAGTTTTCGCTGGTTCTATGATTCCTTCTCGTAACATCTTATTAATCTCGGCTTTAACCCTATTTCTAATTGCAAACGGAATTGGATAACCTTTGTATTAAACCCGTTGTCTTCCGTGACTTCTAACTTATGCATATATCGCCTCGCTAATCTTGGCTCTTCATTAAATAACCCTATATATTTATTAAATAATTCTTCTAGCTTCGCCTTTACCTCAATACTCACTTTTCCAATCTGTTCATTCATTAATTAATCTCCAAAACATATTACATAATCGTATTTGAACCTGTCTATACTCACTTGTCCTATCCATTCCTAATCCCGACTTATCTATATTATTTCCATTCCTATATTTCCTCAACTAACCGTAGACACCATCCATAACTTATCTTTATCAAATATTCGAATCGACCTATCCTTACCATCTATATTCAATCCAAAATCCTCTATAAAGTCCATTCCTAATATGAAATCTAGCTGCAACCCCTTTGTAATTAAAAACTCTGCCTCTCCTGCCTTTTTATCCCCTACAAATATTGGTACACGGATGACCCTATAAATCGTCGTTAACTTTTTATCCAGTGCCGACCATAAATTAACCCCATCAATCTCTTCTATTCTTCCTTTTAAAAAATCAGCATGTTTTATCACCACCTTCTCTCTACCAGCGACAACTGTGAACCACTATCAACTAAAGCAACATATAAACAATCCCTTTAAACTAATATTAATAAACAAAAGGTTCTTTTATTCAAAGTATAATTATTTAACAATAAGTCTTTAAACTATAACCTACGTCGATCTTTAATCCTAGACATTCGTTCTTCAAAAATTCGCGTTTTTTTTTCCTGTGGGTGCCTCGTGTATTTGCACCACTTCAATTTTATCCGTGTCCTGAGTCCTTGCGCTGGCGTTATGTGGTGGACATTAGCGTCCCTGTCCGTCCGGCTGTATCCGTGCTGTGTTCCGCCCCCCGTAATCCGGCCGTCATCCGCGTTGTCGTGCTGGTACCTGTTTTGTCCTTGTACGTCGTTCCCCCGGTGTTCCCGATTGTAGTATGGTCGTCTGTTACCGTCGTGTCCCCAGTGATTTCGGTGTCCGTGGTTAAAATAGTCCTGTCGGTAGCTGGGTCGATGTTCGTGATTGAAATTGTCCTGTCTGTGGTTGGGTCGCTGTTCGTGGTACGCATGTCGTCTATTATATTCCCTATAACCCCGGTTTTGGTCCCAATAACTTGTCCGCGTTTTTGCCTCCAGTGCCGTTGCTAAATCGAAGTTTCTCATGATGCCTAAAAATTCCCGTAGTGTTTTTACATTATGTACCACGACCATCTTCGTCACTTCCGGTTCCATGTGGCCCGCAAGTAGTAAAACTATGTCGTCCTCGCCCAATTTAGGTGTCAAGTGCTGTGCCTGGTTGAATTTGTCGATTGCGTATTCAACGCGTGTCCCGTGTGTCCTACTGTAGTGTCCCGTAATTAAATTTGTCCGTATGTCCGTCTGGTGCGTGTTGCTCCAGAACTGTTCCACAAATAATCGTCGAAATTCCGCGTATGTGTCGTACTGTCGTCGTATGATGTTGTGCCACTTTTCCGCGTTCCCTGTCAACGTCGCCCCTACTATCTGTAATTTAGTCCTTTCGTTTTCCGTTTCGACGATTTCGTCCAGTCTGTCTAAAACCCCATTGGCTGTTCCGTCCTCCGTCCTTCAAATTTAGGTAACGCGTCCCGGTTGAATTTAATGTGCTGTCCGTAGTCCAGTCCGATGCTCCTTCGTTCTAGGTCGTCCAATTTTTCTTGTATCTGTCTTACGTCATGTCCTACCCGGTTTTCTAATATCGTGACTTTGTCGTCAAATTTTTCGTCTAGTTGCGTTCTAGTGTTCATATTTTCGTTCTGTATCGTCTCTAAAGTTTGTCCTAAGTTTCTGTAGTTTGTCAAATGTCTTTTATCGTATGTTTGAATTTCTGAATTTAATGTCGTAAAACCGCTGACCATCGTCTCCTCTACTATCTCTACGCGTGTCTTAATTTCTGTCCGTAGATCCGTTTTTGTCGCGTTCAAGTCTCCCTGAATCTGTACCCGTGTATTTTCTAATTTGTCATCTATTCTGTCTATCTTTTCGTGTACCTCAGTCCTTATGTCGTCCTTTACGTTTTGCATTTGCGTGAGTAGATAGTCCTGTGTATAATTCAGTTTGGCCGTCAGTTCCGCGTGTGCCGTCCTAAACTCGTTCCTCAGTTCGGTGTGTGAATCGGTAATTTTGTTTGTTAACTCGGTCTTTAATTCTGTGTGTGAATCTGTAATTTTGTTCGTTAAGTTCGTTTGTAGTTCCGTGTGAAGTTTCAAAACCGTCCGCGACTCTTTTTGTTCCGTACGTAAATCTGCCATTTGGTTCGTTAAATTTGTTTGCAAGCTCATCAGGAACCGCATTATGTCCTGGTTCCCCGCAGTTTCTTCTACCCTAACCTCCGGTGCCGTGCCTGGTCCGTGCCCATGTCTAACACCTCCGGGTCTGTCTGCCTCACCTCCATCTCCTGGATGTCTCCCCTGCGTCTAGCTCTATGTCTTTGTCCTAATTTCACGTTTAGTGTAGTGATTCTGCTTCAATTCCGTATATCCGTCCCGATCTCGTAATCCGTTTCATTTCTGGGTCCGTCATCTCTGCAGCCTATTTTTGAACTCCTTTGCCTGAAAATATCTAAACTGGCCCCACCTAATCTCAGGATCCCGTATCTCACTATTTATGTCTAATTTCACTTGATCTAGCCTTTTTTCAGCCCCACGTTGGGTTTGCACCTATTAAATCTTTTATTTACTTTACTTTACTACTTTACTATGTATTCACTCACTCTTTAATCTATAAATTTTTATTTTATTTTGCCCTTTTGTCGCCTTTTTATAAATGTGCAACCAATGCACGCCCGTACTTGCAACGTTTGGTTGGTTCTTTAATTAACTATTTATTTCAATGCCTCGACTATTTAAGCTCTTAAATCTCAGGGTGTTCAAACTACTTATAGTGAGTTCTGTTATAAGTAGATGTGCAAAGTCCAACCAACGTGCACACCTTTGTTTTAGTACAAAATTTTACTCTACTTTTGTGTATGCCAAAATTTTACTACGATCAAAGTCGCTTTGTGCCAAATTAAATTACTACCAAATTATATGACTATTTCTGACGTTTTAAGATATCTCAGCACTCACCTGGATTTATTTTACCTATCCTCTAACTTCTTTTTATAAATTCCTCTCATGTCCTGTATCCTCTTTTCTATAAATTTCCTATCTTTGCTAAAATCTTTGCTTAAAACTTCTTTCCTTTATAATAATTTCCTTCTTCGATGTCCTGCTACCTTCTATAATCGCCCCCTTTTCTCTATCTTCAAATCCTATCCAAATCTTTCTTCTTATATAATTCCTCTCGATGTCCTGCTACCTAATATCGTTCCAAATCCAACTTCTTTCCTATAAATATTTCCTCTCGGTGTCCTGCTACAAATCTATAATCGCTGTCCAAATCCAACTTCTTTCCTTGTATAACCACTCAATTGCCTGCTACCTTTCCCAATGCCGTTCCAAATCTATATACTTTTCGTCGTTTCACCGTCGCATTATCACTACTCTTTACACTTATTACTTTCGTCGCTGTTACTTCTTAATCCTTCTTTACTAAATCAAACTCTTTAAAATCAAATACTTTTATTAACTTCTTTTAAATCGTATACAAATTAGCACAGTTTGAAAAACACGTCTTTTTACAAAAGAATTTCGAAATGATCTCCCGTTGTTTGCTTTCCAAGGCGACCATTTTAACTTTCTTGCCTACTACACTTTAAAGTACATAACTAAATCGTCCAATAACATCCTAACATTTCGTTTGTGTCGCACATACCATAGTTCATGTCCTTTACACTTTCCTTAATTACATAAAATTCTAGTATTTGTCCTAAATATTTACAGTTCACCAATCATATTTGACATTGTTATAACTAATAATTTTGAGTTTACAAATATTGTCCAAAAGTTGATTCTATTTAAAATGCAAAACCAAAATAAATTACACTTGAACCTGGATGCGTGGTTGATAGTAAACGTCCATAGACGCATCCGGTTTTTGGACGGCAAATGTACTTTCAAAGGCCTTTAAAATTCAAACTCGGCACAAACCCTTGAGCACTGTACATCTTACTACGTCATTTAGTCATTTCAATATTACCTTTTGGCACTTAATTTCAACTACCATTTTGAATGGTGTTTTAGTATATGAAAAATATGGCAAACATACATTTTTAAGTTTATGTGATCAAATATGTGTATTATTTTGCATGGCATATACTACCTTGTACTAAACAACCCTTAGAACTCTTGGTAGCTCCCTATACATAACAATACATACATCAACATACATATATAAACATACATACATACAAAAAATATCTAAATTTTAGTCAAATCATAAAATAAATTAATTACAATCTAGAAAGTTATCTCAAACATTGTCAAAATTATAAAGGAATTGTCATTATAACATTCAAATTTGATTAACAAAACACAAAACTGTGTTCTTTTTAAAAGCTTTCAACATCACTTTCAGTTTATATTCAAAAATTTATCTTTATCGACGATTTCATTGTAAAACCTCACATTAGTAAGTAAGTTTTTAACTGTTTAGCCCATATTAATGTTTCTAATTTTAGTATCTTTGAAAATGGTTTAAAATAAAACCGAAAGCTTAGATTTATAATAAAGAGTACAATTAATTAACCAGCAGACCTAAAAGCCTGTTATTGTATATATTATATTTTATAATTGCAAGGTCGTTATACCACAAAAGTATATATATATATATATATATATATATATATATATATATATATATATATATACGTACCTCACATATCATACGAAGCCCGCTATGTACTGCAGATTAGACGAAGCCCGGGTCGAGGGGAGTGGTAAATAATTTAATTTTTACTCTGGTACATCATATTAGAATAAATGTGTATAATTATTACAACTAAGCACCTTTATGAAGCCCGCCAAAGTTGTCATTTAAAAGCTTATTTCTCCTGCTGGTGATCCTCATTTACTTTATATTTCAGACTTGTGTTATTTATTGGGTGTTGGTTCTACAACTATGTTGTGGAAAATATTATAAAAGAGGCTGGTGATTAAAATTGTTTATGCTATATGAAATTTAAAATTTTTACTGTCGTTTTTTTATGGATGTAAAGATATAGATTTGTAACTTAAACTGTTTAGTAATTTAAAACACCTGTTCCTCTTTGTATTTTGATATTTTTAAACAGCCTTCCTTATTTTAATCAAGTGAATTTAAAATATTTGTTGAAGGTGATTAACCTAAAACAACGAATATGTTAAAATTCAACAAGAGATCCAAAAGCTCAAACTAAGCACTAAGTGAATTGATTTTCTAGTTTATACAGGTTAATCAACTAAATTCTTTTTAAGCTCATTCGTATATTAGTATATTTTTTAATTCGGTCTTTCACCCAGTATCTTGGATATTTAGACTTTACACAGACCGTTTCAGTTATGACAAAAAGAGATGTCTTAAAGTTACAATTTTAAAATTTCATATCTAAAGGTCATGTTCGTCTTCCGAATGAGGAAATCTGCTTATATTTTTTAATACTAAACCAAGTTTTAATGTTTTTTTTTGCTATATTTTGGAATTCTAGATATTGTTCCAATATAATCCTTCAAATTTCCGCTTGGTTACGTACCAAAAGTAAACCAAAAGTTTCGTTTTTAATGTCGTGAATATCTTTTATACCTATATGGACATAAATATAGTTCTGCCTGCAATTTTTGCCAGCATTGTTTTTAACTAAATTTTAAATCAGTTGATAATAATTTTAATGTCAGTCTAGATTTTAAAATAACTAAGATTGGTGGTTCTATTGTGTTGCTATGGCTTAATTTATATTACATTTCTGTTTATAATTGAAATGGATTAAAAGTTTTTTGGAAGAGTTAGTGTGCAAAGAAACCTAAATTAGTATATAAAGCAGACTTTGGATAAAAGTCTGTTGAAATTCTTTTATTTAACATAATGTTTCCCAATATAAATTATCTCTAATTTGCGGAGGAAAAGAGGGTGGTGTTTGATTCTATAAAATGTCTAAATTTTGAGTGCTTCATCTAAATTTAACCCTTGTTCAAATAACTTTTTTGTAACTTTCTATCGTTTTGTAGATGCACACTAGAACCCAAAATTTTTAAATTTTTTTAAAATTTTCCAAAATTTTTAAAAATTTCCCTTCCTTTTAATTTTTTTTTTAAAATTTTTTAAATTTTTAAACCCCTTTAAAGGTTTAAATTTTCTTTTTTTGGAAAAACCCAAAAAACCCCTTTTAAAAATTTTTTGAAACCATTTTTTAATAAAATTTTTTTTTTTTGGGTTTTTAAAAGGGTTTTTTTCCCCCGGATTTAAAACCCAAATTTTAAAATTTTTTAATGAATTTAATTTTTTTCGGCCTTTAAAATTTTTTTTAAAAAACCCCGGGTTTTATTTATTAACCCCCTTTTTTTATTTGCCAACATTTTTCGCCGTCGCATAATTGGTTTTAGTTTTTAATACCCCGAAATAAATTGGTACTTTTGTTTGGAATCTGCAAAAACTCAGCCCCGTTGCATATTTCGAAGACCTTAAAATAAATTGGTTTTTTAAAATTTGGATTATTTTAACGAATTTTATAAAAGAAAATTAAACCGGAACGCCTTTTCTAAATCAGCAGTCCATTTCCATCTTTTTTTTTAACAAACTCACCAACCAAAATTTTCGAATCCTGGTTAAACCGGAAAATTTACAAAAAAAAAAAAACCCTAAATTTAAATTTTTGGTTAAGCCAATTTAAAGCCAAAAAAAATTTTAATTACCCAAATTTTAAACTAATTTACCTAACCCTAAATTAAACTTTTAAATTAGTTTTCTTCCAACTTCAAAATTCGTAATTTTTACCTTTTCTAAATCCTCCATGTTTTGTTTCCCTTGGAAAAATCAACAAATCATTTAATTTCCAGAAACATTCATACTGTTAAACAGCTTCTGCATGGCCCTTACAAGGTGCTGAAGAAATTAAACCAAAAATTTAAAAAACCCTAAAATTTTCAAATACTAAACCCTTAAACCTTTTTATGTTTTTCAAAATTAACCAAAATGAATTTTATTTTAATTTTAAAATCTTATCTCATAATTTTAAACAAATTTAAATGGTTTTTATGCTTTGTTCATTCAATTTTCCAAACAAAATCATAAACCCTTTTGGGGGTCTTTTCTAAACCCTTTTCCATAAAGGATTTGCTGTTCAATTAAACCCTTTTTTAAATTTTTTACTGGCCCCTTTTCTAGTCAAGTTTATAACTATTAAACCGTTTGCTTGTTAACTTGTATCCCTCGAAAAATTTGGCTCTTCTTAAAAATTTTTTATTTTCCTTCTTACTTAATAAACTCTCCTTGGTTTTTAATAAAACCAAAATATTTTCTACCCTTTTGCCAATAAATTTTCTTTAAAATTCATTTTCTTATCTATACAATTTCCATTTATTTTCCAAACCTACCAATAAACCAACTTTTAAAATTTTTCCTTTTTTAAATATATTCTTGCGAAAAAAACCCCCCCTCTTGTTTTAAAACTGGCTGTGATTCAAAAAAAAATTTTTCTGATTGTTTTGTGTTTGTCTTTCCCTGAAACTACTTATTTCCTTTAACGGTACTTTTTTGCTTTAAACTTTTGCAAATTGTTTTTCCTTTTGTTTTTTATTGTTAATCAATTCCTCATTCTTGGGTAATTAATTAAATGTTGGTTGTAATTGTTTTTTTGTTTGTTAAATTCCCCCCTATAACTTTTCCCCAAATGTTTTTTTTTTCATGGTGGAAATAAGTTTATTAAATTTAAATTTTGAGCCGTAAACCAAAATTGAATTCCGGGGCCCAAACAATTTAGTACTAAAAAAAAGAAAAATTTCTTAAAACCAAATAATTTGACTGTCACAAATAAAAAATTTTCATGTTTTTTGAAAAATTTGTACCTTACTTTTAAATGAGTAAATAAATTTTGAAACGAAATAGTCCTTACTTGCGTTCCAAAATTTAAATTTTTTAAAATTTTAAACAAGTACAAATTTTTTTTGAAATTTTAATTTTCTTAAATTCCGAAAGTAAGTGGTTTTTTTTTTCAAATTTAAAAATAAATTTTAAGTGTTTTTATTTAAATACTGATTGTTTTAAATAATCTGTTTGGTTTCCGGTTTTTATCGGTGAGATTCGGTTAAAATCAAACTTTTGGTGAAAATTTTTAACGGTTAAACGAAAACTAAGCGCCCCTTGGACAATTAATGGTTATTTAAATTGGATACTTTAAATTTAAAAAAAAATTTTTTAAACCATTTTAAAATCCCAAATTTTAAAAAAAATTTTTAAATTTTGGGTTTTAAAAAGATTTTAATGGGAATTGTTTTGGGCTTGTAAACGTTAATTGTTTAATTAAATTTATTATTTAATAAAATTCTATGCCCTTGAATTAATATTTATTTTTTTAAATTTTATTTTATTTATTTTTTAAATTCTTAAATTTTTTTCGCCCCAAATTTTGTATTAATTATATTCATATGATTGCTTTTAAATTTTTGGTTATCTATTTACTTTCCTATATTTTACCTATTATGCCTTTATTATGTTCAATTTCCCGGATTCAATCGTGAGTAATTGCACCCAACCAAACTGACACTCGTTTGTTTTACTACCTTTTAATATGGAAATTTACTGTATATGCCAAATTTTACTGATCAATTTGTTGGTGCCAAATTAATTTATGTATACTATTTCTGACTTTAATTTTGACGTTTTAAGATATTACACGGTACTTACCTGAATTATACTGCGCTGAATGCCTTCTGTAAATGTTTCTGGCTCTAGATCTTAGTCACCGTACGCACCTTCACAAAGATTCACAATCGCTGTTCACTTGCGTATCGCCTCCAGGTGTTCTTAACAATTTTGCTGACCCCAAATCTGAAATAATTTACCCTAATTTTAGAATTTTGAATAAACCGTTGTATCTACTTCCCTGCGTTAATTCTTCCTTGTAATATGCTGCTCTCCTATTTTTCCTCTTCGTGCTCCAATCAATCCTTTCGCCTTTCCGTATCCAATCCAAATCTATCCTGCCGTACTGTTCCAAATCAACCTATTCCTGCTATTTCTTCAATATCCACTCTATGTCCTACTGCCTTTAATCTATCCAAATTACTCCAAAATTATTAATATCGTCGTTGCTTTGTATATCCACTCGAATCTCCTGCTGCCGTTTAACCAATCGTCCCAAATCCAATACCAATCTCGTTCAAACCTATCTAAATCGTCGCTTTCCCGTCGCACTATTAACCACTCTAAATATTCTTCTATAATCGCCGCTTTATACTACCGATGCTTCTTATACTTTCACTTGACTAAATCAGACTATTTAACTCAAAAACATTTATTTCATCAACTATTTATACAACTTTTAACGCAGGTTTGCAAAACACGTCTTTATACTGAATATAATCGAAAAGAATCTCTTTATTTACTTCGCTAAGCAATAACCATAACAACCTTAGCTCACTTAATTACATTTTTAAACGCATACAATATCCAATAACAATTCGTCTTTACTCTAGTGTCCAAAATACCTTCACTATAGTCTTTATATACATTCATAATTTCTACCATTGGTCCTAAACACTTCACAATTCTCCAATAATATTTTATATTTCTATTCACTTATAATTTTGATTTTACAATTCGTCCAAAAGTTGATTCTATTTAAATGAAAAGCCAAAATATTTACACAAGACCTGGACGCTTGGTTGATTGTAGGTATCCATAGACGCGTCCGGTTTTCAGACGGCAAATGTACTTTCAATGGCTTATAAAATTTCAACTTAGTATAAAACCTTGAGTACCGTGCATTGTATCAACGTCATAAAGTCATGTTGTTTACCTTTGGCACATGCGTTTCAAACTAAATGGTAAATACTTTAGCATATGTAAAGTACAGCAAAATATAGTTTTTTAACTTTGGATCTGATTTATGAATCATGTTGTTTGGCATACACCCTTTTTAACACAAATCTACCCTTAGAAGCCTTGTACCCCCCCCCCCTTACATTACATTGGCCCCACTGATTTTGAATGAAATTGGAAATTTCGTATGTTTTTTTCTCTTCCCCTGGTGTGCATAAATTTCTAATTTTATTTAAAATCACCCTTTCGCATTTTACATCTCAATTGGTCAACCCCTATTCGCCTTTCTCTCACATCTTTTACTACGCTATATACTAACCTATACTATAAACAAAACAACAAAAAAAACAAAAACTAAAACTAAACTTTCCGTTGCATGAACTACATAATAAACTATCCTACTAAACCCTCTTCCTGTACAATTCTATATGGGTATAAATTCTCCAAGTGAAAACGCCCGCGATATCCCCCTGTTATGTTATCTAGCTCAAACGTATTTCCTTCAGCAAAAATACGCGTGATCTTGTACGGCCCTTCATAAGGAAACAACAACTTCGCGCAAATGTTTCTGTCGCGGTTTGAAACCCTTAACCGTTTTACTATCACCAGGTCCCCTATTTCAAAAGTCGTTCTTTTTTTAATTTTTCTACACCTTCGCTCGATGTCCCTACGCTGCATCCTTTCAATTCTACGCCTAGCACTACCCAACAACTCTGTGATGTCTTGTATCTCGACTTCCTCCCTCCATGGTCTAGCTGGTATAATCCTTCGCATCAATGTTACCGGACATGTTTTCGTAACCGAACTCGGTACGCAATTCATAAAATTTTCAATTTGTGGCAGATATCTAATCCATCTGTCGTGATGCTCCTGTGTCGCCAACCGTAGATATTTTATTACCTCCCGTATATAACGTTCGCATGGATTTGCTTTCGGATGCCGTATACTGCTAAATGATACCTTAATATTTGCCCTATTTAACCCGTTCCTGAATCTTTGATTGTTGAAATACGTCGCGTTGTCTACCAAAATCCTTTCCATCTTCCCGACCTGGCTTTCAAATTCTCTAATCGACTGTAATGCATGCACCGTGTTACTTCGTCTTGCTGGAAATAATTTGACAAATTTCGAAAAAACGTCTACCATCACCAATATGTGTCGATACCCCTGTTCACTCGTAATCAGGTTGCTCAAGTAATCAATAGCTACCAATTCTAACGGTCCATTTACACTCACGTTCATCGGTATATTCTGCAACACCACGTTCTTGTCTTTACCTAGAATACAAATTTCACCGATTGATCCTTCTTTAACCACCGTGATATCATTTCGTGCATAAAACGCCTCTCTAAATACCAAAAATGTTTTTCTGATGCCTATATGTCCAAATTTTAAATGAATTTCGTCTATAATTTCAACAGCCGCGTCTCTGGATAACACTACCAGCTCTGCATCCCCTATCCTTTTTACCACAAACTGCCCTACGATGGTAAATCCCCGGTACTCTTCCATATTTTCCCTCGCTAATTTCTCGCGTATCGAGCTCACCTCACTGTGCCTTTGCGTCTCTATAAGCTTGGCGTTCGTCCATCGACCAACATCCCTGAACTCCTGCAAAGCAATTAAACAACCCTTGACGTTTTGATTCGCTTCCACCTGCGGTCTGCTTAGAAAATCCGCCGTCACATTTTCCTTTCCTGGTTTATGCTTAATTTCAAAGTCGTATTCCTGTAACACCAATGCCCACCTATACAACCTACTGTTTAAAAACTCCTTTTTCTTCATGAATGTTACCACCCTGTTGTCGGATTCTATTAAAAATTTCTTACCTAACAAATAAAAACGCAACTTTTTCACTGCATATACTATTGCCAACATCTCCTTCTCTGCCGTCGCATACCTGGTTTCGCAGTCTTTTAATACCCTGAAATGAATACAATTGGTACTTCAGCTCCGTCCTGAATCTGCACCAACTCAGCCCCGATTGCATATTTCGACGCATCCGTCCTCAAAATAAAATCGTCTTTAAAATTTGGATATTTTAACGCCAACTCTGTATAAAACGCACTTTTTAAATCCTGGAACGCTTATTCTCGTTCAGCAGTCCACTTCCATCTTTCTTTTTTCTTTAACAAACTCACCAACGGCACACACAATTTAGAATACCTCGGTATAAACCTTTTGTAATAATTTAGAACCCTAAAACCCTCGCAATCCTCTTACATTTTTCGGTTGCGCAATATTTTTCAACTCGTCCAGTCTTTTATTACAAATTTTCATCCATTGTTCGCTAATTTCAAACCCTAAATACGTACCCTTGCTCTTAAACAACTCGCATTTCTCCACGTTCAGCTTCAAACCCCCTTCGTCCAGTCGTTGGATCACCTTTTCTAAATGCTCCAGGTGTTCTTGCTCGTTCCTTGAAAAATCAACAAATCATCCACATAATGCGAACAGAAACATTCATACTCGTTAAACAACTTCTGCATGGCCCTTACAAGTGCTGCTGAAGAACTACTTAAACCAAACGGAACTACAGAAAACATATAAATCTCCCCTTCGATACTAAACCCCGTAAACTTTTTACTGTCTTCATGCAACGGAATTAACCAAAATGAATTTTTTAAATCTAATTTACTGAAAATCTTCATCTCATACACTTTATACAACAAATTATCCAACCCTTGTGGTTGTTCGTACTGCGGTTTCGTAATCGCATTCAACTTCCTCGCATCCAAACAAATCCTTATATCCCTTTTGTTGGGTTTAGGTACAATAACTACCGGGTTCACATATGGAGTTTTCGCTGGTTCGATAATACCTTCTTTTAACATTTTCTTTATCTCGGCTTTAACCCTATTTCTTATGGCAAACGGAATTGGATACACCCTTGTATTAAACCCGTTGTCTTCCGTGACCTCCAACTTATGCATATACCGCCTCGCAAATCTTGGCTCTTCATTAAACAAGCCTATATATTTATTAAACAATTCCTCTAGCTTCACCCTAATTTCATTATTCACTTTCCCTATCTGTGCATCATTAATTAATCTCGCAAACATATTACATAATCTCACTTCAATCCGTCCATAATTATCCTCTTTTATCATTTCTAATCCTGTACTATCTATATCATTTCCATTCCTATATTCCGTACTGACCGTAGGTACCACCCATAACCTATCTTTATCAAATATCCTAATTGACCTATCCTTTCCATCTATATTCAACCCAAACTCTTCTATAAAATCCATTCCTAATATGAAATCTAGCTGCAACCCCTTTGTAATTAAAAACTCTGCATCTCCTGCTTCTTTATTCCCTATATATATCGGTACACGGATAACACTATAAATCGTCGTTAGCTTTTTGTTTATCGCTGACCATAAGTTAACCCCATCAATTGTTCCTATTCGTCCCTTTAAAAATTCTCCATGTTTTACTACCACATTCTCATTTACCAGCGATAACTGTGAACCACTATCAACTAATGCCACATATAAACAGTCACTTAAACTAATATTTATAAACAATAAGTTTTTTTTATTAAAGATATAACTATTTAACAATAAATCCCTTATACTATAACACACGTCGATATTTATTCCTAAGTCGTCGGTCGTCCAAAAATTCGGGTTTTTTTTTGTTCCTGTGGCGCATCGTGAATCTGCACCACCTCAATCCTATCTGGGTCCGTTGTAATCGCGCTCGTCGTCATATGCTGGACGTTTACGTCCCTGTCCGTCCGGCTGTTTCCATTGTGTATTCCGCCCCCAGTAGTCCGGCCGTCATCCTCGTCGTTGCTGTGCTGATATCTGTTTTGTCCATTGTATTCATTTGCCCTGTGATCCCTATTGTAATAAGGTCGTCTATGTCCTTCGTGTCCCCAATGATTCCGATGTCCGTGGTTAAAGTTGTCCTGTCTGTAATTAGGCCGGTTTTCGTGGTACGGTTGTCGTCGGCTGTCTTCCCTATAACCCCTGTTTTGCTCCCAATAGTTTGTCCGCGTTTTCGCCTCCAGTGCTGTCGCTAAATCAAAGTTCCTCATTACCCCTAAGAATTCCCTCAATGTCTTGACGTTCTGTACCACTACCACCTTTGTAACTTCCGGTTCCATATGTCCTGCTAGTAGTAGTACAATGTCGTCCTCGCCCAATTTTGGTGTCAAGTGTTGTGCCTGATTAAACTTGTCAATCGCGTATTCTTCGCGTGTGCCGTGAGTCCTGCTGTAATGTCCGGTAATTAGATTCGTCCGTATGTCAGTCTGGTGTGTATTGCTCCAAAATTGCTCTATAAAAAGTCGTCTAAAATCGGCGTACATGTCGTATTGTCTGCGGATGATATTATGCCATTTTCGGCGTTGCCCGTCAAAGTCGCCCCACTATCTGTAGTTTTGTTCTCTCATTTTCAGTCCCTACGATCTCGTCTAGTCGGTCCAAAAACCCCATGGGCTGTTCTGTCCTTCGTCCCTCAAACTTTGGTAATGCGTCCCGGTTTAATCTAACGTGCTGTCCGTAGTCTAGTCCAACGCGCCTTCTTTCTAGTTCGTCCAACTTGTCCTGTATCTGTCTAACTTCCTGTCCGACCCTATTTTCCAATACTGTCGCGTTGTCTATCAGTTTTGCGTCCAGTTGCGTCCTAACATTTACGTTTTCATTTTGTATAGTCTCCAACGTCTGTCCTAAATTTCGGTAGTGCGTCGTATGTCTTTTGTCACATGTCTGTATTTCCGTATTAAGTGTCGAAAACCCGCTAATCATTGTCTCTTCTACCGTATCCACACGTGTCTTAAATTCCGTTCTTAGGTCCGTCCGTGTCGCGTTTAAGTCTCCTGAAAGTGTACCCGTGTGTTTCCAACTTGTCGTCAACCCTGTCTACTTGTTGTTGTACCTCTATCCGCATGTCGTCCTTTACAATTTGTATTTGTGTTAGTAGATAGTCCTGCGTTTAGTTCATTTTTGCCGTCAGTTCCGCGTGCGCCGTCCTAAACTCGTTCCTTAATTCGTTATGTGATTCTGTAATTCTATCTGTCAGTTCCGTTTTTAGTTCGGCATGTGATTCAGTAATTTTATCCGTCAGTTCTGTTTTAACGGTTTTTAGTTCCGTATGTGTCTCTTCCATTTTGCCTGTCACCTCCGGCTCTGTCTGCCTCACGTCCATCTCCTGTATGTCTCCCCCTGCGTCTAGCTCCATGTCCTGTGTCCCTAATTCCATTTCAACACCGTATATCCGTCCCGATCTCCTGATCCTTTTCGTGTCCGCGTCCGTCATCTCTGCTGCTTAGTTTTGAACTCGTTTTCTGCAAAATAATAAAGAAAAAAAACTACGGGCCCCACCTAATCTCAGGATCCCGTATCCTACTATCTTTCACTCTAATACTTTTCTAGCTTTTTTTTCGAGCCTTACGTTGAGTTTGCCACCTTCTTATGCTGCTATTACTCCACCCCTCCGCCCTAATATTTATTTTTTTTTTTATAATTTAATTTTACTTTTATTTATTTTTATAAATTCTGATACACGACTTTTGTCGTCGCCCCTAAATTTTAGTATTCAATAATATGACTTCTATATGATGTGCTTTATCAAAGTTTGGTTGGTTATCTATTTACTGTTCACTATATTTTATGCCTCGACTATATGAAACCTTTATCTCAGGGTGTTCACCTACTCACCGTGAGTTCAATCGTGAGTAGATGTGCACTGTCCAACCAAACTGCACACTCGTTTGTTTTACTACCTTTTTAATATGGAATTATTTACTGTATATGCCAAATTTTACTGATCAATGTTGCTTGGTGCCAAATTAATTTATGTATACTATTTCTGACTTTAATTTTGACGTTTTAAGATATTACACGGTACTTACCTGAATTATACTGCGCTGAATGCCTTCTGTAAATGTTTCTGGCTCTAGATCTTAGTCACCGTACGCACCTTCACAAAGATTCACAATCGCTGTTCACTTGCGTATCGCCTCCAGGTGTTCTTAAAATTTTGCTGACCCCAAATCTGAAATAATTTACCCTAATTTTAGAATTTTGAATAAACCGTTGTATCTACTTCCCTGCGTTAATTCTTCCTTGTAATATGCTGCTCTCCTATTTTTCCTCTTCGTGCTCCAATCAATCCTTTCGCCTTTCCGTATCCAATCCAAATCTATCCTGCCGTACTGTTCCAAATCAACCTATTCCCTGCTATTTCTTCAATATCCACTCTATGTCCTACTGCCTTTAATCTATCCAAATCACTCCAAAATTATTAATATCGTCGTTGCTTTGTATATCCACTCGAATCTCCTGCTGCCGTTTAACCAATCGTCCCAAATCCAATACCAATCTCGTTCAAACCTATCTAAATCGTCGCTTTCCGTCGCACTATTAACCACTCTAAATATTCTTCTATAATCGCCGCTTTTATACTACCGATGCTTCTTATACTTTCACTTGACTAAATCAGACTATTTAACTCAAAAAACATTTATTTCATCAACTATTTATACAACTTTTAACGCAGGTTTGCAAAACACGTCTTTATACTGAATATAATCGAAAAAGAATCTCTTTATTTACTTCGCTAAGCAATAAGCATAACAACCTTAGCTCACTTAATTACATTTTAAACGCATACAATATCCAATAACAATTCGTCTTTACTCTAGTGTCCAAAATACCTTCACTATAGTCTTTATATACATTCATAATTTCTACCATTGGTCCTAAACACTTCACAATTCTCCAATAATATTTTATATTTCTATTCACTTATAATTTTGATTTTACAATTCGTCCAAAAGTTGATTCTATTTAAATGAAAAGCCAAAATATTTACACAAGACCTGGACGCTTGGTTGATTGTAGGTATCCATAGACGCGTCCGGTTTTCAGACGGCAAATGTACTTTCAATGGCTTATAAAATTTCAACTCAGTATAAAACCTTGAGTACCGTGCATTGTATCAACGTCATAAAGTCATGTTGTTTACCTTTGGCACATGCGTTTCAAACTAAATGGTAAATACTTTAGCATATGTAAAGTACAGCAAAATATAGTTTTTAACTTATGGATCTGATTTGTGAATCATGTTGTTTGGCATACACCCTTTTTAACACAAATCTACCCTTAGAAGCCTTGTACCCCCCCCTTACATTACAATATATATATATATATATATATATATATATTACTCATATTTAGACCAGGGTAGAAAATTAATTAATTACATCAAATAATTTTAATCACCGTGTATAAGGAATTTTATTAGATAATACGCTTTATTAAAAAACCGTGGAGAATAAAAATTCATTCGTTTCATTAAAAATAAGAGATTTAAATTATTTACAAGACGCTTTCTATAAAAAGAAGCAGTATTAAAATGCTCAACGTGTAATTTAATTATTCCGAGTAAAGAAACAAATGGAAATTACGTGCAAAATTTATATTAATTGATTCAAGTTTGGGTAACAAAATGTACAGATAATAATTGAATATTTGATTAGGATTCACTAAAAATTAAAGGGTATTATTTTAATTGGAGTTAATTGAACCACTAGTAACATATAATATGTATAAAAGCTTGTAAAAACCCAATAATATTCAAATCGTAGAAGTGTTATTTAGAAGTAGGACGATTGAACACCTGCGTATTTTTAAAAGTCTCGTTCTGCGTAAAATTTGCAGATAACAAATGGTTACAGAGAATGTTGGAGAAACCGTCGCTTAATATTTACGGGAAATGCTAATAAGGTGGGTTATTTCACAGTCCACGTGGATTGAAAATAACCGATACTAAAGAATATCGATTTGTACCACTCGGAACAGGGTAGATAGAGACGGATAATATGCGCAAGACAGAGACACATATAGTAAAAGGCGTGATTTGAGCAACGTCACTGGGTTGCGATTGGTTGAAAATAAGATGCAAACATGACAGGTAAAAATAACATTTCTATATAACAATTAATTAGTTATTCTCAGACGCTGCGAGCCGTGTGAAAATTTCTGAGATTTTCAACTGGCGCGTGTGCAATTTTTGTAGAACCGACGCACGGGCGGTCGAGATGGGAACATAGTATGCGAAATTCTAGAAAACTGGCCGTTTTGGGAACAAAACCGACAGACAGGCTAACCATTATATAAACCCGGACTTTAAACAGTTTCGCTCTCTTAGATTTTGATTATTCGATGCTTTAAAAAGTGCTCTTAGTTTTTCGATTTTGATTGAATAATTTAAACAGTTTGCCCGTATATTTTGGTCATTATTTAATACTTTAAAACAGTTTGCTCTTTACGTACTACGATGAAAGTAATTTAGTGCACTTAGAAAAGAAGATACAAGGTAATAAAGTCTAGTATCACTGTACCAATTATTCAAATTTGCAACGACAAATGAATACACAAAAGTAGGCAGTTTTGGCGTATAGCGTGAAAGAAGTATGAATTTCTTTGCTATTTTTCGGGGGTGTTAAATGATTAAGTGGTTCGTGGACGTGACTGGATCCACAAAACAAGATACAGATATACACAGATGAGTTCCGGAAAAGCACTGAAACAACTTTAGATGAATGGTGGTGTAGAAAATTTTAAAGGCGACCAGTAATCCCAGGACCTAAACATAACCCAGTTGGAATGGTGTGATTAACAGAGGACGATGTACATTGGAGTCATGAGTGCATTAACCTTCAGGTAACTTATGCTTTGTTGTTCGATTTTTGATGTTTTGGTGTGTGTTGAATAACTTTATAATTTATTTACTTAAAATGGACAGTAGTGAAATTGTACTAACAACAAATTTTTAATTTTAAGGTGAAATTTTCTTGTTTAAGTAGAAAGGGGTATTTAGTATTTATGTTCTGGATTATGATGAAAATTTGGGTATGTCTTTGAGCTCAATTAGACGAACCTGGTTAATTAACGTAAAGGGGTGGGAGATGCTCCCTTTGTACTTATACTCAGGTCTGCATATATTGTTATACTAATTAGTAGGCATCCTACAAGGACTTTAATTCTGGATGCACATTAAAATGATAATAAATTTAATCTTGAAGTTTTCTATACTGAAATTTATGCTGAAATTTAATTTTGACATTTTAATGTATTATGAATATTGATGTAAATAGAGTTAACGTTGATGTTTGTGGTAGGAATGTATTTGTTTTTTTTGCATGAGGATGAAAGTTTTAACTAGGTGAGCAGCCGCGGCGGAAAAGAGTAAAGAGGCGATTAACAGAAGAAAGTCAACGGACCAGTTAATGTGAACGGTTTCACAGCATTCTTGACGCCCAATCTGTGGGGCTCGATTTGAAAACCTTAGTTTAAGATTAATGGCGAGGCTTTTTGTACATTTCACAGCAATATATATATATATATATATATATATATATATATATATATATTATATATATATATGTAGCTTTTACCATACGTATGTTTTATTACAGGATTTGTATCATAACTGCCTATATTTCTTGTATCTACGATCATAGCTGATTTAGTTTCATTTTTGTATACATTTTGTTTTTGTGTGTATTTTAGATTTGGCTCCCTTATAGCAATAAAATCTATTTTGTTCCTGGTCGCCGTTTCCTCTGCCAGGTCATGTGCTGTCCTGCTTCTATTTGCGTCTTGGTTAAATGCGTCAACTTTATTCTTTCTTGCCTCTTTTATTGCTTTCCTGATGGCCTCGCAACCAGGTTCTCCTGTTCGGTGCCCTTCAACTTTGCATAGAACACAAGATTCGTTGTTGCATTCTTTTCTTGTGTGCACCTCGTTTCCGCATTTGACACATGCTCACCTTCTATCTATGGTCTTGCATTGTCTTGTTGTATGTTCGTATCCCCAGCAAACGTTGCATTTTGTTATTGCAACTCTTATCTCGGCGTACATACGCTGAGTCCTATTCGGATTTTTTCCCCACATATCTTTTCTGCGTCTTTTGTGTTTATAGTTAGTGAGATGGCCAGTGTGTTTCGAGAATTCGGTCTGAACTTTCCTAGTCTATAAAATTTATTTTCTATTTTTCCAATTGCCCCCTATATTGCTTGCAATACTTCCTGCTTTTCTGTGTCCACTTCCAAACCCCTGTTTCCATTGCTTCCTGGTCTCTTATTTGATGCGACTTAATGCCCTTGCCTTCACTTCTAATTATTTCATTAATTTTTTCTAATGCTTCTCTGTCTTTTTTTATTGTGATTATTATCTTCTCTTCTCTTGTGCTCCTAACTCCTTCAATAGTTTCTGTAGCTATATCTCCTTTCAATCTGATTTTTATTTGCGTTAATAATTGCTTATAATTTGTTCCCGGTTTTTCCGCTACTATTGTGTAGCTTTTTCTGCATACTTTTTTGTCTCTGCTTTCATTTCGTATCTTTTTTACTGTTGTATATATTTTGATTTTGTTATTTGTGTTATGGAAGGTCCATTCCATCATTTTCCTTAAATTCTCTATGCTCGTTTCTTTATTATGGTGTATGGTTATGTTTTATCCTTCTGTGGCCTCTTCCTTTATTTTCAATGATGTTTGGAGTATGCTATTGTCGGTTTCATCAATTGCAATTTTTACCACTTTTCTCCGAGTATTAACTTCTGGTCCCTTAGACCTCATGATTGAGGCATGCATAACTACCTCATAATTTTCTTCCATTTACTCCAACTCCGGGAAGCGTTCTCTATATATTTTCTGTATTCCCTCTAGCATGTTTTGGTAATGTTTTTCAACGACTACATTTATATTATTATTACCGTCGTTTAGTGGATTCCCTCCCGTTACTGTAGTTGTGTTTTTAAATATTTCTTTCTCCCAAATTTTTAATTTTATTTCTAACCATTTGTTTATAGTATGTTTTTCTGGTAAGATTGGTAAGGTTTTGCGTTTCTAGGTCTCTTTGCCAAGGTTCTGTCTGGGTAGTACAGTCCACTTTTATGTCTGTATCCATTAAATTCTGTGTTCCTATGCTACTGATTTTTCCATATTCCAGTTCCATATATCTCTTTTCTATTCGTTTATATTTCTCTTCCATTCTCTCTTTACTTTTCTCAAATTCTTTTTTCTTTTTTGTCATTTCATACTCTAGTTCCTCTATTCTGTCTCTGTCTAAAATATAATCTCTTATCACACTTTTTGTTTTTAACAGTGCTCCTTCCAATCCGTTTTTTAATTCAGTGTGCACGTTTTTATGTGCAACCCCAAAAGCTGTCATTTTTTCCAGTTGGTACCTTAATTTAGTCAGATTGATACTGGGCTCTTCTTTTTCTTCCTTTTTACTATGACTCGGTTATCCTTTATGTTTTTTATTTCTTTTACGTTTCTGGTTTTCCCACTCTGGCGAACCACTGTCTGATTTAGTTTGCCTGTCTTCTGTTGCATACGCTTAATCTTTTTATTCTTTTTGTACTTTTTTTTTGTGATGGGTATCGCATTGTTAGCATACTCGTTTTGCGTTGTTTCCATCTCTCTCCTGTCCTTATGTGTTAACTTTCCCCTTTTCTTTCATTGTCTTTGTCATCCTCCTCTGCTGTAATTTGCGCCAGTGGCATGTTTTTCGGAGATCTTGATATTGCGTCTCGTCTTTCCAATGGATCATCTATCTTGTCATAATCAATGTCACTTTCCGCTATATTCTTTATATTGTCTGATTCCATTTCAGAGGATGGATCCTCGTTTCTGCTAGCCATATTTCGTTTTCCCCTTAACTTAAAAGGCATATATATCACAGCTTTAATATCACAGATTACTATCACAGATTACAAATTACTATCATAGTTTTCTATCTCGATGTTACGCTCTCTTTCTCTATCCTCCTGTTTTGCTTTAGCTAATGCTCTTCTGAATACGTCACACCTTCCTCCTCCTGGCATATGGCCGGATAATTTGCACAGTAAGCAAAATTCCTCGTTACCACATTCCTTAGCCATATGCCCGTTTTGTCCACATCTGCGGCACATATTATGCCTATCGGGTTCTCTACAGGTTTTAGATGTGTGGCCATGAGCCCAGCATCTATAACGAGTTTCTACTAGCACCCTCTTTTCTGAGCTACACGAGGTAAGCCCTGTACGTAGATCCGATTTAGTGATCTTTTTAGCGTCCTCCTTATTTACCGTTAATGTCACCATCTGTGTGCCGCTGTATCCTCGTCGCAATACTCCTAATTTGTAGTTTCCTTTATCAGCGTTACCAGTCCTCGATTCGACCGTGTCCAATACTTCTTGTATATCCGTAACTGCATCCAGTCTTTTTTAAGCCCTAATTAGCGTATCCTGATTGTATTATCTTTTTGGTTTAAGATTTCCTTAACCTTTGTAACGGCGGCGTCGTCTTTTTCTAATGTGATGAGCATGTTGTCATCTCTAGTACTCTGAACTCCTTTAATGGCTTGTAAGACTTCACTGCTTTTTTATGTCTCCTTTAATGTTTGTTAAGAGTGATTTATAATCAACCCCACTTTTCTCGACCACTTTCTATTAACATTTGAACCCGCTCTTCTTCTGTTGAATTTGCAGTTACATTTGGTATAACACCAACAAATTTTTCGTAGCATTCCAGCAAACCTCGACTATTCAACTCTTCCGTTTTATAGCATACTAATTCACGCAAATTTAGTAGCTTGATGCATTCACGTTCATTTAAAACGATAACATTTCCATCTTTCTCAATTATCATGTTAAAGGAATTTCCTTCGTGGAATTTATTTACCGCCCATACACTTCTATTAGATGAATCGGCTGCCAGTTTCAATTTAAAACCATAATCCAACTATATTTCTACATCATCTACACCATTAGGGAATCCATTTTGTCTGGTATTCTTTGCTTTCTGTGTATATTGGTAAATTGTAAATTCCAATTGAAAATTGAAAAAATTTCGCCATTCAAAGTAATTCATTTTGTAGCGTAATTTTGGCACATTCTACTGTTGCAAATAACTTGTATGGCTGGCTGTAGACCACCATGTAAATCACACCCAACTTCCACAATATGGTTTTGAGAATATTGTTTAAAATTACTTAGCGCGTAGGTAGTTTTACCTACCAACTTGTTGATGTCTAATTGCGGGACTCGTACATCACTTGTAATATCAACATCGGCGAAATCCATAACTTTTGAAAACACGTCTGCTTAACTCGATTATATTTCGTAAACTGATATTCTAGAATTTTCTTGTTGTATTATATACGTTCTCGAGCACCCGTGATTCGTCAGCACTTGCGTCAGATGGAAGCCCACTTCTCCATGTGACCTCTCCACACATGGCTTCACCTCAGGTATGAGGCGCTTCGCCCACCGACCTTTTATCGCGGTATCCCATTTCTCTTGCCACCTTCTCATCGTTCTGGCCCTTGTCTCTTTCTGTTCGACCTCGCACAGCCACAGCCCCCCCCTTTCCTCTGCTAATAGGTCCAGCGGTATCATGCCTGCAACCGTCAGGATAGACTCTGCTGATACAGCCCTGTACGCGCTGGTCACTCTGGCAGCCACGCGTCGTTGGAGTTTATAAACGATCGTCGTCCGGGCCTGTATCTCCATACTTTCTGCCCGTAAAGGAGCTCCGTACAGCATTATTGACTCTACCACTGACACCATGGCCCTTCTCTTACTCGCTCTTGGTCCTCCTATATTCGGAAACAGCCTACATATTCCTTGTAGGGCATCCTGTGCTCTATTAGCTTGTCTTATAAGGTGTTCTTTATAGCATAACCTAGTGTCTAGGGTTACCCCAAGATACCTTGCATGCTCCTTGGGAATGATGTTCATTCCCCCTACTCGTATTTCTATGGCCTTGTGTCGTCTTTTGCCAGTCTGTAAGATAGCCTCAGTTTTATTTGGAGCGAGCTGAAGTTTGGCCTAGTCCATCCATTCTTCTATCATCTTGATGGCTAGATTTGCCTTCCCACATAGGGTTTCCTCGTTGCGGGCCAGCACCACTATCGCCAGATCATCTATGAATCTAATTATCTTGGTGCCTTCCGGCATTGGGAACCTCAGGACACCATCATACATTAGGTTCCAAGAGTGGGACCTATCACTGATCCCTGGGGCACCCCCATCGTAATGGGCATGTAGTACCTCTCACCATTCTTTCTTGTGTAAGCTTTTTGCCGCTTGCATAGGTAGCTATCAATTATCCTCAATAGATACGGGGGAACCTCTGCTTCCGGTACCTCTGCTATATACAGTGATGATTCACCTACGTTTGAGACGCATAGAGGCAGCAGTTTTATAGATATTACTGCAGTCTCGCACGAAATGTTAGAAACGATTTGTAATTGGAAACTAAGGTCGGACGAAGAAACGCTCTCTGACCATAAATTAATAACATGGGACGTTGAAACCAAAACAAGCGCAAACGAGCAGCTAACTATATTTCCGCGGTTCTGTAATAAAAAAGCAAATTGGGAGCGGTTTAAAGAAAAATTTGGCGAAAGTATCCCTGCTCTCGAAAATGAGCTATTTAACTGCCGAGAGGCAGACGAAGTAGAAATACTCCCGAAAAAATTGAACGACGCGGTGGTAGACGCGTCGTCGTATTCCATGCCGCAAAAGAAAACATTTAAAGACAGCGTACCCTGGTGGACCCGGGAACTAACCACCAAGCGGGCAGAAACGCGTAACCTAAGGCGCCGCTATCAACGCGCCTTGGGAGATATAAGAGAACAACGGAGAATAGAATATAATCAAAGTTACCGCGAATATAAAATATTAATAGAAGAAACGCGAACGAATAAATTTAAAGAATTCTGCACGCAAAACTCAGAGAAAGAACCCTGGGGAACCGCATACCGCGTAATTAGAGGAAAACAACAAAAAATCGCGCTCAGTAATATAAAGAAAACAAATGGCGAATACACGGAAAAGTTTGTTTTAAAACCACGGCGGAATATTTATTAGAAAAATTCTTCCCATCGGATAATCCCGAGGAGGATGAAGGGTTGCACGATTTAGTTCGTCTTGAAGCTGCAGAGGCGCAAGGAACAGGTGCCGATAAGGCAATCCTAGTTCACGAGGTCGTCAGGGCTCTTAGGAGGATGAACCCTAAGAAGGCACCGGGGCATGATGGAATCACTTCAGACGCAGCTCTGCAGGCGTGCCTGTTAGCCCCGTGTGTCTTTGTTGGGTTGTTTAATCTTTGTTTAGAAAGGGGCGTTTTTCCGCGTTGCTGGAAAATCCAGAATGTGAAATTTATACCCAAACCTAAAAAGGCGGATGCGTCAGATCCGGGCAGCTATCGTCCAATTAGCTTGCTACCGGTGCTGGGGAAAGTTTTAGATCGCGTTATGACTATGCGTGTTGAACAGCTAGTGCGAGACAGCGGCGGTTTTAATAACCGACAGTTTGGTTTCGTGGAGGGCAAGTCGACCATCGACGCGTTAGAGTTCGTTGTCGGAGAAATTAAGCAGGCAAGAGATGCCAAAGAGTACTGTGTCGTTGTTGCTTTGGACATTTCAGGAGCATTTGATGCTGCCTGGTGGCCATTAATCGTTTACGAGTTAGATCGTAGGGATTGTCCGCGAAACTTGATGTCTTTGGTCAAGAGCTATTTCTCGGGGCGATTGGCACAGGTTGAAATTCCGGGTGAAGTTCTGTCGCGTGAGGTGGAAAGGGGATGCCCGCAAGGGTCATGTTCTGGTCCCACATTTTGGAAGTTGTTGTATGAGAGCATCTTTAGGGTCAAGTTGCCCGCAGGATGCTCAATCGTTGGGTTTGCAGATGACACACTTTTAATTGTAAGATCGAGATTGTTAATGGATATGCGCACAAAACCGAACGAGGCGCTTAATAAATTACACGAATGGTCGCAGGCGGTAAAATTAAAATTTAACACGGCGAAGTCAGAGGCGCTTTATTTCGGCACGAAACCAGGACAGAGACCTCCTAGGTTAGAGCTAGGAAGGAGAAAATCCCGTTTAAAGATTGTATTACCTACCTCGGCGTCAAGATCGACAATAAATTAAATTGGAAAGCGCACGTGCAATACGTAAAAAGTAAGGGCGGCGAAATATCAAATAAAATGATGGCGGCGGCTAAAATAAAGTGGGGTTTCAGGGGCGAATCGCTAAGGACGGTTTATGCCGGAGCAATTTAGCCGGCAATACTGTACGCAGCTTCTGTATGGGCAGAAGGTTGTAAAGTCCGGGAGATGCATCAATTGACGAGCGTACAACGCATAACCGCGGTAAAAGCGGCGAGGGCGTACAGGACCACCTCCACGGAGGCTGTCCTGGTGATCAGTAGGACTCTCCTATCGAATATGTCGTTAGGGAGATTAGAGATAGACGATTAATAAATATAGGAAAAGGGCGCGAAATTATCGAAGATCTTAATCTTGGTAATAGGAAATTGCAAGAAAGATCGTTGTATCTGAGTTGGGGCACCCGGCTGATATTAGAGGAATCGAGTTTGTCGAAGGTGATGAGGACGCGATGGGTATCAGAATTTATACGGACGGTTCACGTATGGACGATGGGCAAGCAGGCGCGGCGTTTGTCGTGTATAAGCAGGAAAGGAGGTGTTTCGGTTTCAAACCAAACTCGCGAACTGGTGCACTATCTTCCAGTGCGAATTGGTAGCCATACGAGAGGTTATCGATTACGTAATAAACCATACGGGCAGAGACGAGTATTATATAATCAGTGATAGTAAATCGGCGCTAACGGCTTTAACAAACATGAACACCTCGACAGATCTCCAAGCGGACGTCTGGAGGATAGCGCGTACGGCTCTCGAGTTTCGACGTTTAAAGTTCTGTTGGGTCAGGTCGTACAATGGTAACGTAGGAAATGATAGGGCTGACGAATTAGCTAAAGAGGCCGCGACGGGCGACTTTCGAATATCACATTCGTCGATACCGAGGTCTTTAATCAAAAGAAAGCTGGGCGAAAAATCAATTCGACAATGGGAAGAGAGGTGGAACAACGCTGCCACGGACAGGTTGACCCACAAATTCATACCTAGCATAGAAGCTAGAGGTAGGATCGAGGTCAAGCTCGATCACAAAATGGTGCAGTTGATAACAGGGCACTGCGCCCTAAAGGCGTATTTACAAAGGTTCGGACTAACCAACAGCGACCGCTGCGAATGCGGCGAGGGCGCGGAAAGCGCAGAGCACGTGCTCTTCGACTGCCCGCGTGAGGCGGGAAATCGAGGGTTGGCTGATAGCAAACTAGCTATCCTAGGTCTGGCATGGCCAAAGAGCCCAGAGGAAGTCGGGGAAGTGGTTAACCAGAAAGCGTTCTGGACAGCCTTAAAAGAATTCGCGGGAAGGGTCGCGAGATTAGACAATCAATGACAACCGCGTGTAAAAATTCGGTGGGATGGTGGGAGGATTGAAAAATTTTAGATTGACTTGGCGTGAGTAAGGATACGAGCATAACCAAAACCTGATATTAAAAAAAAAACATGATAAGAATTTAGATATTTTTAAATTCTTATGAAATGATGGCATGGTCAACGATTCCAGTAATCGCTTGGGATACGCATGAAATTTAGAAGTGCAGAAATATTAGGGTTTATATCTTAAAAAGTCGGTAATTCAATAGTGTCAGCGTCAGCCCGATATCAAAAATTCTAAATGACTTCTATTCCACGCAAGGCTCTAAATTAAATACATATGTTAGCTCTTTAGGACTCGTCAGGAACGAGCATAAAGCTAATTAAAACGAAATATTAGTATTCAGGTGTTAAAAGGGTTGTAACTCTGTACCGTTGTATCTATTTGTATAATTCGAAGAGATATAGCTTCCCCCTAAAATAATGTATTAAATTATCTAACCTACACTTTCAGGAAAGTGCTTGGCTCCAAGTTGAACTTAGATATGCAAAAGGTTTAGTGTTTAAGTTTTGAAAAGGCTGTAACTCGTCCCTGCCTTATATTGTAAATCTACAGGAAGTTCAATATCAAGTAAATGTCTTACTTCTTCAAAACCTATTCGAAAATTCGGCAAAATCTAGTCGATTAAAAATTTTATGTTTCAGTTTTAAAGGGGCTGTAGTTCTGTTGAAAAAGGTTTGATTGTTAAAATTCTAAATAGTTCAGGTTCCCCGTGAAAGTGCAGACTAAATTACGGGTTCTATGCTACTGGAAATATTTGGGATTCGAGTGTAATTTAGCCGTGAAAAGTCTAGCAGTTCAGGTCTCTAAAGGATTGTAACTCGACAGGAATTGGTCCGATTATAAAAAAGTTACAAAATTTTGATTCGCCGTATTCTAAATTAAATGCATGCCTTAGCGCTCTTTACCACCCCCCACCCCCGCGTATGGATAAATCTGGTTGAAAATAATGTTGGATTCGAATCTTAAAAAAGTTATAACTAGTAGAACTTAGTTCAATTTAGAAAAATCAAATAAATTTAAATTCCCCCTGAAATCGTGCATTGAATTGCCGTTTGTTCATTTCCAATAATCGTCTGAAGCTACAGTGTAGTATGGAAGCGCAGAAAGTTTGGGGTTCATACGTTATAAAGGTTGTAATTTAACAGCGGTTAGCCTGTCTTCAAAAATTCTAAAATGTTTCGATTCCCCAAGAAGCTCTAAATTGAATACGTTGTAACATTATTTTGTAATGTTAACGATTAAACAAATTAATTAATTAAAAATTCAGTAACTTGAATAAAGTATATACAAAAATTTACACCAATAAATCACCTCAATTTTATTTAGGATCCTTTATAATAAAAGACCACATTTACCGATAGCTTCGGGCTAGTAAATTCCAGCGGCAGGTCATCATTTAAAGTTCTAGACCCTCGTAAGTCAAAACAATAAAGCTCTTAAAAGTTTAGGTCGGGTACAGACTGACAAATCCGATAAAATTAAAATGTATTAGTACCTTTTTAGCGTAAATAAAGAAAACCAATTTCAGTTTGAAAAGCTTAACCTTCTTAATACTTTCGTTGATTTACAGCGGTTATACAAAAACGAAACCTTTTATAAATAGCGGAAACTCTTTCCAATTTGATTTGTTCAAATATTACAAGTAATTTTAAGTAGTCTGGAGACAACCATTGTATTTAAAATCCATTTCGGCTCAAGTAGGTTAGCCGGTCTTTGTTAATGCCAGACTACGGCCGCCATAGGTAGATTCCACATTGCAATAACTAAGTAATTCGTAGAAAGTAAAAGATAATTTAAACCCGTGGGAGAATAATTGCTTCCGTGATTCTCATCTAAAAAGGGGTTGGATTTGGTTTCTGAAATCTTGTTTTGTGGGAGTTTCTGTTCAGTCATTGGATAACAGAAAATGACGTACGTAATTATTAGGGTAGGTATTTAGTCTATATATTTGAAGGCTTTAGCCAAAGACAGGGAGTTTTTTTCCAATGGGGCCGTCCGTGGTCAAGAAGTAGAGAGAAACGTAGTTTTGCGGGTAGCGTTCTCTTAAAACATTATTTTCACTTGAGCTTCCTTGTTGCTGGATAAAGTGAAGCTTTAATTATTCGCGGCTAAGTCTGGCAATTACCCCAAGGGTGAGCAATGAGAAAGGGTGTGGGGATGGTCTGAACTCTACAATAAACTAACAAAAGGAAAATGGGTTGAGCGCCACTGTATCTGCATGAACGATAACACTAAAGATTCATTACTCCTATGAGAAGATACAGAAACTCACGGGATATAAACGCAATAAAAACTTACAACTTACTAAACTAATGTATCTGGAAACCTCTGGAACATACTTACGACCTCTCCGATCTCGATGAACCTGAAAAAAAAATGCACAACAAATTCTCAATTAGAAAGACACCGTTTGCGCTTTCCAATAAAAAACAGACTAATTACAGGTGCATAATATTAAGATTACCACACCAAAGATATTTAAATCAAAAATGAATACCTAGAACAAATCAGTTGTAGCATATCTGTGCTTTTTAAATTACTTCAGCATTCGTATAATTTCATTGTTCAACAAACTTATTTACTTTAAAAATTTAGTAAATTTAATTATGCATGGAATAAAAAAACTTGAGTCTAAAAATGAAATTTAATGTAGTTTCTCTTTCTTGGTTTTTTTTTTAAATATGTTTACAAAATGAACTAATAAAATTGGGTTTTCAATACATCTGCCCCTGACATAACAGGACCTTAAGTTAATAATATTTTAAAACAAGTTTTGACACCAAGTGTTCAGATCTGAGTATTGGCTCACATATGTTTCTCATAAATTATCTCTAAAAAAAGTTTGAATCACATGTAGTTAACTTGGACAAACAACTTTTCATTTAATTCAGGTATTATGAACTTATTAAAATTTAACATCTACAAATAAATTTTCCAAAAAGCAAGAAATGGACTTTGAAGTCTCATATTTTTAACAAGTGAATTTCTGCAAATTTTATAAAATTATTACTATAGCATTTCGTGACTATTTTCTCACGCGCTGTTCTATACACACAAAATTTAACTTGACCAAACGATCCTCGAAAATTATTTATGTAAGCATTCACGAATTCTCACAAACAAAACAAAAAAGAAGGTTTGATACCTGTAGGTGTTGATGTCTTCATATCTAATTATCAAACGGCGACGTACATGCTCCGAAATCTGCTCATCAAATTGTTGTAACGAAACATTAAATAACAGCTGTAGTTGCCCTGATAAACGAACAGCTTTCCAATCTATGATTCAAATATATCACCGTCCTACCATATCATAATATTATTGCAGCATTTAAATATACTTTTCCAACATTCTACTCCGTCATTCTACTCTGTCATATTAATTCTTCATTCTACTCCGTCATACGCGAGTTAAAGTTCGGGCCTTTGGATCTGGTTTTTTAAAAAAACTTCGTTACTTTAACAAATTTATTTGAAATTAAAATTTAGATAACTTGTACATAATACTAAAAATAATTATTGTACTAGTGAGTAGCTTGAACAACGAAGTATGGAGTTCGAAGACTGACTGCCGGGCATTGAGCTCCCGGGCTTTTTATAATAACCTGCCCCTCACACGGCTTGTGGGAACTTGCAGATCTCATGTCTGCGTTTTTCTTAATTGTACACTTTATTACAATGTAACAACTTAATTCTAAGTAATTGCGGTCTGTTGACCGCCTGTGACCTGCCACCTGCAGTATCACTGCCCTCACGGATGCAAAGTTGCATGTCCGTTCTCATGAACTGTCGATAACCTCTCTGGGTTATCCTTGTGTTACAATGTTGCATTGAACTTATACTTTTATTTAACAATTTCTAATAATTCCTATTAGATTCAATATATCAATATATATAGGTAATTGGGGGATACATAACTCCTCCCACCGTAAATGAAAAATTAAGGTTTTTCTTAATTTTTAAATACATAAAATCATTATTCATTTAAAATTCATTGTTTCTAAGGGTATACTTATTGTTTCCTTTTTTCTCTTTGTTTCCTTAAATCTAGTACTGTTTCCTTCATTCTTATATCTAAGGTACATTTTGTAAAATACATATATAATTACAAAAATTATTAAAATGATCAATACAATTGTCCAAACACTTATATTATTATAATGTAACTTTGGCGTTTTGAGTTCACTTAATTGTTCTTTATAACTTTCCACTAATTTCACGGCGTGGTTGAGATCGTCTAAGTCTAGATGCTCTAGTTTCATAGGTTTCTTAATTATTTCTTCGTCTTCTTGTTCAATCTTGAACTGTAGTTCCGGTAGGTTTGCAAGTTTCTTTGTTGCTATGGGATCTTGATAAACTCTGATTACTTCATCTTTCAATTTCACATAACAATCTTCTTTGAGGGTGATTAGTTTGCTTCCGGTTAATGCTTGGTTATTTTCATCTTGGTTGCAGTTGATGGTTGCTATTACTTCTGTTGGGAAAATGGCTATCCATTTGTTATCTGTAACTTTTTGAATTTTCATATTAGTTATTTGCACTTGTTTGGTTTCACAGTTTTCGTAATGATTTGAGAATTTTAATAATTGTACTTCACAAGGGCTGTCTTCTTGAATGGTTGTTGTCGTCATCGATTGACATAAATATTGGTTTGGTGTTACTTCAGTACATTTTCGTTTGTATAACCATATCTCAGTTCATTTAGGGATAGGAATTTGGTTTTGGGTATGATTACTTGGTATGTGCTAGTAACTTTCGTTGGAAAAGCAAATAAATGATAATAATTATAATTGTTACTTTCTACTATCGGGATTTCTATTAAAAATATTATTTCGTTATTCTTAATGTATCCTTTTACTATAGCTATCTTTTCAAATATTAGAATGTTCGATTCTGTTACATCAAAAGGTAATTTACTGTTAATTATAAATGATCTAATTCTTATTAATTCGTTTAATAAGTCGGTTGGTTCAATAATGCTAGAGTGTAGGGTATTTAATTTGTAAATGTTATTTGGGTTTTGCATACTGCCTAATTTAATTGGTAGTATACCGGGGTTGTTTTTTATATCTTCTATTATTACTTGGTTGTCCGTTCTACCTGGGTGGAGGTTGACGGTAAGGGTGATGATTGTCCATCTGAAATTACAGGGTGTCTTAGGTTTTTCAAATGAATGTACTTTGTTATTTTACCGTTGTCTACTACTGCTATGTTTTTATCTGATATTTTCTTAATTTTAAATGGCCCTAAATTTCTGGGTGCTGTTTTATGTCGCTTGCTTTGAAAGTTTTTCTCATACACGGTTTGTCCTATTGAAAATTTATTTTTAGTCGGTATTTTTGTTTCGGGTTGTGGTGATACGTTCTTTATCGTTTTCTAATTTATCTTTTACTTTGTCATAAGTTATTTTTAGTTTTTGTTTGTGATCTTTTGCATATTGTTGATATACTTCTTTATTGTAGTGTATGTCATAGGGATTTCGTGAATCTGAATGAATTCTAAGGGTGTAAAATTTGTTGATGAGTGAATTGTGTTATTATAGGCTATTAGTGCGTATGACATTAAATTGGTTATATGTTCCTTTTTATAATTTATTCTTAATAATCGAATTTGTTCTAACAGGGTTAAATGTAATCGTTCAATTAGTCCGTTTGATTCAGGGTAGTTTTCAGTTATGAAATGAATTTTTATTTTGTGAAGTTCTAAAGTGTTTTGTATTGTCTCATTTTTAAATTCGCTACCATTGTCTAGAGTTATTGATTCGGGTGTTCCGTAAAATGTGAAATATTGTAAAAATCCTTGGGTCACGTCAATGCTATTTTTGGATGTGATTGGTATTGCTTGGCCTATTTTTGTAAATGCGTCTATAATTGTTAGATAGTTTTGCGCTTCTACTACTAGAGTATCGGCATGTAGTTTTTGAAATGGTTTGTCGGGTGTTTTGGTTAACATTAAGGGTAGCTTTGGGGGTTTCCTATCGTATTTCGCTCTGTCACATAGTTCGCATTGGTTAATAAAATCTGTGGTCAAGTCCTTCATGTCTTTAAAATAATAACGTCTTATGAGTTGTTTTATTGTTTCGTTAATTCCACGATGGTTGGTTTTTCCTTCGTGTTGATTTCTAATTACATCGTTTATTTCGTCAGGGTCGTCTAGTGTTATTAATTTTCTAGTACATCTGATGAGTTCAGGTCCAGAGTTGTTGAATAGTTTAATGTATAATTCTGAAAATCTTTGGTATAAATGTTCGGTGTTGAAATAAAATAAAATCGTTTTTCTCGGGGTGTATTCTTTTAAAATTTTAATTATTTGTTCCTCGTTGTCATCTTTAGTTATTTGAATTTGGTATATCTTTTTGTTATCTACTTTTGTATATTTTACTGGATTGGGGTTATTTAAAACTTCGGTTATTATAAATTGATTGGGTTTCATATCGATTGCTTCGTTTAAAATTTTAATCGCGTTTTTTGGTTCTTTGTTTTGTGTCGAATGTATCGTGTCGATCTCGTCTAGATCTTCTCTTATTTCTGCTTCGTCTACGTTTCCTATAATGGATTCCGTTTCTAATGCATTGAGTTGGATTCGGCTTAAAGCGTCTGCGTTGTTGTTATAAATTCCCTTTTTATATATAATTTCATACTCTTCGAGTCTGATTCTCCATCTCTGTAATTTTGAATTCGGTTCTTTCAGTTTGCATAGCCATACTAGTGGTCTATGATCGGTGTATATGTAAAATTTTCTTCCGTATAAATAAGGTCTAAAATATTTTGTTGCCCAAATTATGGCTAATAATTCTTTTTCTATGGTACTATATTTTTGTTCGGTTTCGTTTAGGGTTCTGGATGCGTAGCTGATAGGTTTATTGCTACCTACTTTTCCTTGGCTCAATACTGCGCCTAATGCTACATTCGATGCGTCTGTCGTCAGTATAAATGGTTTTGTAAAGTCTGGGTATTCTAATACAGGGTGATTTGTTAATATGTTTTTAATTTTGTCTACGGCTTTAATAAATTCCGGGTGTGTTCAATTTTGTTTCCTTTTTAAACAATTTGTCAGGGTTTGGTTATCTGAGCGTAACCTTTAATGAATTTGCGGTAGTAACCACTAAGTCCTAGAAATCCTTTAATTTCTTTGGTTGTCTTTGGTAATGGGTAATTTAGAACTGCATTTGTTTTGTCTGGATTTGGCATTACTCCTTGGGGTGTTATTACATGTCCTAAAAATGATACTTCTTTTGTAAAAATTCACTTTTGTCTAATTGTACTTTAAAAGGTGCTTGTCTAAGTCTTTCGAATACTTCTTCAATCTTTCTATGTGTTCTACCAATGATGTGGAATAAACTATGATGTCGTCAAGGTATACAAGGCATTTTTGATTGTGTATTCCTCGTAGTATATTGTCCATGACTCTCTGGAAAGTAGCGGGTGCGTTCTTTAATCCAAATGGCATTCGTTTGTACTCGTAATGTCCTCTAGGTGTGCTGAAGGCTGTTTTGATATGTCTTTTCTTCCATCTCTACCTGATGGTATCCTGATGCTAGGTCTAATGTTGTAAAATATTGGCATTTGCCTAATTTGTCTAAAATTTCGGTTATATTTGGTAGTGGATATTTGTCATCTACCGTTTTTTCATTTAACTTTCTATAATCTATTACCATTCTGTACTTTCTCTTTCCGGTTGCGTCTAATTTCTTAGGTACTATTAACACGGGGCTGCTCCATGGTGAATTGGAGTGCTGGATTATGTCTTGGTCTAATAAGTCTGCTACTTGTCTGTCAGCTTCTTCTTGGCTTGCATGAGGTAGTCTATATGCTTTTGTAAAAATTGGCTTATCGTCTGTTAACTCGATATTATGTTTTACTGTGTTGGTGAATGTTAATGGTATTCCTTCGCAATGGAATATGTCTCGGTATTCAAAACATAAGTTTTTAATTGCTCTTTCTTCTTCTTGATTGATATCGGTATTAAAGCGGATGTTAGTTAAATTTTCTCTTAACATTTCATCATGTTCTATTGGGTTGTAATCGTTTTCTAAATTTTCGTCTATTTCCATTTCGTTAAAGTTTAGTTCTTCTACGTTAATTGGGTCTGTCAATGATAATTCTACGGGATAGTCGTTCGAATTTAATATTGTTGTGGTTGCAAAATTATCTTTTATTTGTACTAAGGCAGTTGGGGTTTCTACTCCTTGTTGAAATGTCATATGATTTATTATTCCTAAATTTTTGTTAGATTTTACTGGGATTTTTATTTTCTTTCCGTTCGGGGTTCTATAGTGTATTTTTGTTCAATTTGTGTGTTTTGAAATTTAATTGGGATTTTCCGTATTTTGTCCTTAATAAGCGATTTTTAATGTCAATGTTGGCTCCTAATTTTCTTAGAAGGTCCATTCCGATTAATCCGTCATATTTGTCGTTAAATTCGAATACACAAAATTTATGTTTCATTTTAACATTAAATGTTCTCGGTAAGGGTATATTGGCTACGAATTGGTGTAGTGTTGTTTGATGAGCTGTTTTAATTTTAAATGGTTCTCTTCTACATAATCTAAATAATGTTTTGTACGGTTCTGGGGCTAATTAATGTTTTGATGATCCGGTGTCGATTAATAGTTTGAATTTGGCGTGGGGTATTTCTATGTATGGTAATACTAAGTGATTTATGTTATTTAAGTTTATTAAGTTTGGTTGTCTATGAATGGGTCCATTTGAAAATTTGAGTTTGAGTTTTCTTCGTCGTACTCCTCGTAAGTTTCGTATTGTTCGTCACGTTCGTAAGTTTCTGCATGGTTTGATTCATTGTTCGTAGGTGTCTCAATGTAATTATTCTGGTCAGTATCAAATTTTTCTATTTCTTGATGGAATAATTCTTCCGATGTAAAATTACGTTTCTGATGAGGGTTTGGTCGGATGTGGTTATCTTTGTATTTTGTCTGGTGTTACCAGATGAGGCATCCATTGGTGTTGGTTTGTAATAATTGTTAGGGTTGTTATTGTTATTAGTCATTGGTGTATTTCTGTTGGGGTTTGCGTTGAATACCGGTCTTTGTTGGTTTAGGTTTTGATTAAATCTAGGTTGGAATGTTGGTTTCGTAAAAGTTGGATTGAATGTTGGTCTTGAAAAATTTTTATATTGATTATTAAGATTTGTATTGTTAAAACTTGGGTTATTATTTCGCGGTTGACTTGTTTGTGCGTTAAAGGGTGTGAATTTTTGTTGAGGGATTGTTTGTCTTGTGGCTTGTATGGTTTTTATTGGTGAATAACTTTTATTCGCGTTGGGGTTGTATAGTCTGTTGCGGTAATACATTACATTTTCTTCTTCTATTACTAGGCTCATAGCTTCTTCTAGATTTTGGGGTCGTTGGAATCTGATTTTATCCGATAGTCGTTCTGGTAAGGCGTTTATATACGCGTCCAGTGCCATTTCGTCATACATTTTTGTTTTTAAATGTCTAACGTTTTGATCGGGTTCTTCGATTTTTAATTTTGATAAAATTAAACTTCTCACGTCTTGGCATTTCATTCCGAATTGGTAGGGGGATTAATTGTGTTCCATTCTAAGGTTTATTAGGTCTCGTACCAGGCATTTTATGTTACGTTGGTCTCCAAAATATGCAATTAGTAGCTGTTTAAACTCCTGCCATTCCTGTAAATCGTCCCTACTGGCGATTAAGGTTAGTGCCCTTCCGGTTAGTTTACTAATTATCAAGCGTATAAGCAATGAATTTCTTTGGTCATCTCCGGGTTTGTAGAAGGTTTTTAGGAACATTTCAGATGCTCCAATGAAATTTGAGAGATGGGCCTGCGTGCCATCAAATGTCTGTATTGTCTCCAAATAGAGTCGCATGTCTGTGTTATTCATGTTGGTTAAGGGTTGTTTTCGATTTTGGGAAATTTCAAAAAAAAAATTTATTTTTTTTTTAATTGAGGTTTATTTCGCTATTTTTATTGTTATTTTTGCTTCGGATTTACTGATTTTCCGTTTGGGTTGTAAAATTTCAAATTTTGTAGAAATTGGGGTTGTTTTTGCTATTTATAGCGTTAATTATGCTTGGGATGTATTAATTTTTCTTTTGGATTAAATAATTTCGAATTTTGTAAAAATTGGGGTTGGTTTTGCTTTTTGTAGCGTAATTATGCTTGGGGTGTATTAATTTTTCTTTTGGATTAAATAATTTCGAATTTTGTAAAAATTGGGGTTGGTTTTGCTATTTGTGATGTTACTTTTGCTTTGGTTTTATTAATTTTCCTTTTAGATTGAATAACTTTGAGTTTTGTAAAAATTGATGTTGATTTAGCTATTTGAAACGTTAGTTTCGGTTTGGGTTTATTAGTTTTCCAATTAGATTAGGTAATTTCAAATTTTTGTAGAGATTGAGATTTATTTTGCTATTTTTCAGCGTTATTTTTGGTCAGGATTTGTTAATTTTACGTTTGGATTGCGTCGCTGTTATTTCTATTTAATTACACAGTGCGGTGATGTACTTGTGAGATCTGTATTCAATAATGTTGAATTTAATTACCGTAGTCTTGGATTTGCTTGTTTTTTATCTTTCTGAAGAATAGTTTCTCTCGGTATTTACTCTGTTTTGCGTTAGTTCAGTTCTGTTAACTCGTAATTAATACTCTTTCCGTGGGTTTCGAGTTGCATAAACGTACAGTTCGTCTGTCTTGTATTCTAATTATAACTTGAGGTTAATTGCTCCTACACTCTATTGTTGAAATTGAATACTTAAGGATATAATCTTTGTTACTTTGTAATAATTGCGTACATATGACAATACTTGTTGAGATTATTAACACTTACAGGTGTTAATAGAAATTTATAGGAATTACTAATTTACTTTCCGTACTTTGCATAAAGTGTTACGTCTAGTTTTATTTTTAAATATCTCGGTGTTCACGACTTGTAATTGAACTCTCCGTTATGTGCGTTTTCAGGTTACAATTATGAGCGTATGATAACGTTTAGCGTTATTCTGTATTCCTATTGGAATAATGCACTTTATAAATGCTGATTAATTAATTGAAAGACGTTCAGATTTTATACCGTGTTTGTTGCAATTGTACACGCTTTTATGGATTAATTACTTGTAGGTACTGAATGCAAAACTGCATTGCTTTTATTTATTCCGTGATGGATTTAATACTTATGATGCGAATTGCGTTATTGAAGTTATACTTTAGTACTGTGCAAGGATTCTGAAAGCGATTTATCTGAGGTTTTAATTGTATAATAAAGGATGTTTTCTTCGCGTATTTTGCTTATCTTAGGTGGTTTAAGGTTACCGTAGTTTTTAGTTAATGCAGAATGCTCTTGCTGTGGTTCACACAGTTTTATAGAGGTCAATGTTTTAATTAATCGTTCCGTGACTGTTTGTTCGAATTAGCTTTGAAATTAATTTTGCGTTCTGTGTTTTTATTTTACCGGATTGAAAACGTGGGTTTGAATCGCGCTAGTTAATGTTTCTTATTTTGATGTTAGTGAATGTGCGCCCGTTATTTTTTGGATTATTTTGAGTTTGTTTTTAATAATTGTGGTAAAAATCTCTTAATATCAATTCTCATTTACTTTTTAAAGGAAAATCTCTTTTAAAATTCAAGTCTCATTTGCTTTTTAAAGAAAAAATATCTCTTTAACATTCAAGTTTTATAAAATGTTATACAGTCTCGTTTTTTCTTTTGGAAATAATTAACTTTGTAATTATTTTCAAAACAATATTCACAAAATAAATTCATAAAACAATAATAATAAATGGTAATCAATAATTATAATACTAGCATATATCAATTATATTTTTGGTTAAAAAAGGTATGGAAATGAACTTACATTAATTTCATCTGTTTCTTTGGTGGGCTCGATCGATTCTGTATCTTGTCCACCTTGGTTTGTTTGTTGGATTTAGACGATTCTTGTTCTGCGTCCAACTTGGTTTGGGTTCTGCCAAAATTTCGAATTAAAATTCTTGGTCACCAATCTTCCGATTTTGGATTTTCAGTGCCCTTTTGACATCCGTTACGACTGCGCCAGTTAAAGTTCGGGCCTTTGGAGCTGGTTTTTTAAAAAAACTTCGATACTTTAACAAATTTATTTGAAATTAAAATTTAGATAACTTGTACATAATACTAAAAATAATTATTGTACTAGTGAGTAGCTTGAACAACGAAGTATGGAGTTCGAAGACTGACTGCCGGGCATTGAGCTCCCGGGCTTTTTATAATAACCTGCCCCTCACACGGCTTGTGGAACTTGCAGATCTCATGTCTGCGTTTTTCTTAATTGTACACTTTATTACAATGTAACAACTTAATTCTAAGTAATTGCGGTCTGTTGACCGCCTGTGACCTGCCACCTGCAGTATCACTGCCCTCACGGATGCAAAGTTGCATGTCCGTTCTCATGAACTGTCGATAACCTCTCTGGGTTATCCTTGTGTTACAATGTTGCATTGAACTTATACTTTTATTTAACAATTTCTAATAATTCCTATTAGATTCAATATATCAATATATATAGGTAATTGGGGGATACATAACTCGCGTTAACAAATTCCGACACAACAATTCAAGGTTTCTTTACCATATCACGCCGATCCGGAGGCCCCACTTCTGCAAGGCCTGAAGATTCATACTTTTAAAGAAAACAATGCCAACTCGACTACATTTACCAAAGCAATGGCCGACCTCGTTCCATTCTAGTACGGCACCTTATTTGCGTGGCGCATTACCTCGTGACCACTACACGCACGCGCTATTCTAATTCTAACGAATGAAGGGGAAGAATCCGCCTGCAAGTTAGACAACACAAACGACTAGACCCCATATAAATACTTTCCTTGAATGTATAATATTAATAAATATCTCTGTGCAAAGCATTTAAGTTATTTAAGCGAACATGATTTCCTGTTTTCATATAGAATTGTTTCTCTTAGATATTATAGCATCAAATACGAGAATTAAATACCACAGAATAAAATTATACTGAAGCGATTCTTGCAAACATGGTGCTATAGAATATATATTCGTTACAATGTTGGTAAGTGTTGTGTTAGTCCCTTCCCTCGGGTGCGACCATCGGAAGCCGGAAATCGCGACCCTCGGTATTGACTACGTGTTGATGACTCTCATAGGTCCCTTTCAGGACTCGTAAGGCCATCGTTTTGTGTATGCCATGAATTTGATCTTTTGTTGTGTTTGTATGTGTTATTTGTTTGTGTAGCACCGAAGTGCTTTGGTGCACTCGTAGTGGTCCTAAGGACATGCGAGTGCACCGGTGTTGTGTATTTGCTACGTTGGTGTTTGTGTGTTTGTATGTGTGTGTTTTGTGTTGTGTGTGTTTGTATTTTTATTACTATTATTTCTGTGACATCTGCATGCAAGCGTGCAGGTGCCACTTTTTGTATTTGCTACATTGTGTGTTTTATAAGTGTACTTGTTATATCGTCTCTTTCTCTCTTACCAAAAGGTTAGATGTTCCTCTATTCTACTTTTATCTCTACTTCTACTTCTGCTTTACATGCATTTATTCTTGGAATTAACTTCAAAAACAAATTTTTCTACTTTGCTTAATCAACATGCTTTGGAAAAGCTTCAAAACTATTAATTATTTATACTTAAAGTTTTTGCTATAAATTTTACTTTCATGCATACTTAATCGGCTCTAATTAACTATGCTTATGATTTACTACATTAATTATTTACATACATTTCATGCTTATGATTACTTAAATTATTGACATTTTATTTACATACAATTTGTTATTATTCTACAGATTAGATTAATACGATTGCTACTTTGTTTGTTTGCCACTTAATTGTTAGATTAATTTTATTAATGTTAGTCGTTAGTGTAGTCCTTAATCTACTAAATTAGTCCATCATCTTGTGTTATTATCTAACCTACGTCAACATACTGATAAATCAGTATGTTTATTGTCTATTCACTTTAAAAGTTTGAAATTTAAATTCACTTAAGTGTTTTTTTTTAATCTACAGGAATATTATTCCTGGAGTGTAGTCTTTGTTACGCGGGTTGTTCTTTTCGCACTATTAAACATTTGCCTCCTCAGTGTACTTTTTATGTATTATTAAAGTTGCCTTATTTGTTATCAAATTAAAATAAGGAAAGATATTTTCGTTGTATAGCATATCTTTTATATGTATATTTTAAATATGTCTCTTTCTCTAATCAAATCATTTTCTAATTCTGGACAGTGACAGATTATATGTTCTGGTGAACCAATTTCACCACACGAACATGCATCTGTATCTTCCAATTTAAATCGCTTCTTGTATGTATTATATGGTCCATGTCCAGTCATAAAATGAATCAAGCCTTGAGATGGTGTTAGGTGCGTGTTTTCAGTCTTTCCCTTATGCTAGGCATAAGGGCATATGTTCTTCTTCCAGTTTCAGTAGTATCCCACCTTTCTTGCCAAATGTTCATTATTGTTTCTTTAATTTGATCTTTTTCTGTTAATTCTTGGTCTATTTTTAGGATCTTTTTAACTTTCTGTACGTCTTTTCTTTTCAGCCAATAGTTGGCTGCTAATTGTCGTATTCTTAAGTCTAATGGCATCGTCCCCAAGATAACATAAAGGGCATCATGTGATGTTGTTCTGTATGCTCCAGTTAGTCGGAGCAATAGACCTCTTTGTGTGCTATTCACCCTTTGTATTGGCTTTACTAAATTAAGTCTGTGTGCCCAAGCGCTTGCACCATGTGCTATCATGGCTAGGAGCACACTGTTTAAATAAATTCGAATGTTGCACAATGGGATTTTGTAGTGCCTTGCGGCTAAAGTCGCAATGGCCTGCATTAATTTAGTAGTTCCGCCACATATTTTTTGTATGTGTTCATCGAAGTTTAATGCTTCATCTATTGTTACTCCGAGATACTTAAAATGCCTTGTTCTTTTAATGGGCCGTTATTAATTAACAGGGTCGGTTCTCGGTTTAATTTTCCTTTTGCAATTATGTAGCTAGTTTTGTTTGGTTCAATTCTAAGTTTGTTCTGGTTACACCACTTATTGATTTTCTCTAAGATTATATTAGCTTTAGTTTGGAGGTGAAGTTTGGAGTAACCCTCCACCAAACACAGAATGTCGTCCGCATAGGCAATGACGGACAAAACATCCTGCGAGGTTTCGAGCAACTCCAGTAATTCATCTATTGTGATGTCCCAGAACGCGGGACCGCAGACCGATCCTTGCGGACAGCCCTTGGTCACACGCTTTGTTACACCACAGTTCCTGTGGGGGTCACTTCGAAGACTACGTTGACGAAGGGATCCCTAGGGCCCTTTCCGCCAAACCTAAATTTCTCCCTCAGGTGGTCTTCGATCTTCAAATCGCCGAAGCGGGGATTCTGGCTCGCGATCAACCGAACCAGTTCTTTTGCCTTCATCCCCGCTTCGACCCCCGGAAGAACGACCCGTGGACGCTTCTTCTCGATGGTCTTCGCCACGAGCTCTTTGCAGTGACCGCCGACCTTCGACTGCAATTTATTCGCGTCTTCTCGTCCTGCGCACTCAACTACTACACCACCTCTACGAGTCCTACGAGCTCCGACCACGACAAACCCATCATGAGCGGGATCGACCTTTTCTTCAGGGTCGACATGACGTCCTCTTTCTCCCCTGGCCTGGCGTCGACCCTAACAGCAAAAGTAGGCGTTACACCTGCAGCAGCTGCAGCATACGACACCTTCCGCGGCATCGGCACCTCCTGGCCCCGGGAACACTGCTGCCCTGAAACAGAAGCAACCACCGCTGGATTTCCCCCGACAACACCAGCTCTCCCAGGACTATCTAGGCAAAGACGAAGCGCCCTAACCATACCTATAAGTTGGTTCGTAACGTCGCGGATATCATCCACGGCGTGCCGAACCATCTTCCTGTCTTCGACGACGATAGTGGCGGAGGTCGTCGGTACCTTCCCATAGACGGCAGCGTGCGCCTTTTTTACCCTGAACTTCAAGAGTCCCAGCTCATCGAGGTCGCTAGCATCAACGCTAACGTTGCTGCTAGTCGACATCGTGCGCTGGGCTTTCGAAGTAGAAGGCAATTCTGGCGCCGCAACCACCACGGGTGGCCCCGACTCCCCAGGCTCCTTTACTTCCTCCTGAATCCCTAGCATAACGTCCTTTAGGACTACCTTCAGCTGTTTCCCCCCAACAGCGCCCTCAGCCTTCGACCTATCAGACTCCGACCGATCTCCCCTCTTCTTCCTGGGCAACGGCTCCTCGTCGCGGTGGACCACCATGCTGACAAAACTATCAACAAAGAATTACACCTAAAACGCAGCTCAAAAACGACTTGACCGTTACGACGCTAAAAGAACGACGCTAGAAGAGCGCAAAAACGTTGGTCCAATAAAAATGTTTTGTTAAAGGTGAACCGTAAACAACCTTGTATTTAATAAAACATCAAACCGCCCAATTAAATATCAAATTTTAACAAAAATACAACAAGCACTAAGCGTCAAAATAACAACTAGAATCAAATAAATTCCCTAACGTAATAAAATTATCTTGATTCAAAATGTACCGTAAAAACACTATTTATTTATTTTAAATTTTTAAACCGCCAAATCAAATTTAAATAAACTAATTACTTCAAAATATTAAAATATGTAATTATAAATAACAACACTTTATTTTTAAATGTGTAATTAACAAAATAAGGTCGAGGGCAATCGGAATGCGGTAACCGGAAATGACCTTTCACTTAATCACTTGGTAACTGTAACTCTACACCGCTTAATTACACCAAAATCGATTTTAAAGGAACTTATAAGTATGCGTGTACTTAAATTACGGAAAATTTATATTAAAATTGTTTTAAAACTTACAGTTTTTGAGTTATTTATTTGATTTAAAAGGCTTAGGTTTTTGTTTTTTTGGTTATTATTTGATTATACGCACTATAAAATTTCACACACTTTTGGTTGTTTTACCCGGTTTTACTCGATTGACGCGGTTTTTATTTTAAATTTATTATTAAAATGCCTTTTTAAGTTATTTCGAAATTATTTTGAGTATTAGTTTAGTAGATTTTTTGTTTTCTTGACCCGAAATTTAGTTAGTTTATTTTAAAACGCGGATTTGGTTTAAATTACGGCGAAAACGCGATTTATTTAGTATTTATTTAATTTAAATTCTGTTTTAAAATTTTATTTTACTGCCCTGTATTTAAAATTTGATGCCACACAATTATAAAATTAAAACACAATAAAAAACAAAGCTTCAAATAAAATAAATTAAAAATAAATAATAAAAACCCTAGATAAAAACTTACTTCTTAGTTGCTGAAGCGGAGCTCTGCTAAACACGTCCGCTCGCTTCAAGCGGTAACAAGAAAGTCCAAGTCGACTATCAGCGCGTTAGAGTTTGTTGTCGGGGAAATAAAGCAGGCGAGAGATGCTAAAGAGTTCTGTATCGTTGTTGCTTTGGACATTTCAGGAGCATTTGATGCTGCCTGGTGGCCATTAATCGTTTGCGAGTTAGATCGTAGGGGTTGTCCGCGAAACTTGATGGCTTTGGTCAAGAGTTATTTCTCGGGGCGATTGGCACAGGTTGAAATTCCGGGTGAAGTTCTGTCGCGTGAGGTGGAAAGGGGATGCCCGCAGGGGTCATGTTCTGGTCCCACATTATGGAAGTTGTTGTATGAGAGCATCTTTAGGTTGTTGCCCGCAGGATGCTCAATCGTTGGGTTTGCGGATGACACGCTTTTAATTGTAAGATCGAGATTGTTAATGGAGATGCGCACAAAACCGAACGAGGCTCTTAATAAATTACACGAATGGTCGCAGGCGGTAAAATTAAAATTTAACACGGCGAAGTCAGAGGCGCTTTATTTCGGCACGAAACCAGGACAGAGACCTCCTAGGCTAGAGCTAGGAGGGGAGAAAATCCCGTTTAAAGATTGTATTACCTACCTCGGCGTCAAGATCGACGATAAATTAAATTGGAAAGCGCACGTACAATACGTAAAAAGTAAGGGCCGCGAAATATCAAATAAAATGATGGCGGCGGCTAAAATAAAGTGGGGTTTCAGGGGCGAATCGCTGAGGACGGTTTATGCCGGAGCAATTGAGCCGGCAATGCTGTACGCAGCTTCTGTATGGGCAGAAGGTTGTAAAGTCAGGGAGGTGCGTCAATTGACGAGCGTACAACGCATAACCGCGGTAAAAGCCGCGAGGGCGTACAGGACCACCTCCACGGAGGCGGTCCTAGTAATCAGCAGGACTCTCCCTATCGAATATGTCGTTAGGGAGATTAGAGATAGGCGATTAATAAATATAGGAAAGGGCGCGAAATTATCGAAGATCTTAATCTTGATAATAGGAAATTGCAAAAAGATCGTTGTATCTGAGTTGGGGCACCCGGCTGATATTAGAGGAATCGAGTTTGTCGAAGGTGATGAGGACGCGATGGGTATTAAAATTTATACGGACGGTTCACGTATGGACGATGGACAAGCAGGCGCGGGGTTTGTCGTGTTTAAGCAGGAAAGGGAGGTGTTTCGGTTTCAAACCAAACTCGCGAACTGCTGCACTATCTTCCAGTGCGAATTGGTAGCCATAGGAGAGGCTATCGATTACGTAATAAATCACACGGGCAGAGATGAGTATTATATAATCAGCGACAGTAAATCAGCGCTGACGGCATTAACTAACATGAACACCTCGACAGACCTCCAAGCGGACGTCTGGAGGATAGCGCGTACGGCGCTCGAGTTTCGACGTTTAAAGTTCTGTTGGGTCAGGTCGCACAATGGTAACGTAGGAAACGATAGGGCTGACGAATTAGCTAAAGAGGCCGCGACGGGAGACTTTCGGATATCACATTCGTCGATACCGAGGTCTTTAATTAAAAGAAAGCTGCGTGAAAAATCAATTCGACAATGGGAAGAGAGGTGGAACAACGCTGCCACGGGCAGGTTGACCCACAAATTCATACCGAGCTTAGAAGCTAGAGGTAGGATCGAGGTTAAGCTTGAAACGGTTTTCTAAATGCACCAGCCCCACATTGGGTGTCAGTGAAACTGTTTTTCTAACTGGGCTCAGCTGGCCTCACGCATGGGCGCTAGTGAAACGAAATCTTCCGACATAACTAGGGGTCTATTCCTTGGGTAGAGCTATGAGAAATGGGGGGGTAAGTCGAAATCTGTTTTTAGGTCAAACTAAAACTAAAACAAATAGGCGCCACCAAGTCCGGACTTATTCACGATAATGGCATGGCATATTTCTAAGGGCAGACGTAGAGACCCAAAGAAAAAAGATCGCCTTCGATGACAAAACCTGTCTTAATAAAATAAGACGCTGTTCCTGTAAGAAATTATAATAGTTAGGTTAATAAAAAAAAGGTGGAACACAATTTGTGTCCCGCAAATATGCATAACGAAATGGTGAAAAGGTATTTTTCACATAAAGTGGGCATCAAAATTCTACTCTTAAAGATATTAGCTTTCTGTAGTTAGGTTTGATCATATTTGATCAAAATAAAAAACTTTAATCTTGAACCAATAATTTACTAAAAAGAATCTCTTTTAAACTAAAATGCAATACAACAAAATTTAATAAATAATTGAATTACTTCGTGAATTTTAAATTAAGGTTTATCAACCTTATTCATAATCAAATATTTTACAGCAAGGTGTAAACTTATTACACAAAGATACTCTAACCCGCTCAGATCTGTTCAGGCCGATTACAATAAAAAAGTTACTACTCAAGTTTTTCCTCTTTAAGTTAAAAGTACTAAGTTTAGTTTCCAATAAAAATGATCACAAAAATATTCTTGTTTACAAAAGTTGTGCTAACGCTGTTCTAAGCATTTGCTTTCAAGAACGCATCTGTCAGCAATATACTATACAAAAATAAGTGACGTCAGTAACACCTGTTGTTGTAACTAACAATTTATATTGAAGCAACGTGTTGTTTCTTAAAACATCAAATTAGTGAACTTTACTTTTGACACTGGAAATTCCAGCTCAGTAATGGTTAAAACAAATATCAAATTCGTGCTTTTACACATAAGAACAAATTAGCGTGTTTCTAATTTGAAACACGAAAAATTACTTAAAGTTAACTACGAACCAAAACTGCTTTTCTCGCCTCGATGAGGTATTTGTACATCATGCGATGTTTACTGCATGTAGTAAGAATTCAGCTCATCCTAGACAGCTTCTGCCACATGGAGTTATTCCAGGTGTAAAATTAAATACAAAGTAGCATCTTTACGCTGTATCACAAAGTGATCTTCTTTAATTTGGTTACATTTCCTATCTTCTAAGTTGCATTTTACACGTCGTAAAACAAAGTGGTATAAACAAAAGGGATTGAATTTCCTATCTTCTAAGTTGCATTGTTCACGTCGTAAAGCAAAGTGGTTTTCTTAAAATCGATTAAATATTTCCAAAGTGCATGGTTAAGTGTAGTAATGTCTCTCGTCGCGCTAAACAAATTATCTCAAATTAAACAAGATAATAACTTTTATACGTTACCAACCGCTATTCTAGAATGTGTCCTAACTCATCAAAATTTATACGCAGATTGCCGGCCCGAAGTTTCTGGTACATGTTGCTTCTTCCACGTATGGCCGACTGACTATCAAACTCGCTGGGAGCGTCCAAGTAGGAGGTTGTCAAATTGAATAACGCGCCTGCGAATAGCTGTAGAAGACACCGATATCTAACCACAAATAGACTAACGAATCAAGATGCTGTTTTAACGTATTGCTTTACTAGTTAAATGTATTTTAACATTATTTAATAAAAGTGTTTTATTATTCTCGCTCTTTGATGGAAGGGTTTATTAACCAAAAAGAATTAAATTATTAAAAGTGTCTTAATATCCTCGCACTTTGATGAAGGGATTTATTAACCAAAAATAAAATTGTTACAAGCTCGATCATAAAATGGTTCAGTTAATAACAGGGCACGGCGCCTTGAAGGCGTATTTACAAAGGTTCGGTCTAACCAACAGCGACCGCTGTGAATGCGGTGAGGGCGCGAAAGCGCAGAGCACGTGCTCTTCGACTGCCCGCTTGAAGCGGCAAATCGAGGGTTGGCTGATATCAAACTAGCTATTCTAGGTCTGGCATGGCCAAAGAGCCTAGAGGAAGTCGGGGAAGTGGTTAACCAGAAGGCGTTCTGGACTGCCTTGAAAGAATTCGCGGGAAGGGTCGCGAGATTAGACAATGACAACCGCGTGTAAAATTTGGTGGGGTTGGTGGGAGGATTACAAATTTTTAGATTGACTTGGCGTGAGTAAGGATACGAGCATAGATATAACCAAAACCTGATATTAAAAAAAATAAAAAAAAATAAATAAAAATAAAAATAACATGATAATTATACCCAAATGTCCAATATGCACGAGAAATCCCCACACCATTAATACAATAACTGCCTATCTTCATAATTATGCGTGGAAAATCTTGAAATCGGGAATAAATAATAACAAATAAATCATAAACCCTCCTTAAATTAAATCAATAAAATAAACAAAGATAATAAAATAGAGTGAAACCGCGCATTCCCCCCCCGACTTGAAAGTGAAGTGATAGTGATTTTGATCCCTCCCCAGAACATTTAGTGCATACCCACCTGGACTTTAGCAGTGCATCCCATCTTCCCCTTAGAAGTAAATTACAGTTAGATGTAGGCAGACGACCAGATCTTCGGATGCTGGAGAATTTTATTATCGAGGTAAGACTTAAATTGCGGGTGCTGTACTCGCACAAGCATTGATTTACATTAATTAGTAGTTTTTGAAATAATTTAGCAATCACGTTTTGTGTATAATGGCGCTAGCCGACATGATGCTTGTGCGAGTGCACCTGATAAATAGGGTGCTGCTTTTGCTATTTTGTGCACTGCTATATGCTTAACGCTTATTAGACATTTATTTATATATTTATATAATTATATTTACTTATATTTTATATTTACACTTTATATTTATTAGCATGTATTGTAGTATTTTGTGGCATATTTGTTTTGTTTGACGTTCTGTCGCCATTTTGGTTGCAGTATATATTTGGGAAGTAAGAGGAGAATTGTGAAAATTGTAGTCATAATATAAATCAGTTAGGAATGATAGGGAAAGCTAGGGATGTATTTAAATTAGCTAGCTAGATTTGGATAGTTTTAAGACGACCCTTCAGGTCGCACTGGTAAGCAGAGCCGGCGTCTGCTATCCGGTATTACGGATCCCTCCCCCTCTCATTTTTGCTTGTGTCTTGTTGATCGGGTACACTCCAAAGTTGGCGCTAGGGATACCATTGTTTGAGCCCTGTTTTTAGTTTTTGTTTTTAGTTTTTGTTTCAGTTTGTCAGATTTTTAGGTTTGTTAGATTGTGAGAGTTTGTTAGGCTTGTTAGAGTTTAGGTTTGTTAGATTTTTGTTTAGATTTTTATTTAGGGTGGATTAATTGTGAAGTTGGGATTAATAAGAAGCACGATTATTTTCGCGTTTAAACCCAATGAAGTGCCTCCGGGTGGAGCATTGGGGACGTGGCCGCAAGTAAAGCGGCCCTTATTCAAATTATAATGACGCCTTGTGATCATATGCCCAGCAACGGTAGCATCTCGATAATTTGATACGCCTTTCCGCTACGCACACGGCGAGGCCTATTCTAATCGTTCCCACTATTTTATCCACTTCAGTTTTATTTATATTTAGTGTAACCGCCATTGTTCCATTTCAATTGGGCCGTAACTCCCCCAACTTAAGATTTTTATTTTCTAAGCTGCCCACACTATCTTTAATGGCAGCAAGAATTTCCTCGGGGTCAGTCGCCACTTCCATACCTCTAATATGGACGGTTTAGTTCAGTTACCGTTCGTTTACATTTCCAATGCTCCACCCGAAGGTACTACATTGGCCAGGAGGCGAGTTTTTTGTTGCCTGGAAATTTAGAATTTTGCCGAACCCTTGCCGTTCCAGGCAAGGTAGGGATCTTTAGCGTGCGTGACAACACTCACACACGGGACCTCCATTTAACCTCTCATCCGAACGAGGGCGTAATTTTTGTGAAAAATGCTCACCTGCCATTTTTCAAGCAGTCGACCGTGTCGGGAATTGAACTCTGGACCTTGGCATTCGTAGTCTTACGCTTACTCCATTGGTCCACGGCGACGCCTTCGTTCAGTTACCCCAGACCGGCACTTCTGGCCTGTATCTTGTCACCTAAACCTACTATGGCGCTTTGTATTCTATTCACCGCATTTTCGTTTTTGTCGACGGCAATCAGCAACTTCCCTCTTTCGTTTTGGACACCCTCTGTATTGAGAAAGCTATCATTTTATCCTTAAGAGGCGATTTAATGTCCTTAAGGACCGTCTTGAAGTCCACTTCCTTCTTTTCAACAACCAATGCATAAGTCCTCCTTTCCCTTGCTTTCTCTACCATAGTCCTTGCCCTCTTAATTGGAGTGGTATATATGACCGCGGTTGTCTTGCTTCCGTTATACACCCACTCGGCCATCTTACGGAAAGCTTTCACACTTATCCCCTTGACATGATGCAACGCCACCCAGTTATCTTCCCTAGTTTCCTCCTGGATACGCAACATGCTGCTGAGTATACCAGCTTCTGTGCCGTCATACGTGACTTTCCCAATCCGATTCTGTGATAGCTCCTTACCTTTCACTTCCGTAATACTCTCCAGCACATCAATATCTCCTGTGCATCGTCCAAGTCAGGATACCATTGCCTAAACAATTTTTGAATGCTCTTAGACATGCTAGGGTCGTTGGGCTCCAACAGTACTACCTTTGTCACGTCATGCCTGGTATCTAGAGGATTGCCAATGATCATCTCTGTATTAGTATATAATTAAGGGGCCCATTTATGGCCACTTATACTTTGTCATTTCTCATAAGATACAATCATTGGTAAGCTTTTGACTGGTAATTCCTCTTCTAGGTTCCACGGGCTTGTCTGCGTGGAAACCTTCTTGGTCTCGTAACCTATTTGTACCATATCTACGCCTTGTTCTACATAAATGCCCTTCTTCAAGTTCCTGTCAAGGTGTCTCGCCATTGTGTAGACTTCACTTGACCATTTCCTAATTGCTTCTCCGGGATCCTCATTATCTTTGGCTAGATCCGCTAGCTCTTTACTTCTACTCAGAAGCTTATGCATGATTTTTTGGATTGCTTGTACTTGTTCTATATGAATTTTGGTAGGACTCTCCTTCTTTTCCGTTTAGCCTGCGATCGTAAAGTATCATCTTGGAAGTCCGACTCAGCATCCATCAGTTGGAATATTGGGCTTTAGTTCAGGTCTTCGTCCTCCCATTTGTTATCGTCTATGGAGAGTTGTTTACTTATCCCTTTTCACCTTCCATAGGTGTCTCTACCTCAGCAGTTGGTGTAAAAAGGGCATCACCAAATGCTCATCCCGTTGCCTATCAGCATCTGCACCTGTTCTCTTTGGCGGGGTTCTATTTAAGGAAGATCTCCTTGCTGTAGAGTTTGTGATCTTCTCCCACTCATACTTGCTAATTACCTTGTTCTCCGTTTCCACTCCAGGAGCAAATGGTGCCCTCTGGGCATCTACCTTATCACTCTTTATTTCCGCGATTTCTTCTTACTAATCACTTTTGTAAACGGTCCTTTTACTGGTGTATATCTCAGAAGGTTAGACGTTTGTTGTTGTGATACTCCTTGAAGATTGTTTATTTCCCCTCTGCTGTCTGTGACCTGCTCCACTACTGGTGCACTGGTCTGGTCCGTACTCATATCCGTATTCGTTGCCATTGGTTTTCCTTTTTTCATCATACGTGATTCACTCCCTGTCCGGGGTGGGGAGCTCCTTAGACGGGGTACACCCATGACCGCAGTATTTACCACGGTTACTAGCATGATCCCATGCTGCGTCTAAATATCCCCTTTGGAAGGAACCAGTTAACTCCCTGGGGCTCCAGTCTCTTTCATTCTCTAAGAACTTCAGAGGTCCCACGTCTCCGACAACGTGGACACCTACCCACAAGCGCCTGCCAAAGCAGGGGGCCCAACGGACGCTTGGTGTCTTCCAGAATTACCCAATTATTGTGGATAACCTTTCCGACATTACACGCCGCGGCGCCGGCTTCCGTCCAAAGTCATCCTAGGAAACCTGTTTCATCCGAAATCCAAATCATGTCCGTGTCACGCTATTTCGATAGTTTAGAAAGAAGGAGGTCCATCCGGCCTCGGTTAACCTAATACCCAATCAGGACCTGAAAAAATTAAAGTCGGGGTCGACAGGAAAAAAGCAGAATATTGACCCCTAATAAAAAAGTGTAAAAGAGGCTCCACCCAAGGATAGGTACCAGAGCGTACCTATGAAGCAAAGTAGAGCCGAGAAGAAAGACCCCTTCTCTTTTATCCGGGCTTGGGACCGGCTGTAGCCCCACTGAGTGGGTGTGCCACCTACGTGCATTACCCACCCCGCCACAGACGGAGTTAACTTAAACCTAACTTAACCTAACGTAACCTAACTTAATCTAACTTGATTTAACCTAACCTAACCTAACTTAACATAACTTAACCTAACCTAACCTAACCTAACCTTTTTTTTTTTTTTAAGAGGGTTGGATATCTTACGCACCCCCCATAGTAATTTGTCCTTCCACTTTTCGGCTTCCAAACTCCTTACTATGGGGAAGACACCCGTCTTGAAGATGGTCTAGTACAACGGGTAGTGTTGGATTAAGATAAAGTCCTGCCCGAGCAAACAACCAAGGACCAAGGTCCTTGTCTGGTCCCCCGTACAGGAAGTCATCCTGACCAACTAAAACCACTCCTCTCTTCCCGCTAGTGACGAAACACTCTGGCACCACCGTGTAGGTATAATCATCAGAGTGTTTACGGGGTATCTCTGTTGTCTAGTTTGCGTGTCTCATTTCTTCTCGCTTTCTTTCTTCCTGTTCTTTCTTTGCTTGTATAGTTTGAACGTATATGTCTATGCACTTCCATTTTTCTTCAGATTCAAGCATTATAGGGATAAAATTGTCCAATTCTAGTTTTTCGCCTATGTTATTTTCCGTTCTGTTTCTGTCAATATCCCATCTTCCACATACAAAAAGTGTATGGTATGGGTCGTCATCTACGGTTTCCGTACAGAACCAGCAGTTACTTTCTTGTTCTTTTAATCCGTTTCAAGTATGTGGAAAGCATCCGTGGCCGGAGAGAGCCTGGGTCAAGTAGTAGTTTACATTACCATGTCGTCTTTCCATCCATGGTCTTATATTTTTTATAAGTCGTGCCGTCCATCTCCCTTTTTCGGATTCTTCCCATCGTCATTGCCATATTTCCATTAGCTGGTTTCTGCATTCTGTACGTATGTCCCTTGAGTCTTTTTCTGGATTTAGTCTTTTTTGATCGAAAATATCCCGTCTTTCCAATACTGTTAAATCCACTGGTGGAGTTCCGCTGATTACTTGCAACGCTTCAGTAGACACCGTGCGGTATGCTCCGCACACCCTCAGGATCATAATTCTTTGACATCTATCTAATTCTTCTTTGCATCTCTTAATACGGAGTGCAGGATACCATATAGGGGCGGCGTACAATACCATCGACATCATTGCCTGCTGTAAAACCTTTCTTTTTTGGGATCGCGGACCTCCGATATTTGGCATTATTGCGCATAGTGCTTTCATTATTCTTTTGGTTTTAGCGGTTGTCATGTCTACATGTCTTGCAAAGGTCTCTCCGTAGTCAAGACGTACTCCTAGATAATCAATTGTTGGTTCCGGTTTTATAAGATGTTCTCCCAGCCTAAATTGTATTGTATTTCTCGCCTTTTCTAGATTAAATACCGCGGCTTTAGTTTTTTCTGGAGCTAGATTCAATTGGTTTGCCTCCATCCATAAATTGACGGCGTGGAGGCTTTCGTCTCCTTTCCATTTCAGCTCATGTGGTTTTTTTGAGGCTACTGCTATAGCTATGTCATCAGCGTAACATATAATTTGAACTTCTTGCGGTACTTCTACCCTCATCACGTTGTCATATAAGATGTTCCAGAGGGTTGGTCCTAGAACCGAACCCTGTGGAATTCCTCCCGCAAGTTCTTTGTGATGTTCTTTATCTAGAAGTATTCTCCTTTCTGACAGATATGATTGAATGATGTTTATCATATATCTGGATATACCTATATCGTTCATTCTACTAATGATCTTGTCCCAGGGAGCTCTATTGAACGCATTTTTAACATCCAACAGAATAAGTGCGCACCATCTCCTGCTTTCTTCCCTGTGCTGATGAAAAAAGGATCTTATTTTCTTGATCGCGTCGGTAGTCGTTCTTCCTTTGCGAAAGCCGTACTGGTTATTATGAATCCCTTCTTTTTCTTCTAGTTCTTTTATTAACCTTGAGTTAATTAAGTTTTCATAGAGTTTTCCAAATACGTCCAGTAAACATATTGGTCGGTATTTTTCTATTTCCCCATCGGTCTTCTTTGGTTTCGGGATTAGTACTACCTTCGCCATCTTCCATTCTTCTGGGAAAAGTTGTCCTGTAAGACACTTATTAAATATTGCCATAAAATATTCCGGATTTCTATTCGCTAAAGCCTAACCTAACCTAACCTAACCTAACCTAACCTAACCTAACCTAACCTAACCTAACCTAACCTAACCTAACTTAACCTAACTTAACCTAACCTAACCTAACTTAACCCAACTTTTTTTATAGAGGGTTGGAAATCTTCCGTTACCACCATAGTAATTTGCACTTCCATCTTTCGATTTCCAAGCTTTTTACCATGGGGAAGACACCTGCCGCGGTGATGGACTTTTGCGGCAGGTAGTGTTGGGTTTGGATGAAGTCCTGCTAGGGTCAGACCAGAAGACAGAACATAGCCTATCCCCTGGGCCCCCCGGCAGGAAGTCATCCAGACCAACTAAAACCATTCCTCTCTTCCTGCTAGTGACAAAACGCTATGGTACCACCGCTAGGCATTCCCTCATGGTGTTTGCAGGGTATTGGCTCATTTTTCTGGTCTAATCAGATTATCTAACATTTTGTAGTATGCTCTCCTGCTTTTCCTTTTCAGTTAATATCTCTTTTGCATATACTCTAACTTTTTCCCATTTATCCTCTGACTCTAGCATAATTCTGGTAAGATTATCTACTCTGAGCACTTCTCCTAGCTCGTTTTCCATTCTATTTTTTTTTACTGCCCATCTTTCACAGTCGAAAAAGGTGTGCTCAGCACTATCTCTGCCATTGCACATTATGCATCGATCATTTTGGTATTTTTAAATACCACTGCTGGTACTGTCCCAACCACGCTTTGTATTATTTCCGTCGGTATACCGTCCGGGCCCGGGGCTTTTCCTGTTTTCAGCTTCTTAGCTGCTGTTTCTAGCTCAGTTACAGTTACTTCTGGTATTAGCTCTGTCCCTTCTACCGTATCCCTCTGTTGCCATTGGTGGTCCTGACCAACAGGGAATAGCTCAGCAATAATATTCTTCCTTTTCTCCCACGTCATACTTTCCATTGTCCGTGAGCCTATTTTTCTAGTTACTATCTGGTATCCCAATCCCCAGATATCTCTGTCCACTTCCGCACACAATTTTTCCCAGCATTGCGCTTGACTTTTCCTAATGGCGCTTTTTAAAAGCCTTCTTTTCTCCTTAAAAGCAGCCTCTTTTTCAGCACTTTGGTCCCCATTTTTCCTTCTTTCCCTCTGCCACTTTCTCCTCATCCCTAGTACCTCCCTTCTGAGGTTACTAATTTCGGCGATCCACCAGAAAACCTGCTTCCATCTTGTTCGGAGGGGTTTTCTTCTGGGCATCAATCTATCACAGACCCTGGTGAACAACCTCGTTTGGTCTTTGTGACACTCTACCCCACAAGCCAGTGACTCCTCTAGAAGAGTCGGCCCGATTTCCGCCTTCTGCAATTTGGCTAGTGCCCATCCTTTCGTGTGGCTACTCTGCCACCCCCTCGTTAGACCGCCGAGTTGAAACCAAATATAATTGTGGTCACTTAGTGTCTCTTGTTGTAGCACCTTCCAATTTCTGAGCCGTCTTACAACTCCTGATGTACTCAGCGTCAAATCGAGAACTTCTTCCGAGCCGGGCCTATTAAATGTAGGCTCCTTACCATCATTCACGATGACTAGGTCATTAGTTGCGATCCAATCCAGCATTATACTACCCCTTTTATCAGTTTTGTTTGAACCCCAATCTATCGTTTTTGCATTGAAGTCACCCGTAACGATAACCCAGCCTTTTCCTAGAGGTATATGATCTTGCACATCTCCCAAGAATTCCTCAAATTCATCTTCACCACGGTTTCGTGAGAAGTAGCAACTAATGACCATCACCTTGGCTCATCCAGAATCACCCATACGAAACCACGCCCTCTTCCTTTCTCTGCAATGCTTAACCTTTTATTGGCTTTAAAAATAGCGGCCCTACCGTCCAGATCCTTGTGCCACTCCTTTGACATTCGTTCGTTTGGCTCGGTCGCCAGAATTATATCTACCTTTTCACCCTTATTGGTCGCCATTAGCAAGTCGTGCGCCCTCTTGGCAGTATTCAAGTTGATTTGTAACATATTTATAGGCATAGCCATTTGAAATATATGATATAAAATATATACTCTGTTAACTACTCTAATAAATAACTAAATCAAAATATCACAGAATAAGCTTATTCCTAATATCACAGTTTGTTTATCACAATTTGTTTATCCCAGATTATCACAGATGTTGACCTCCCCTGTCACCTGTCATTCTTCTATCGGCCTGTTTGGTAGCCACTAGAGCTTTTTTAAACCGGTCACACTTCCCTCCACCCGGTTTATGCCCATCCCGACCACACAACAAGCAAAATTCCTCTTCTTTACAATCCTTTCCCTTATGGCCCTCCTTGCCGCATACCGATAGCACGTTTCGATCGATATTCTTCTCCTGGTATAACACTGGGCAAGACCAATTCTCAGATCCTCCTTCATTAACTTAGCAGAATCTTCCTTCCTTAAGGTCAAGGTGATGACTTGTGTGCCCCTACCGGCCGGTCTAAGTTCGCCAAGTCTGACTGTTTTCCCAACTAGGCTACCAATTCTGCTTTCGATAGCGGCTACTACTTTGTGTCTTTCCGTTACTGCATCAATTCCTCTAATATCAACAGTATCCAAATCCCTACTCGTACCAAGTTGACGAGACTCCACAGTCTTGTCGTTTTTACTTATAAGACTCTGTATTTTGTTCATGGCCTCATCGTCTTTCCTAAGTGTTAATAGCAGTTTCCCTTCTTTTGTGCTACGTACGCCTTGTATAGCTGAGATAGTATCGCTACCTTCAAGGTCCCTTTTGACCCCTGCTAAGATGGACTTATAGTCCGAGTCCTTCTTACCGACAACAAGAGCATACGTCTCGTTATTTCGTTGACCTCTCACCGCCTCGTCTCTCAACCGCTCGGCGTCACCCGACGGAGTACAGGTTTCCACAGCAGTCTGGGTATCCTGAAACACCCAGCTGATCATCCTCAGCAATACTTGTTTGGAGACTCCGTTTAACTTATGGAATGCGACTCTTTCATTGTCTCTAATTTCTTTCTTTATCTTTTGCAGTAAATTAAGTAGTCCCTCTTCAGTTCCATCAGAGATTCCCTTTACTACTTTCCTAGAGAATGCCATAGTCGTACCACCCGATCGTATTTTTGTGGAACTTTCAATCACCTCCAGAACCTCTTTAGAGATAACTAGCTCCGGAAACCTCTCTCTATACAAGCGCTGTATACCAACTTCCATCTTTACATCAGACGGCTCAATTATTACCACTTTGGCAATACTGTCGTCTGCGTCAACCGGGTTACCACTTATAACTATGATATTTTTAAAAAGCTCGCTATCCTAGGCACTATGTTTTATTTCTTGCCACTCTTCGTTGTTAATTTCACTCGGCAGTTTTGTAAGAAACGTACCTGTAATGTCAACCATCCGGGTATTTGTTTGCGTATTTTGATATCTAGTAGATGGTTTCTCTAAGCTTGATTCCCTTCTCCAGTTTTCTCTCTCCTTTATTCTTCTTTCTAATTGATTATGAGCCTCCTCCGTTTTTCCCCATTCATGTAGTACCTTTTTTATAAGGTATTTTGTGTCATCAAGCCCAACTTTAAGTTCTTTATGAACAGATCTATTCATATTTTTAAATTCTACAAGTTGATCCACCCTTTCCTCAATTCTTGTAAGCCTTCCTTTACTTGACCTTCTATTTCCTTCAGCGTCGAGGGCGGACTGTCAGCGGCTTTCAGCTTTCTCCTCCCTTCTTTTTCGTTTTTTACTCGGGGGAGACTTTGGCGAATCCGTCTTATTCAACTCGGGCTTTACTGAGTCCTCCACCTGGAGACCCTTACAACAGCTATCTATGGTCAACATTTTTTCAACATTAATGACTACTTGTTTTTTATTTGTCTCTTGCCTATGCTTGCCAGGAGTAAGTTTGAAAATCGGGCTCTCTTGGAGTTCCTTATTCTGTGTTATATCACAATTATCCAACCCATGGTCGGGACTCAAAATACTCCCACCTAATTGTTCCATTGATGGCGACCTGCAATCGAGTAGGTTAGTCACTGTTTCATTTCTTTTAGGTGGGGTTCTTGTAATTCGGGGGTTTCTCCCGAAGACTCCTACCTCCATATGTTGAAGCTTTTGTTTATCTATTCTATCCTTTGTCTCTCTATCACTTCGTTCTTTCTCCTTTCTTGCCCCTCCTACTCCCTGGGGGCGTTCTTTGTAAGGCACTCTTCCTTTGCCTCGGGTCAGTTTTAACGTCCCACTTATACTCAGTACTCGTATTTCCTTTATTCTCCATTATTTCACTATTCTCCTCCTGCCCCATTTCAAAGGATGGGTCCTCTCCCATTTTAGAGGATGGGTCCTCACTAACAGCCTTCATGCTGTTCCACTCCCTTAGCTAGGAGAGCTCTCCGGGTCGGTTACACCCACGGCACTTGCCGCGACGGGTTCCCCCGCCTGACCCGGATATGTCCCGTATAGGAGGAAAAAACATCTCCCTGGGACTCAGGGCCCTACTAACCTTCCGGTGTTCAAGGCTCCCACGCCTCCGACAACGTGGGCACCCTCCTAGGCGCTTGCCATCGCAGGGGGCCACACGGACGCTTAGGGTCTTCCTCGGGGCACTTTTTTCTTTTCTCCCCTCCGACCTTACACGCCGCGGCGCCAGCACTGTTCATCGCATCCTTTAGAACTTTGTGTTCCGCAGTGTCCATAATCATGTCCTTAACTCGCTATGTGTGACAGATTGGAAAGGAAAGGCCCGTTCGCCCTCGGATAACCTAATAGCCATTCGGGGCCTGAAGAGAAAAGAGTCGGCGTCTGTAGTATAAGAGTAGAAGGTTGACCCCTATTAGGAAAGATTATAGGAGACTCTACCCAAAGATAAGTACCAGAGGGTACCTACGAAACAAAGTAGAGCCGAGAAGATAGACCCCTCCTCCTTTGTCCGGGCTTGGGACCGGCTGTAGCACTATTGAGTGGGTGGTGTGCCACATACGTACAGCACCCACTCCGCAACAGGCGGAGTTAACTTAACCTAACTTAACCTAACTTAACCTAACTTAACCTAACTCAACCTAACTCAACCTAACTCAACCTAACTCAACCTAACTTAACCTAACTTAACCTAACTTAACCTAACTTAACCTAACTTAACCTAACTTAACCTAACTTAACCTAACTTAACCTAACTTAATCTAACTTAACCTTTTTTTTAATAGAGGATTAGGAATATTTTATAATACACCCCGACTGGATGTTATGTCGGGGGTAGTGTCGGACTCCCCTATGCTCCGGGCCTACCGACTAAACCCTTCCCTCTTTTCCTGTTCGAGACAAGTACCCCGGTACCACCGTTAGGCATATCCTCAGGGTGCTGCAGGGGAACAACCATTCCATTCTAGATAGCACCTATGCTTTGTAGGACTCTCTCCTCCCTCTCCTTCGTTGACATAACTAGGGTAAGATATTTTGGTATGGCTTCCCAGTTGTTTTCTGACTGCAGCATTAAGGCAACCATATTCCGTGCTGTCACATTCTGACCTACTTCTGTCTGTAATTGCTGCCTATTTGTATGCCATCTCACACATTGGAAGATAGTATGCTCGGGATCATCCTCATCGTTGCATATTAGGCAACGATCACTTCTGTATTTCCCAATGGCATATAGATAATTTGAAAAACCACCCGTGACTACTTAAAACCTGCGTGGTGTAGTATCCGATTTCCCCATGTTTCCTAGTCACCCAGGTTCGATATCCCGAATTGGCGCTCGTGTCCACTTGCTTCATGTTAGCGCATCTCATCTGGCCTGCCAGTGTCGGTAGGTATTCCTCCTAGTTTCGCTACTGCCAATTCTAAAATTCCTGCTATCACTTCTTTCTTTGGCCAGAAGTTCCATGGATATTACCCCGCAATCACTAGTGCGGCATTCGTAGACACTGTCCTAGAGGCGCTAGAGATTCGAATCGCTACACGCCTCTGGATTTTTCTTAATATTCCCTGCCTATTTTGTACTTGCAGAGAACTTTCCCACACTGGCGCACCGTATAGTATTAAAGAGTTCACTACTGAGGATGGCACACGTCTCTTACTAGCTTTAGGGCCCCCACATTCGGCATTAATCTACTAATAGCATTAAGCGCATTTTGCGCTCTATCTGCCGCCCTAAGCAAGTGTTCCTTAAAGCTTAAGGAGCTGTCCAATGTCATCCCCAGATTCTTTACATACCTAACAGGAGCAACCTCCATTCCCTCCACCCTTATAGTAATAGGTTTCACGGACCTTCTGCCGGTAAGCAGTAGTACTTCTGTTTTACTTGGCGCCAATTGGAGTCTCTTTCTGGACAGCCAGTCCTGGACCATCTCAATGGTATTATTTGCTTGGGCAACTAGCTCCTGCTCGATCTTGGCCGCAACTAGTATTGCCAGGTCGTCGGCAAACCCTATGACCTTCGTGTCCTCCGGCATCTCAAGTCGAAGTACCCCGTCATACATGACGTTCCACAAGGTTGGCCCTAGGATAGAACCCTGCGGGACGCCACTCGTCACGGGGAATCTCCTCTCTCCTTCATCTCTTGTCACCACAATTGCACGTTCAGTCAGATAGCTTGCAATAATTCTCAGTAGATACTGCGATTCCCCGAATTCTACCAGCGCGTCCATTATGCACTGCTATTTTGCGGTGTTGAACGCATTTTTGACATCGAGAGCCATCAGCAAGCACAACTTCCTAGTTCGCCACGTTCCCTCATTTGCGCAAGTTGCAAAACCTATTACCTGCTCTACTTCATCTAAGGTTGACTTCTTTTCTAAACCCAAACTGTGAGTCTGATAGTCCGTCCTTCTTCTGTATTGCCTGTTTCAATCGTTGCAGGATAAGCTGCTCCGCCAGTTTAGCCGTTGAGTCGATTAGGCATATAGGACGGTAGGAGGAAGCAACCAATGCAGGTTTATTCGCTTTTTTAATAAGGACAACCCTGTCAGTTTTCCACTCGATCGGGAAGAAGACCCCATCGTGCAACACCCTGTTCATCACGGTCAACAATTTATTGGTCATCGCCGCAGCAGCCGCTTTGACCACTTCCGCTGTGATACCGTCCCGGCCTGGGGCTTTTCCTACCTTCAACCTCTTGGCTGCCTCCAGAAGTTCTCCACAGGTGAAGCGAGGTATCTCAAATTCCGCCCCGCCTAGTACATCTCGGACGGGTGGTTCACATGGTAGAAAAAGTTCCCTGGTTTCTTGCCAGGAGAGTTCTTCTCCAGCTACCTTCTTGATCTTCCGCATGACTAACTGGTAGCCAAGTCCCCAGACGTCGTCATTCACTTCTTTGCACAGGTCATCCCAACACTGGGCTTGTCTCTTTTTTATGGCTTTTTGCAACTGCTTTTTCTCGCTGATAGCCAGGTCTTTCTCCTGCCCACAGTCGTCCGGCATTCTTTTACGCTTGCGCATGTATTGCCTTCTAGATGCATTAGCTTCCCTCCTTAATTGCACAATTTCTTCCGTTCACCAGAACACTTGTTTTGAGCCTTGTCTCAAGGGTTTCTTCTTGGGCATAACTCTATCGCACACTTTGACCAGGATTTCGTGTAAGTCTTTGTGATTATTACAAACTTTTTGCCCCTCCTCCGCTAGGACTCCGCGCTAAAGTTCCACTTTAAGTTTAGAAAGCGCCCACCCTTGTATTCTTGGCTGCTTTTGTTGCCTTCCTCCTATTTGATACATGATATAGCGATGGTCACTGAGCGTTTCTATATCTGCTACCTCCCAACCCCTAATTGCAGCTGCTGCACTGGGGGAGGCTAACGTAATATCAATAATGGATTCGGCGTTTAATCTGGAAAACGTTGGTACTGTCCCACGGTTAACTACTACAAGGTCTAAAGTTACCAGCATGTCCATAATAGCTTCGCCTCTCCTGTCCGTGGCAGCAGCCTCCTACGCAGTAGCCTTGGCATTGAAATCACCCGCCACCAGAACTGGGCATTTTTGTCTTATAACATCGTCCTCTAATTTTCTGAGGAAAACTTCAAACTCCTCCAGTGATCTGTTCAGGGAAAAGTAACAGCTGTAAATCACAAACCGAGGTTTCTGGATTTGTATCCACACGAAACCTTCACCCTTGCCATGGCTTATTATTTCCACTCTCTTGCTTCTGATGGATAAAGCGGCCAGTTCACTATTGTCTCTACGCCACGCTTTACTCACTAACTTGTTGAGCTCACTAGCTATTACTATGTCTACTGCGCTATCTTTAGCCGTTGCTTCCAACAGACTATGGGCAAGCTTGGCTTTATTTAAGTTCACTTGCAGAATTCTCAGATCGCGCATACTGTATATGTTGTTAGCCATTTTGATAGAAATTGAATAAAAAGACAGTCACAAGGATATATATACAATCACAGAAAAATAAATAAAATATCAAAATATCACTGATAGTATAATCACAGCCTATATCACGAATAGGTACCCAGTACCCGTACTCCCCTTTCTTGTCGGACAGCATCTAGGACCGCTTTAAATACTTTGCATCTTCCGCTGCTCGATGCTTGGCTATCGCTATTGCGCAAAATGCAGTAGGGATCGGCTTTACACTCCTTTGCATTATGTCCTTCTTTGCAACAGTTGTAGCAGAGCCTTGACCTGTCTTTCTCTTTGCAATCTTTGGCCAAATGGTTGAAACCCCAGCATCGGTAGCATTTTGCCATATCGATCCGTTTTTCGATGCTACATCGTACCAGCCCCACCCTAATCTTTTTTCCCATAAGTTTTGAGGACTCATTCTTGTGTAAAGTTAACGTCACCGACTTTCTATTGAATCCACTGGGCCTCATTTCCCCCAACCTATAAACTTTGCCAGTAAGGCTCCCCACATTTTCTTCGATTGCTTCTATTATTTTGTGTCTCTCTGTGGTAATGTCAAGCCCCCTTATATGGAAAGTTTCTGTTTCTTCCTTTCTTAGGATTCTATACGCATTTGCTATTTCCACGTTCTCTTTAACACTTTTTTGAATCTCGCTAACTACCATCTGATCCTTTCTGGTCGTGATTAGTATTTGGCCATTTTTGGTACTTCGAACTGCCTTTAAAGCTGTAGCCGCCGAACTTTCTTTTAATTTTGGTTTTAATTCCGCCCATAGAGCCTTATAGTCTTTGCTTTTGCATTCCACCGCCATCGCATATGTATCCTGCTCCCTTTCAGTTCTAGTGGGGAGCCTCGCGGTGTAAATGTCCACTTTCGTCTTCGTGCCGTGATACACCTATGCCACCATCTTTCTTAGCATTTCCAATTCCATACCATTTATTTTGTGTATCGCATCCCCCACATCTCCTTGTGTTTCTTTCTTTAATTTTATTAGCATGTCTAATATGCTACCATCTGTACCAGTATGTCTAGCTTTAATGACGTTCTTTCTGATTATATTCTCTGGTCCCCTGGAACGCAACTTAACTACACTTTCAATCACCTCAAATTGACTATCGATTTCCTCTAGCTCGGGAAATCGTTGCCTATATGCGTTTTTACCCCTCTTTCCATCTTAGGATCGCCTGGCTCTACTCTACTATCACTACTTTGGTCACACTGTCTACGGCACTGATTGGATTCCAGATAACGATGTTTGTGTTGCCGTAAATCTCCTGCTCCCACTCTTCATTTTTTATCATTTCCCATTCAACCAGGGCCACCGGAGGCAGTTTCCCCAACCGTACTTTGGGTTTCAATATCCATGGATCAGTTTGTGTATTTCCCTCCTTTGTTGTAATGCTTTTATCCACTATCATCTTTTCCATGTTTCCCATTCGAACCTTTAACTCTTCTATTTTCCTCCGACAGGCCTCCTCCTTCTTCCTATATACTCTCTCTCTTGTTTCATATGCCGAGATATATCTACGGCCAGGCTTTTCATCTCCAGAAGACCATTCTTAAGCGGCACATGCACATTGCGATTTTGCTTAGTAAAATTAATTGTCACTTCTATTTCTTTAAGGAGCCTTAGATATCCACTATATACTGCGTCATCTTGATCTTCCAACTCATCGTAGTCATTGCCCTCCTTCTGGGGTGATACCACCGCCTTCCTCTTTTAATGTTTTGCTTCTCCTTGGCCAAATTTAGAGTTCTCTGCGTCCACTAGTTCTAGTTTCTTCAAGTGACTTACACCTTACATGTCTTTGTTGGTTTCTTGGTGTAGAACAGCCTTTGCCATTTTCTGCTTTTATGCCTATTATATTTTCCTGGGTCTCCACCCGGTCTGTTTTGTTACCGACTATCTCATCCAGCTGATCTATGTGCTGCTCATCATCTCCTGCAGCAGTCAGCTTAAGGGCATGAGGTGGTGTCCTCGTGACAGACCGCCTCTTTTGGCCGGTACCCATATTCACTACCCACATCGTGGCAATTTCCTCCTTCACGCCTTCTTCCAGAAGCTCTCCATGCGACCCCCCGGCCTGGTCGCCTACCGGGGGCACGGTTTGCGGACAGTCGTCGGTTAACGGTCGGGGGTGGCCTGCCCGCTCATCCTCCGCAACGACCGGTACTGGGGGTTCCATCGCCCCCTGCACCGTAAACATTTGGCATAAATGACTCATTCCATTTTATGCCAGGTGTCGCTCTGGCGAGCGTCCATGTACATTGCCAGGTCGTCATAAAAAAATCTGTCCACTTTTTTTTAATAGATTATAAAGAAGAAGAAGAGAGAGAGAAAAGAGGAAAGAAAGAAATGGGAGAGACGCTCCTGCCCTCGGATAACCTAATAGCCGAGGAGCGTCTGAAAAACAAGGTCGGGGGACTAGAGCAACCCCGTGATAGGATAGATAAAGATGCTGAAAGTTACAGCTTGTGTAAATGTCAGGTGTTAGGGCATGCACGTATGCGTGTAACAGTTAGAGTGTAGGTTGTGTTTGTGTGCGTGCTTGGGGTGTGTGTGGGTGGGTGATGTTGGGCTATCCTTGGCTTCCCCTTTGCGTTGGACCTCAACGACTTGAGATCCCTCACAAAAAGTACTAGAGCCCCCTCACCACTACTAGGTGGATAGCCCTGAGGGGAACCTAACTTAACCTAACCTAACTAACCTAGGCAACCTAACCTAACCTAACCTAACCTAACTAACCTGGCAACCTAAACCTGGCAACCTGGCAACCTGGCAACCTGGCAACCTAAGCAACCTAAGCCCAACCTAACCGCCTAACCCTGGCAACCTAACCTAACCACCTGCTAACCTAACAACCTGGCAACCTAACCTAACCTACAACCTAACCAAGCTAACCTAACCAACCTGACTTAACATAACCAACATAACTTAACATAACTTTTTTTTATAGAGGGTTGGAAATCTTCCGATGCCCCCATAGTAACTTGTCCTTCCATCTTTCGATTTCCAGACTCCCTACCATGGAGAAGACACCTGCCGCGAAGATGTTCTATTGCGGCAGGTAGTGTTGAATTTGGGCGAAGTCCCGCTACGGTCAGACCAGGAGACAGAACATAGCCTACCCCCTCAGCCACCCGCAGGAAGTCATCCTGACGAACTAAAAACCATTCCTGCATTTCAGATTCTCTCATGATAAAAGTTATCTGGATTAAGCGGTTTTCCCAAGTGCTTTTCCAACCTATCTTTGACAGCCACCCAGTACACACATTTGAAAACAGTGTGCTCGATGCTATCATTGCGCCCGCACATGATGAATTTGTCGTTTTGATACTTCCCTATTTTGTAGAGGTAGTCCGCAAGGCACCCGTGTCCTGTCAGAATTTGGGTGAGATGATAATCCACCTCACCGTATTTTCTCTTGACCAATTCCTCTACATTTGGGATTAATCTCCTAGTCCAGGATGGGTTTTTCGTTTTCTGTCATCTTTCCTGCCACATCGTAAATGTGGCTTCTCTGGCGTCGTCTTTACCAGTGCTAAACCTTCTGTTGCTAACTCTCTCCAGCGCCAGCAGGTCTAGCGGGTAGACGCCCGCTATCACACAAATGGCATCGGTCGACACCATTTTGTACCCACTGGCTACCCGCAACGCCAATCGTCGCTCCAGGCTAGCTAGTAGACCCCTTGCCGTCTTTGTCAGCATTTTCGCCGCCCAGACAGGTGCACCATACAGGACAATCGAACTGGCGTCCAGTACCAGGGTCCTCCTCTTACTAGCCCTCGGGCCCCCAATATTGGGCATAATCCTGCTCAGGGGATCCTTGGGGACCACAACCTCACCTTGGACCCTAAATACCATAGGTTGGATCCTCGTCCTACCGGCAATCACCACCGCTTCCGTCTTTTCCGGAGCTATGATCAGCCCCTACTGCGCATAAAATCGCTGACTATTTCTATCGACTGGTTTGCTTTTTCAACCACATCCCGTTCTTCTTTGGCTACTATCACTAATACCAAATCGTCGGCGTACCCCAGGATGCGAACGCCAACAGGGTAATCTAAACTAAATACCGCATCGTACATGATGTTACAAAGCTTTAAGACCTGTTTTTAGCTCATTAAGGAGAGTCTTATAGTTCGATCCTTTCTTCTCAACTACTAGTGCGTATGATTGTTTCTGCATTTGCTTACCCATATCAAGACTTTTAGTCTCTCTTAGCTTAATATGAGTATATATCCACCATCGTTTCGGTATCTTGGTATACCCATTCCACCATTCGGGTCAGTGCCGTTGCACTTACATCCCGCAGGCGGTGTAAGACCACCTTTGCATCGCCGTAGGTTTCGTTTTTAATTAACTGGATCAGTTTTAGGATGCTCTCTTCCGTACCATCATGTATAGCGTTTACTATTTTTTTATACAACTAAGTTTTTCCGTACCATTTGTATTGCTCTCTAGTACTTCCAGAGTTCCAGAAGGATTTCGAAGTTCTGGATACCTCTCTCCGTATTGCTTCTGGATACTCTCTAGCGTATTCCGATCCTGCGGCTCAACTAAAACCACCTTAGTAACCTCATCTCCAATTTGTAGAGGGTTTCCTACCACCACCTTAACCTTCCCAAAAAGGTTTTGGTCCCAGTCCCTGCTCTTAATTTTTTGCCACATCTCTCATGAAACTACTTGTGGAGCTTTGTCACCCCCACCGCGCCATTCTAACCCACCATACAGCTGTCTGGGTTTCTTCTTCCCTTTTGTTTTTATTTAAGCTTTCCAGGAGGTTAGCCTCCTTTAGTTTATTACATTCTTCTTCTAATATTTTGACCCGTTCTTTGAGATCCCTTTGGGTAGTTTCAAGATCAACGTACTCAGTTACTACCTTTCTTACTAGACCCAGGGTTTCCCCAATACCTGACTTTAGTTCCCGGTGAACCGACCTTCTTGTGTCCTTGAACTCTGACATTTCTTTCATCCTCTGCATGAGTATACGAAGGCTTTGATTAGTACCCTGGTGGCCCTGCCTCTTGTCAGGACTTTTTACACGTTTTTTCCGTATCCTCTTGCTTTTCTTTTTTCCTGTGTCGTCTGGAGACGAAGTTGCAGTCACACTTTGATCAACTAGGTCTGCTAGGTCAATTTTTTCGAGTTCTACTGTAGGATCCTACATTGCCCTTACATCAGAAGTCATTTGGTGCCCCGTCATCAACTTGATTATTGGGCTACGTTCTAGCTCCCCACCCTCCCAGCGATCGCTATCCAGCGCACCTTCCTGGGCGGAATGAGGTCAATTAGATCGTTCATGCTGTTAGTTCCCGTAGGCAATATGCCATTTCCTTTCGATATATAGAAAGTGTCCGCTATAGGTACTCTTATATCCTCTGTCATTTCAGTATTCTCCAGTGGAGTTCCTTAGAGCGAATACCGCTCTATTGTAGGATCGTAATCATAGTCCAAACTGTCTTTACATGTGTCCTTATTTGTTATGTTTAAGCTCTGCCCTTCGGCCGGAATCCTCGAGAGGGCTGAACGCCTAATTGTCGGTTCACTGTCAAGTCTAGCTCCGGCTTAATTTTTTCCAAATATGTGCCAAAGCACCCATGGCCGCTTAATATTTGGGTAAGTTGGTAGTCTACCTCCCCGTGTTACCTCTGCACCCATTCGGTTATATTTGGAATAAGACACGCCGCCCATCTACCTTTTTCCGATATTTCCCTCACCGTTTGCCATTTCTCAATGACGGTCTCTCTCTCATGGTCTCTTCCTTCAACCTATCGTGGATGGCCACTCTTTCCCATATCAATAGGTCGATGGGTATCAAGCTTGCAATGACGACAAGGGCGTCATTTGATATTGTGTGATAGGCGCAGCAGACTCTCACGGCCATAACTCTTTGACATCTTATGAGTTCTTGCTTTCATCTATTGATTCTGAGCGCTTCGTGCCATATTCGGCATCCTCACAGTAGTATGGACTGCATGCTCATACAGAGCGTCTTTCCTTTCCATTGTTTTGGCCTCCAATGTTGGGGAGTATCGCCCCCAGTGCCTTCATAATGGTTTTTGCTTTTTCCACTACGGCATATACATGGTTTGCGAAGATCAGACCATAATCTATATTTGCTCCAAGATATGTTGCTGCTTTGCTCGGAGTTATAATACTTCCCTCCATCTTGAACTTTAGCTCTTTGACCTTTCTGTTCAGATTGAATACAACTATCTTTGTCTTGTCTGCCGCCAATGTCAATTCATGTTCTTTCAGCCGAGTCACCTATCGTTTTTAGAGACCTCTCCACTATAATGACTAATTGTTCACCCCCCACCTCCCGATTTCTTTATGGTTCCCTTTTGATACACATCACTCGTTGACTGAAATAATTTTTGATCATCTTTAGTAGGTATGTCGAGATATTTCGTCGTCTTAGTTTGCTAATAATCAGGGTCCAGGAAGCCGAGTAGAATGCATTTTGGATATCAACTAGTATTAGGGCTCACCACCGCTTGCCTTCACTATTACTTTGCTTAATTTGCCTTGATTGTTCGGCCCTTGACAAATCCAAATTGGTTTCTATTTAGTCCTACAGACTTTTCAATCTCCTTCTGTAGCTCGGATCTTCTTCATTGTCATCAGGGCTCCTTCTTCGGTGCCGTCCATGGTTACCCTTATAATTTTTCTATTGATGACTGTCGACCCCATGGATCTAATCTTTATCATGCTTTCAATAACCTCCATATTTTCCATACGCTGGATAATTTCAGGGAATCTCTCCTTATATAATCTTTGGATATCATCCTTCATTTCTAGATCCTCGCTTTCGATCATCATTACTTTTGTATACCCATCTTCTATTTCCACTGGGTTCCCTTTTCTAATTTACGTGGTATCAAACAATTTGGCATCCCGTGCCACTCGCCTAATGCGGCACCATTACTCCCATGTAATTTCTGTGGGTATTTCAGTGCATATAATTTCGTTTCTACTATCCCAGTAGTCCGTTTGCGTCCCATTTTCCTTGTTTCCGACGCGCCCGTGCTAATCCTTTTCCTTAATCATTCGTACTTTTGTCCGTCTCGTTAAGGCCTTCTCGTCTTTGTCTACCTCTATAAGAAGTTTTCCCTCCCGCGTGCTTCTTACTCTTTTAATGGAGTCTACCGCGTCGTCGCCTTGAAGCCTTTCTTTTACCTCAGATAACAGAGTTCTATAATCTGCACCTTTCTTCTCCATGATCAATGCATAGGTGCTTTTGTCGGTACGTTTTTTCGTTTCCTCACTTTGCCGGTTTTGTGCTATTTTTGTGGTGTACAAGGTTACTTTAATAGTTGAACCATGGTAAACCCATTCGATCATTTTTCTTAGGGCTGGCACGCTTATCCCGCTTACTTGATGTATTGCTACCCTCTCTTCTCTTTCTTGTGTCTCTAGTTTTATGCGTTGAATCATGCTTAAAAGACCTTGTTCTCTGCCATCGTGGACCGCTCTTATAATTTTTGTTACGGTTCGTCCTTCTGGCCCTTTGGATTTTATATGAGTTGTGCGTTCAAGCACCTCTAGGTCTTCTTGAACGCTTTTCAGTTCTGGGAACCTCTCCCTGAACAATCTTTGCAACCCGTTTTCCATTTCAGGATCTCCTGGTTCAGATAGGACCACTTTTGTCGTTTCTTCTTCATCGTTTAGCGGGTTTCCCGGTACCACTTGGGTATTTTTAAATAGCGTCTCATCCCAGGACTATTCTTTTATCATTGCCCAAGCTTCCCATGTAATAGATTCTGGGAGCTTCGTTACCACTACGTCTGCAGGTGCCCTCCATGGGCTAGTTTGAGTCGATTCATTAACAGTTTTAATCTCCTCCGTTTGCGTGGCGATACTCTTGCTATTTCCGCTTCTCGTTTGACTGCTGGAGTTACTTGTTTCAAAAACATCTTCTTTGTTACTTAAAACGGTATTCTGTTTAAATTGCTGGTTTAGTCTATCAACCAAGGCTACAATCTCACGAAAACAGCTTTTTATCTCGACCTTAGTGTTGATATTGTTCTTGATTAATTTCGCAAGAGCCTTAGTGCTTTTTTTGAGCTTTTCCATAGTTTTTTGTGCCTCTTCGCGCCACTCAATCTGTTCTTTTGTAGGTGTTTCTATTCTTTTACGCTTTATAGTTTGTTCAGTTGTTGTTTCTACAATTTCCATTTTTTCATGTTTATGGAATTTATCGGCATCTTGTTCTGGTGTTAGTTTAAAGATTAAGCTTTGATTTAGCTCTTCGTCCTCCCAACTATCCCCCCCCCCCTGGGCTACCTAATGACGGGGTATTTTGTCCCATTTCTCCTGTTTCGTTTCTCACGCTCAATGGCGTAAAGAACTCATTTAATTCCTGCCCTTTTGTTTCCAATCGTGGGATTTTTCTTGGTTGTTTGCTAGGAGGCGTCCTGCTTAAGGACGATCGTCTTTCAGAAGGGTCAACTACATTTTCCCAGTCATACCTGCTTACGTTCGGAGGGTCGCTACTTTTTTCCGGCTCTCTCTGTAGATTCATACTTTTTATTGTTTTCTTTGGGTACTGTCCCGAAGGCCCTGCTCTTTCCAGCTCTACTACTACCTGCTTTTTGGTAAGTTCATCCATCATCTTTTTTATCCCTTTCCTGAGAAGGCTACTCTACTGGGGTACACCAACTGTAGGCCAAAACCTATACAGCCAGCACGTACTCGTGCTGCACCAGAATATACCCCTGTGGGAGGACAATGTCAACTCCCTTGGGGCTCCAGCCTCTTACTTGCCCTTGCGGGTTTTCCGAGGTCCCACGTCTCCGACGACGTGGGCACCTCCTCAGGCGCTTGCCAGGCCGGGGACCCATCGGACGCTTGGGGTCTTCCTCGGGGCACTTTTTCTTTCTCCCCTGAGACCTTACACGCCGTGGCGCCAGCATCTTTATCATTGTCTTCCTAGGGAACCTCTGTTCCAATCGTGTCCAAATCAAGACCTTATTAATGCCATGGGTCAAAGTAAAGAAAGTAGAGAAAGTAGTGAAAGTAGAGAGTGGAAAGGCCCTTCTGCCCTCGGATACCCTAATAGCCAAGAAGGGCCTGAAGTACAAGAGTCGGGAGACTAGAGCGTCCCCCTAATAGGAAAGTAAGTTAGGCGCTGATAGGTACAGCTTATGTGAATGTTGAGTGTTAGGGCATGCACGTATGCGTGTAAATGATAGAGTGTATGTTGTGTTTGAGTGCGTGCTTTGAGTGTTTGTGTGTAGGTGATGTGTGCTATCCTTGGCTTCCCCTTTGCGTTAAACCTTAACGAATTAAGATCCCTCGCAAAAGGTACTAGTGCCCCCTCACCACTTCAAGGTGGATAACCTCCGAGGGGGAACCTAACTTAACCTAACTTAACCTAACTTAACATAACGTAACCTAACGTAACCTAACTTAACCTAACTTAACCTACCTTAACCTACCTTAACCTAACCTAACCTAACTTAACCTAACTTAACCTAACTTACCCTAACTTAACCCTTTTTTTATAGAGGGTTGGAAGATCTTCGTTACCCATATACTAATCGACTTTCCGCCTTCCAGCTTCCGGTTGGTTAATATATGGAAGACTCCCAGCTGACGGTGTTATTCTTATGCTGGGAAGTGTTGGATTCCGATGTAGTCCTGGTAGGAGCATTCCCGTGAGAATTCCCGCCAGGAAGACATCAGCCGTACCAACTAAAAACCATTCCTCTCTTCCCGCTAGTGATAAAACGACCAGGCACCGCCGGTGGGCATTCCTTCCAGTCGTTTGCGGGGTTTTCTTTTATGTCCTATAGTATACCGGCGCTTTGAAGAGACCTCTCTTCATTTTCTTTCGTTGCTACTATATCTTTGGCATACGCCTTTATTCTGTCCCAGTTTTCCTCGGACTTAAGCATAATTGCTACCAGGTTGTCCACCGCTATCACCTCGCCCAGCTCTCTCTCTATTCTGTTTTTTCTTTCGGCGAATCTTTCACAATTAAAAAACGTGTGCTCCGCGCTGTCTTTCATTTTGCACATTATGCACCTGTCATTACGGTACTTTTTAATTTTATATAAGTAGTCTGCAAAGCAGCCGTGACCTGTCAGCAGCTGGGTAAGGTGATAATCAACCTCACCATAATCCCGTTGCACCCATTCTTCCACAAATAAGATCAGCTTCTTAGTCCAAGCGGCTTTGGTGTTTTTTTCCCATCGTTTCTGCCAAGCTCTTAAAGTGTCGCGCTTGGCTTCTTGCTTATCGATGTTAAATTTCCTGGCATATTGTCGTTCCCGCGCTAATAGGTCTATCGGGTAAACTCCCGCTATTAATGTTATAGCCTCATTCGATACCGTTCTGTAGCTGCTGGCTACCCGTAAGGCCATCTTTCGCTCCAGGGCAGTCAGTAATGATTGGCTTTTCTTTGTTCGTTTGACCTCTGTCCAGACCGGAGCACCATATAGAACGATGGAGTTTGCGACAGAAACCATCAGCCTTCGCTTACTCGCTCGCGGGCCACCAACATTGGGCATCAATCTGCCTATACTGTTGACATTTATCAGTGCTCTGTTGACCATTACCTTGAGATGATGCCTAAAGCTTAGGTCCTGTTGTATCCACATGCCGAGGTATTTTGCCACACCTTTTGGCTCCACCTCGGTGCCTTCAACAGTGAACTTTACATCCGTCACCTTCCTTCTTCCAACTAAGAGAACCGCTTCTAACTTTTCTACTGCTATTACAAGACTTCTTTTGTTGAGGAAATAATTAATCATTGCAAGAGCGTGATTCGCTTTTTCTATTAGGACCTGCTTTTCCCTGGTCACCACTACTAATGCCAGGTCATCTGCGTATCCTAATAATCTAGCTCCTTCTGGGAGTTTCATCCTAAAGATCCCATCGAACATAATGTTCCACAGCACGGGTCCTAGGACGGAGCCCTGCGGGACTCACCCCTTTATTTGGAGTGTTTCCTCGTGCCCTTTCTGATCGCTTATGATAATTGTACAATCACTTAGGTAACTCGCAATTATTCTTTTAATGTAATAAGAAATTTGGAACTCCTCCAATGCCTCCATGATAGATATCCAACTTGCGGAATTAAAGGCATTCCTGATGTCAATTAGTACAACCGCACAGAGTTCTTTATTTTTCCAATTTTCGCTCATGGCAGTCCTCCCCATCATCACCATTTCCTCAACTGCATCCACAGTCGACTTTCCTTTGACGAAACCAAACTGCCATGGTGAGAGACCACCTTTCTCCTCTACCTCCGATATCAACCTTGCTGCAATTATTTGCTCAATCAGCTTACCAGTGGTATCCAGTAGGCTGACTGGCCTATAGGATGATGGCTCGTTTTGTGCTTTGCCGGGTTTTAAATTAATACCAGCCTCGCTTTTTTCCACACCTTCGGGAATACCCCTTGATCTATAACTCCTTTCACCACTCTAAGGACAACGTCTGGTATGGTTTCTACGGCTTGCTTAACAACGTCCGCTGGTATGCCATCTGGGCCTGGAGCCTTCCCAGTTTTTCTTGGCAGCCATTTGTAGCTCCGCCTTTGTTATTTCCAGAGTTTCCTCCCGGTTGTTAAAGGGTTCTTTATATGTCCACTCATGGTCAAGACCCTGCGGGAAAAGCTTTGAAACAATGTACTTCCGCCTTTCCCAGGTCAAGCTCCCCGGATTATATGCTACAATTTTTTTTGTGGCGATCTGGTAGCCAAGACCCCAGATGTCTTTATCTACATCAGCACATAGCTGCCTCCAACACTCAGTCTGGCGTTTTTTGATTGTATTCTTCAGCGCTTTCTTTCTTGCTTTAAAAAGACGTTCTTCAATATCGCACTGTTCGCCCGACCGTTTTTTCCTTTGCCATCTTCTTCTTGACGCTAGTACTTCCTTTCTTTGCTCGGCAATTTCTGGTGTCCACCAGAATATCTGCTTATAATACATCTGTCCGACCTTCTTTTTCGGCATTAGTTTGTCACAGACCCTGTTAAAGAGTTGTATAATATCTTCATGTCCTTGTACACTTTCCACTCGTGTCTCTTCTATAAGAACTGGTTCGATCTGTGATCGATTTAATTTGTTTAAGGTCCATCCTTTAACCTGATATTTAACCCTATCTTCCGGAACGCCACTCAGCACAAACCCAATATAGTTATGGTCGCTGAGGGTTTCCAGGTCCAGAACCTTCCAGTTCCTTAATTTCCTTGCGATTTCCGGTGACATTAACGTCAGGTCTAAGACCTCCTCGGAGCCGGCCCTGTTAAAGGTTGGCTTTGCCCCCACATTTCCAATCACCAAGTCGTTAGCGGCTATCCAATCTAGAAGGATTCCTCCTCTCCCATTGGACCTCGTTGAGCCCCAAACCTCCGACTTGGCATTGAAATCGCCCGCAACAATAACTCTGTCATTTCTTACAAGGGCATGCTCTTGCATGTCCGCCAGGAACTCCTTAAACTCGTCTGCGCTGCGATTTGGTGAAAAATAGCAGCTGATAATTTTAACCTTTGGGTTTTGCAGTGCCACCCACACAAAACCGTTTCCCTTTCCTATGTTCTCAATCACTATTTTCTTGCTGGAGATTAACACTGCTGCCTTCCCCTCCAAATCCGTATACCACGTTTTGGCCATCCGCTCATTTGATTTGGACACCAAAACGATATCTATCCTATTTTCCCGGACAGTCGCTGCTAGCAAATCGTGTGCTCTTTTGGCCGTATTCAAATTTATCTGTATAAAATTTACAGATATTCCCATTGTGCGATATATAAGTAAATAAAATGTATATATATATAAAATAGATAGAATAAATAGGTATATGACAGATTCACAGACGTATAGTTCACAAACATTTCACTCTAAGCAAACATGAATATCACAACATTATCACAGGTTTTATTATTACAGACTGACATTAGCACGCTTGGCTTGTGCGAGTGCTTTCCTAAAAGCTTCGCATCCAGCACCCCCAGTTCCATGTCCGTCACATCTACATAAAACACAGTGCGGTGATTGATCCGTCTGTGTATTACATTACCTAACTTAACCTAACTTAACCTAACTTAACCTAACCTTAACCTAACCAACCTAACTCAACCTAACTCAACCTAACTAACTAACTAACCTAACCTAACCTAACTAACCTCTAACCTAACTCAACCTAACTAACCTACAACCTAACTTAACCTAACCTAACCTAACTTAACCTAACTTACTAACTTTTTTTTTATTATAGAGGATTAGGAATCTTCCGATGCCCCCATGGTAATTTACCCTTCTGCCTTGCGGCTTCCAAGTTCCTTACCATGAGGAAGACACTTACCGCAGAGATCTTATACGGTAAGTAGAGTTGGATTCGTATGTACTCCCGCTAGGGGGACCAGAAGTCCTTTCGCTGGGCCCCCTCTCAGAAATCCATACTGGCCAACTAAACCCTTCCCTCTCTTCTCGCTAGTGACAAAGCATCCCGGAACTGCCGCGAAGCATTACTTCAGGATGCTTGCGAGGAAAATGGAGATTAATCCACATTTTACAAAAAACACTGGCTGCCCTTTGCAACGCTCATTTTTCTTTTTATTACATGCCTTAGTCAACTCCTTTCTGTAGATTCCTTTCTAATTTTTCCTTTGTGGTCAGGATTTTTCGAATGTACCTCTCGACTTTTTCCCACTTATCAGTCGATTGCAACATCACTTGTACAAGATTGTTTGCGTTTAATTCAATTCCAACGTCAATCTCAATCTTCAACCGTTGTCTTGTCCAAAATAAACATTCAAAAACTGTGTGTTGGGGGTCATCCTCCTCCCCACACATAATACATTTGTCGTCGGCGTACTTTCCAATCCCGTACAAGTAATTTGAGAAGCAGCCATGTCCTGTTAATACTTGGGTTATGTAGTAATTTATCTCCCCGTGCTTTCGGTTTATCCATGCCCTAATGTCCGGAATAAGTTTTTTAGACCATAGGTGTCTAGACCTCTCCCATCTGGTCTGCCATGTATTCAATGTATGATCTCTTGCCACATTCTTGTTCATGACATGCATATATATATCTCTCCTTTCTGCTGCCAGAATATCCGCAGGGACAACACCCGCCACCACCATAATTGTTTCGGCCGCAACTGTCTTATAGGCGCTAGAGATTTTATAGCAGCTCTTCTCTGCACTCTGAGCAGTCTTTTCCGATAGGACTCCTTGACCATAGCTTCCCCCCATATCTCAGCACCGTACATTATGGTCGAACATATCACTTTTCTCCTACTTGCTCTAGGGCCTCTAATATTCGGCATCAGTCTCATTATGCCATTTAATGCCTTCTGTGCCCTATCTGATACTCTTTCTATATGCTCTCGGAAAGTCAAGCTCGGATCTAGCACAATGCCTAGATATCTCATGTAGGTTTTAGTCGCAATATTTACGCCATCAATATATAACCCGTTTACTTCAACCTTACGTCGGCCTACCAATAGTATGGCCTCCGTTTTATCAGCTGCAATCTGTAATCTATTTTGGGCCATCCACTGCCTGATTTTTCCAGGCAGTGGTTCCCTTTAATCGTAAGCTCTTCAGCTGTTTTTGTGGTCACGACCAACGCTAGGTCATCTGCATATCCCACCAGTTTTACTCCCACAGGGAGATCTAGTCTTAGTACTCTATCATACATAATATTCCACAGTAATGGTCCTAAGACTGATCCCTGTGGGACTCCCCTATTAACTATCAAGGCATGCTCCTCTCCTCTATCATTAAACATCACCACCCGTCTATTGTTTATGTAGCTCTTTACTAGGTCCACCAAATATTTTGGAATGCTCAGCTCATGTAGAGCTTCAATAATGTACCTCCAGCTGGCCATATTAAAGGCGTTTTTCACATCTATTGCGACCACCACACACATTTCCCTGGACCGCCAGGTACCTTCCATTGCCTGTTTGGCTAGCTGGACCACCTCCTCTACCGCATCTATCGTGGACCTTCCTTCGCGAAAACCAAACTGCATTTGCGAGAGGCCTCCTATCCTTTCTATTTCTAATTTTATTCTATTTGCCAGTAAGTGCTCCATTAACTTGGCTGCCGTGTCAATAAGACAGATTGGCCTATATGACGACGGCAGCTCTGGTGGCTTACCAGGTTTACTAATCATTACCACTCTGGCCTGCTTCCATTTTTCTGGAATATCACCGGTTTCTACTATGTGATTCATCGCTCCCAGGACTTGTCCCGGTAAAATCTTGGCAGCCATCTTTACAACCTCCGCAGGGATTCCATCTAACCCTGGGGCCTTACCTACCCTGAGTTTTTCTGTAGCTTTTACAAGCTCATCCTCGGTAAACTCGGGACCTATCTGGATTTCATTTTCTTGTTCTCTTAAATATTCCCCGTCTTGAGAGAACAACTCATCTAAGATCTTTATTTTCCTCTGCCAGCTCAGTTTATCTGATTCCATGATCTTCAATTTTTTGGTTACAATTTTGTAACCCAAACCCCAGATATCTTTATCTACTTCTTGGCAGAGCTTTTCCCAACATTGTTCTTGGCTCTTCCTCACTGCCATTTTTAGTGCTCTTTTCTTTTCACGTACTATCTGTATCTCTTCTTGACAGTTTCCCGGCATATGTTTCCTTTTTCGCAGTAACCGTCTTCTGGCGTAGTTTGCTTCTTCCCTTAATTTCCTTATCTCTTCTGTCCACCAATAAACCTGCCTTTTGTTCTTACGCATATTTGTCTTTTTTGGCATACATCCATTGCATACCTTCGTTAACATATTTATAAGATCGTCGTAAGTGTTGCATTCCGTATTTTGGTGTTCCATCAGAGACAAGTGCAATTTTTCTTTATTTAATCTCCCTAGTGACCATCCTTTGGGCGCATAGTGGACTGGTCTTCGCTGTATAGTACTCAGACTATACGTTATATACAGGTGGTCACTGAGAGTTTCTTCTTTCAACACCTGCCATCCATCTATTAACTGTGCCGTCCTAGGAGAGGCCAACGTAATATCGATAACTGATTCTGAAAAACCTCTGCTAAATGTAGGGGAAGATCCTTTATTTACTACCACCAGATCCATTGTCGTCATCCAGTCCATTGTTTCCTCGCCTCTGGCATCCGTCACTGCTGACCCCCACACTCGTGCCTTGGCATTCAAATCGCCAGCAACCACTACCTCTCCTACTGTTCCTAACCTGTCCAAAAACTGCGTATACTCTGTACTACTTCTATTTGGCGAGAGATAACAACTATATACCCTTGTTTTAAACGTTTCCAGTTCCACCCACACAAAACCCTTCTTCGCACCTTGTTTGGCAATTTTCAACTTATCATTAACCACCCAGATAGCGGCTGAGGTTTCTTCATTTATTATCCACCCTTTGCTCATTTTTTTGTTTGGTTCACTTGCCAGTACCAAGTCCACCCCCTGATCCTTCACAGTTTGCTGCAAAAGCTTAGGGGCGTCTTTTGCCACATTTAAATTTATTTGTAAAATTTTTATAAAACCGTAGGTAGCCATTTTATAGACGGAGTATATTACAGACAAATAGATAAAAAGTAAGTGAATGTAAAACTTAAATGTAAATATCACAGCCTAATATCACCTTGCCTTTCTGGCAGTAAAAATAAATAACTAAATAAATTAGATAAAAGAAACTTGATATATAAATAAGATAAAAAGATTCCAGCCACAGAGCACGACACGTGTAAGTTGACTATTTATCACAAATCCTTTGCTGATTTATCACAGTCTTTTATTCGCTTGTCTAGCCCGCATAAGCGCTTTTTTAAATTCTGGACATCTTCCGCCACCAGTTCTATGTCCTTTTGTTCTACAGAACAAGCAATATTCTTCCTCATTACAAGCATTTGCCCTGTGTCCTTCCTTGCCACAGCTATGGCAGGTGCTTGTCCTGTCTGGGCCATGGCACTTAGCAACTTAACCTAACTTAACCTAACATAACATAACATAACATATCCTAAACTTTTTTAAATAGAGGGTTGGAAATCCCATAGTAACTTGCCATTCCACCTCCCGGCTTCCAAGCTCCTTACTATGGGGAAGACTCCCGTTGCAGAAAGGGTGTTCCGGTGCAACGGTTAATGTTGAATTTAGATGGAGTCGTGCCAGGGTAAAACAGGTAGGGGTTTTTGGACCCCATCTGGTTCCCCATGGCCGGAAGTCACCCTGACCAACTAAAACCATTCCTCTCTTCCCGCTAGTAACAAAACTCTCCGCTACCGCCATACAGCATATCATCAGGGAGTTTGCGGGGGTTTCTTCTCGTTCTCCATCATGTCTCCATCTCTCTTTCGTCTCGTTCTTTAGTCGACATTATCCGATCTACGTATTTTTCTATTGCTCTCCAGTGGTGTTTATTGTTTGTCATAATTTTCGTAAGATTTTCGTGGGTCAGTTTTCCGCCTAGTGTTACTTCGACTTCCCCCCGCCCCTTGTGCCAGCGAATGCACACGAAAAGGGTGTGGTTGGCATCGTCCCTCTCGGCACCACAATACCAGCATTCTTCGATATTCCTCTTTTTTATTTTGAACAGATAGTCGCCGAAGCACCCATGCCTGCTCAAGACTTGGGTTAAGTGGAAGTTCACTTCTCCGTGCCTCCTGTTTACCCATTGTTCCAGGTGTGGTATGAGTCTCCATGTCCATCTACCTTTTTCGGATGCATCCCATTCCTGTTGACATTTTTCCATGATGGTTTTCCTCATAGCTTCTTTTATCTCTTTCTTAGATCTATCTGGCTGCTTTCTGCTGAGCTTATATACAGTGGCTCTTTCCCATATCAGATGTGCTATTGGGTGTAGCGTTGTGATCACCATCAGCGCATCCGATGATATAGTGCGGTACGCACAGCATGCCCGCACGGGCATAAGTCTCTGGCACCTACTTAACTCAGTTGAGCACCGTTTTATACGGAGTGCAGTATGCCATATTTCGGCACCGTACAGAAGAATCGACTGCATCGCCATGCAGAGTGTCTTCCTCTTCCAAGACTTAGGTCCTCCTATATTAGGTAGCATGGCTCCTAGGGCCTTCATTATTGTCTTAGCCTTTTCAACTGTTTTGTATATGTGTCCTGTGAAAGTACGCCCGTAGTCAATGTATACTCCGAGGTACGTAGCGACCTTATCCGGTTTGATTACGACGTTGTTAACCTTAAATTCAATTTCTTTAACCTTTCTTCCTAAATTAAAGACTATAGTCTTGGTCTTCTCAGGAGCAATTTGAAGCTCGTTCTCAGTCAGCCACTGCACCACCGTCGTCAAGCTTTTATTTACCATGTCCATTAGTTGAATATGATCTTTAGATGGTACTAGGGCGCCAGGTCGTCTGCGTAGCAGACTATCTGCACTACCTCGGGAACTCGGACGTTCATAATGTCGTCATACAACACACTCCACAGGGTCGACCTCAGGACCGAGCCCTGTGGAACGTCGCCTCCTACGTTCCTGCAATTTCTGTTGTCTACAATGATACTTCTGTTGCTCAGATAGTCCTCTATAATTAACACGATGTAATTTGCTACTCCCTTATCTCTGAGTTTTTCAACAATGATTTTCCATGGTGCGGTGTTGAATGCGTTGCGGACGTCTATCAAGACTAATCCGCACCACCTTCTTCCCTGATGTTCATTTTCGTCTATCATGTTCAACATTGTATCTAGCGCCTGTATGGTAGTTCTGCCTTTTCTAAAACCGAATTGGTTGTTGTTCAGGTCCCCATTTTTTATAATCTCCTCTTCGAGACGCTTATTCAGGAGATGTTCGAATAGCTTCTCTAATACGTTAAGGAGGCATATCGTCCTGTATTTCTTCTTGGCATTCTCGTTTGTACCTGGCTTAGCTATAAGCGCTAGCTTTGCGCTTTTCCATTCTGTGGGAAAAGTGTTTTGCATCAGGAGCTGGTTGAATTTTTTCCTGAATGCCTCCATCTCTGCACTTACTATCACTTTAACCACCTCTGGAGGTAGCCTGTCCGGGCCTGGGGCGCTGCCTGTTTTTATTTTCATGCATGCCTCCTGTAGTATTTACACCCGTCTCTGTGTGAGTTGTGTTTTCTATGAATAGTTCTTGAAATATGGTTATCTTTTGGTTACATGTCAGCTCCAACGACGGTCCGGTGCACCTTAGTTGTAGTGCCTTTCTAAACACTGCACATTGTCCACTACCTGGCGAGTGGCTATCGCTGTTACGCATAATGCAGAAACCCTTATTAACACGTCTTAGTATTATGTTCCTCTTCACAGCATTTGTAGCACAGTGCTGATTTATCTTTTTCTTTGCATTCTTTTGCCAGGTGATTGTATCCCCAGCATTTATAACACCTTATTAAGTCAACTCTTCTTTCTATCTTACAAGGCACCAAGCCAACTCGTATTCGGTTTCCTAGTAGTTTTGACGCATCGTTTTTATTTAACGTTAGTGTAACCGACGTCTTGTTATAACCGCTGGGACTTATTTCTCCTAACCTATAGTACTTCTCTGAAAGTTTTCCTATACTTTCCTCAACTGCTTCTAGTATCTCTTGCTTGTTTGTGGTGACATCCATTCCCCTTATATGAAAAGTTTCTGTTTCTTCTCGCGTATTAAGTTTGTATGCTTTATCCTCTTCGTCGCTTTCGCTTACTATCTACTGCAATTGGGAGATTATTTGCGGCTCTTTTCTTGTGGTAATCAGTATTTGTACCATCCTTGTGCTTCTCCCTGACTCGATTGATGTAGCTACACCGCTAGCTTTATATTTGGCTTTAACTCTGTCCAGAGAGTCTTATAATCTTTGCCTTTACATTCCACCACCATGGCGTACGTATCCTGCTTTTTTGTCTCATTATTCGAAGTTCGGGTGGTGTATATCTCAATCTTTGATTTAGTTCCCTGAAATACCCATGTCACCATTTTTCTAAGTAATTCAATACTCATTCCCTTCACATGGTGGAATGCTACCCCTTTGTCCTCTTTTGTTTCATCTTTAATTCTCAGAAGATTAAGTAATATATCCTCTCCTGTGCCATTATATCTAGTTTTCATAATTTTTCTGTTCGTCATATATTCCGGTCCTTTAGATCGTACCCTGATAAAGTTTTCCACTACTTCAAAGACTGTGTCTATGTTTCCCAATTCTGGAAATCGTTGCTTATATAAGTTCTGAATACTTTTATCCATATTTAGATCGTCTGGCTCAGTTATCACTACTTTTGTCACAGAATCATTTGTATTTATGGGGTTTCCAATAACAATATGCTTCCATTCTACATTTTTAATTTTTTCCAATTCCTGTGACGTTATTACATCGGGTAACTCTTCTAGTGTTTCCTTTGGCCTCATTATCCATGCGCTATTGTGTAATCTGTTTTGCTCTGCCATTGCACTTTCCATGTTTCCAACTCTAGTCTTTAGATGTTCAATTTCTCTTTTCAAAGAGATTTCTTTCTGTTTATTTATATGCTCTTTATTCTCATATGCCATCATTGTATCAGTTGCTAGGTTTTTTATTTCCATAAGCGCTGTTTTTATTGGTACGTGTACGTTGCGATTTCGTTTAGCAAAATTTATTGCTCCTTCTACCTCTTTCAATAGGTGTAGATAACATTCATATACATGGTCCTTCTCGGCTATTTTTACTTCTTCGTTGTCAGTTTGAGGCGAAGTTGCAACTTTCCTCTTTTTCAGACTGCGTTTTTATTTTGTTGATATACACAACGAGATCTCTAGTGTCGTTACCTACTGAATTGCTCCTTATCAGCCTTATTGTTGGCGAATGACGTCTTTGTGCTTGTGCTAAAACAGCTCTCATCATCTTTACTAAGATTTTGGGCCTCCGCCCCGTCTTTATCTTCTTTTACAGGATCATCTATCTCTATTTCTACAAGTGGGTTTTTCTTCACATTATCCTCTTTATTTTCTGTATCCTTTTGCTCCTAATTTTGTGTTGTCCATACCTTTCTAATTCCTTGTCGAGGGGGTGCTCTTCAGACGGGGTACACCCATGACAGGGGAAAACCTCTGCCACCAGCATGGACTCATGCTGCGTTTAAATATGCCTATGTGGGGGGACATAGTCAACCCCTGGGGCTCCAGCCTCTTACTAACAATAGCTTTCGGAGGTCCCACGCCTCCGACGACGTGGGCACCACCCCAGGCGCCTGCCAAGCAGGGGGCCCAACGGACGCTTGGGGTCTTCATCGGGGTACTTTATCCTTCTCCCCTCCGACCTTACACGCCGTGGCGCCAGCATCGTCATCTCATCCTAGGAACTTTGTGTTTCGCAGTGTCCAAATCATATCCTTGTCTCGCATGGTTGATAGATAGGAAAGGAAAGGCCCGTCCGCCCTCGGATAACCTAGTAGCCACTCGGGGCCTGAAGAGAATAGAGTCGGGGTCGATAGTATAAGAGTAGAAGGTTGACCCCTGATAGGAAAGAATATAGGAGGCTCTACCCAAAGATAAGTACCAGGAGGTACTTACAAAGCAAAGTAGGGACCTAACCTAACCTAACCTTTTTTGTAAGAGGATTAGGAAAACTGTTACGCACACCCCCGACTGTTGGATGTTTGATGTTGGGGGTAGTGTCGGGCTCTCTCTACGATTTGCGCCTACAGACTAAACCCTACTCTCTCTTCCTGCTTGTGACAAAACACCTAACTTAACTTAACCTAACCTAACCTAACCTAACCTAACTTAACTTAATCTAACCTAACTTAACCTAACCCAACCTAACCTAACTTAACCTAACCTTTTTTTTATATAGAGGGTTGGATAACTTGCCTTTCCACCTTACGGCTTGTTGACTCCTTACCATGGGGAAGACTACCACCGCCTAGGTCTTATGCAGCTGGTAGTGTTGGATTCAGGTGGAGTCCTGCCATGGTGAATCAGGTAGGGACTTAAATCCCCACATGGTTCTCCAGACAGGAAGTCACCCTGCCCAACTAAGAACCATTCCTCTCTTCTTGCTAGTGACTAAGCTCTCGGGAACCGCCAATTGGCATAACTTTCGAGTGCTTGCGAGGATAAATCGCCTTCAGCAATACCTGTTTCTGGTACCCATGCAATTGTTTAGTCCGTTGTTAAACCTGTAGGTTATCATTCCTAATGCTCCCTTTATTTACTTTCTTGATTCCTCTCCTTCCTTTCTTTAATAGATATTATTTTCTTTATATATATAGACTGCCCTCTAATTTTTTGTACTTCTTAGCATTATCTCTAACAGGTTCGTAGCTTCAAAATCCATCTCCAACTCTAATTTTAACATTATTCTGTCCGCTTCAAAACGTATACACTCAAAAAAGGTATGATTTACATCGTCTACATCGGCATCTTCGTACACCAGCATTGCGGGGACTCCTTCTTTTTAATTCGGTAGATATATGAACCGTAACATCCGTGCCCGCTCAAGGCCTGCGTCAAGTAGTAATCTACTTCTCCAAATTTCCTATTAATCCAAGTGTTTACGTTTGATATTAATTTTGCCGTCCATCGGCCCTTTGTTGACGTATCCCACTCGTGTTGCCAATTTATAATCAGTGTGTTTCTAACCTCATCCCTAATTTCAGCTTTATTCCTTTTGGGGCTTTCCTTACCCATTTTATAAATCAATGCTCTTTCGTAGACCAGGTGGTGTATTGGTATTAATCCAGCGATGACTAAGGCAGCGTCCGTAGATACTGTGCGATATGCACAGCACACCCTAACCGCCATAAGCCTTTGACGTCTACTGAGTTCTGTTTTGTTTCTATTTATTCTCAGAGCATCTTTCTAGATCTCTGCCCCATACAGGAGAATTGACTGAATTGCCGTATATAACACCTTTCTTTTGTAGTGCCTTGGGCCAGCTATATTAGGCAGAATTACCCTAAGTTCGTTCATGAGGTTCTTAGCTTTCTCTACGGTTTTATGTACGTGACCGGAAAAAGTTTGCCCATAGTCTATATTTACTCCCAGGTAGGTAACCATTTTCTCAGGTTTTAATATCGTATCATCTATTTGAAACTTAATATTTTTAGTCTGTTCGGCTGTTAATTCCCCTTATTGGGATTATTTATATCTGCCCAATTTGGGGGGAGCTTACTCTGCCATCTGCTTTCTTGTATCGTTCTATTTCCCTCTATTCTTTCTTTCTCCCTCACCCTCTTCAAAGACACTAAGAAGGCTTTGCCGCAGTACATGCGTGCAGAAAAGCTAGAAATAAATGGATGGAGGAGAATTGTAAGGGAATACAAGATGATTTGAGAGTAGGTAAGACAGACAGGGCTTACAGAGCAGTTAAAAAGTTTTTTGGGGAAGATAGGAAAAAATATAATGGTATTAGAGACGAGAATAATGAGCTTCTAATAAATAAAGTTGAGGTAGCTGATAGATGGAAAAGATATTTAGAAGATTTATATAAGGGAGACGATATGGATGAGTTAGAGAACGACCAAGACGAGGATGTAGAAATAGGGTTCTCAATATTAAGAGAGGAATTTGATAGAGCTGTTCAGAATCTTAAATTAAATAAAGCGCCAGGGATAGACGATATTCCCGCAGAATTAATAAAATATGCAAGTCAGAAAACTTTAGACAGATTATATGAACTAGTGAATGTAATATATGACACAGGTGAGGTTCCAATAGATTTCGAAAAAATATTATTATCCCAATCCCAAAAGTCAGGAGCTGATAGGTGTGAGAATTTTAGAACTGTTAGTTTAACTTCTCATGCTTCCAAAATACTAACAATAATAATTAAAAATAGAGTAGAATCTTTGACTGAGAATTATTTAGGCGAAGACCAATATGGTTTTCGTAAAGACAGAGGGACTAGAGAACCGATACTAATGATTAGGTAATTATCGAAAAAGGTTAGAAAAAATAAAAGACTCATTTCGCGTTTGTAGATTTAGAAAAAGCATTTGATAGGGTTAATTGGATTGTTATGTTCAGGGTTTTGCAAAAATAGGAATCTCTCATAGGGATAGAAAATTATTTACAGTCTATATAAAACCAAAGCGTAGTAATTAGATTTGATGAAATAGATAAGGAAGTTAAGATTAGAAATGGTGTTAGGCAGGGTTGTATACTGTCTCCCTTGATTTTTAATGTTTATATTGAGGAAGCTTTAAACTTAGCCAGAGAGAGAAAAGAGATAGGTATTAGTGTACAGGGACAGAAAATAGACATGTTACGTTTTGCAGATGATATAGCCATTATAGCAGAGTCTAGAAAAGAGTTAGGAGAGTTTTTAAATATTTTAGATGAGATACTACGGAGTAACTATAGTATGAGAATTAACTCAGTAAAGACAAAGATAATGACAAGTGAGTTACAGCCTAGTTCTAAACCAAAATAAAAATAGGTAATACCGAGTTAGAGGAGGTAGATGAATTTTGCTATTTAGGTAGTATAATTACAAAGGATGGACGTAGCAGAAGGGATATAGTAGCTAGAATAGCTCAAGCTAGAAAAATGTTTTTAAAAAAGAAAAACTTACTAATAGCTAATAGTATTAGTTTAGATAATAGAAAAGTTTCTTAAAGTCGTACGTATGGAGCGTTCTACTATACGGTAGTGAGACTTGGACAATTAAAGAAGTAGATAAGAAAAGATAGAAGCTTTTGAAACTTGGTGTTATAGGAGAATGTTAAAGATTAGTTGGACAGATAGAGTAACAAACGAGGAAGTTTATAGAAGAATAGGTGAGGATCCCTGTATGTGGAAACAATTGAAGGTCAGGAGAGATAGAATGATAGGGCACCAGTTAAGACATGAGGGACTATTTAGGAAAGTCTTAGATTATAGACTACCAAATAAAAATAGAGTAGGAAGGCCTAGACAAAGCTATATTAGTCAAATTATTAGAGATTTAGGTTGTGAAGGCTATGTAGACCTTTTTAGACTAGCTCAGAATAGAAAAGAATTTAGAGCTGCGTCAAACCGACTTTAAGTAAGTTCGAAAACAAAACAAAAAAAATAAAAATCAGTTAACTAAATGTCACCATGACATAACTCACAATTAGTTAGCGGTCTGGCATGTTGGCAGCGATTCGTTGCTTAAGCCTTACCAAAACATATAATTTAACACTTTTCCTTTTTGAAGCGGATAACCAGGTTATATTTCATTTCCTTATAAATGGTAATCATGTAAACATGTTAGATTTCTTTAACAACCATCAGGTTGCTAATATCTATGTAGAGTCAGCTGGATAGGAAAAAGATAGAAGGATATATGAAGACCTAGACCAAACTATATTAGTCAAATTATTAGAAATTTAGGTTGTGAAGGGTATGTAGAGCTTTTTAGATTAGCACAGATTAGAAAAGAAGTTAGAGCTGCGTCAAACCGACCTTAAGTAAGGTCGAAAACAAAATGATGATGATAGTAATTCAATTTCAAGGAATGTTTTGATATTAGTAAAAGTTTATGTCGATTTGTCAGACAGCCAAACATGCGCAGTTGTGTTCCTGTCTCATCATTTGAATATTCTTAACAGGGACGTACTGTTTCACAAAGTTACTTACATTTTCAAATAGATTTATATATTTGTTTAGTCTTTTGAGGTTTATTCTATTAAATTCTTCATTGATATTGTTTTCTAAGGGTACATGCTTGTGTGATTGTTAAAACCATATTTACAGATCTGCGAGCGTTACTTTGTTAAGTTCTGCACGCCTATGTAGTTGATTATCTATCATTCAGTTTTTGTAGATTAAAGTCTTTTATAATTGAAAACAACAGAGCATCTTCCCCTTTTCAAATCAGCTCTTCAGACAGTTTAGACAAAGTGGAATAATAGGCAAATTTCTGAAACTTTAAAAGTATTTTGAATGTTATACTTAACCAGCTTAGTAGTTGGGATTTGTTTCAGAAAAGCCATTATACCGATTGTTATATTCGGTTAATCAGCAGTGTGCTGGAAATTGTTATTCACTTTGGTCTACACGTGCAAGCACTGTAAGTATTATCACGTTTTTACCTTAAAACTAATTACCTTTCATAGGTACCCTTTTTTTTTGTATTTTTTTTCGTTAGTTTTGTATTAGTACATTTTGATCTGTACTTTATCTCAACGTATTTGAATTTTAATCGATCTTTCACACTTTACGTCACGTTATTTTGGAGGATCTTTATTTTGGATTTTTACACTTTTGGATGCGTTACTTACAACCTACTATACACCCTTTAGTGTCATCTTGTGCGTTGACTGTTGGGAATTGGATTCCATTCGAGAGGTTGGATCTAGGAAAGAGTATGACGATGAAAATGAATATCACTTCTTGTTTCTCCATCTTCCTATGTTCCCGAGACAACTCGAGGTATTAGATCAGCGACCAGGGTTATGCCTGTGGGATAAGATGCTAATGGTACCTTTTCCAAAGTTGAGTGTCCTTCCTTCAAAAAAGAGAATATTTGGGTTAATTATCTATTGTCCGCCATTTGTGTTACATGTGTACTTATTTGTTTAAATTTTAGCATATGTTGAACCAGCTGCATGCATTTGAATCACATTAGAGTATTGTCAATTAGCCTTGAATAAGAAAAAAAAGAATGAAGTAATATTGGATCGGTTAGAACAAGTGAATAGATGATTATGTGGGTTCCTTCACGTGTGTCTTATTTCCTGATATTAATAGTTACAGTTTGCCGATGAACCCTTGCTGAACCAGATGTCTTACCTGCTCTCGCCTTTGGACTAGGAACCATTAGGTAATACAGCTAGTTGATCTCTTTCATTAGCTTAAGGTGATACCTTGTGATATTGTTCAGAAGTGTTAACATTAGTATTATAAAATTATATACATTTAAACGATCAGGTAATTACCCTTATAGAATTACCGTCATATCTTGTCCAGGGCATCTCTATCCCTTTTGGTAGATATAAGCAATTTCTCTTCTCTGGTCATTCAGACATTTGTAATGGCTGATACAGTATCACTTCCTCTAAGCTTTGTTTTCACATCTGTCAGAATCTCCTTAAAGTTCTTGTCTGTTTTTTCCACGCCTAGTGCGTACGAATCTTGTCCGGATCTGCTGCTTTCATCCCTTCTGTCAGTGTTTTTTTTTTGGTTTCGTGAGAAACAAACTCAGCCATCTTTCTCATCTATGTTACAGACATGTCTCTAACATGATGCAGAGCCACCCACTTATCCAAACTAGTCTCCTCCTTGATGCAATATAGGTTATCCCACATTCCCTCTTCCTTGCCGTTTAATATTATTTTCATCACTCGCCTCGTCCTTACCGTCTCGCCCTCCTTTGTTCGCACTTTACTGGTCTGTTCTACCACCTCTAAGTCTTGAGTTGATCCACTAACTTCGGGCAAGCGGTCTTACTATAACTTGTTATATACATATCACAGTTCAGTTTATAAACTACTTAATATCACAGCGCAAGCTTTGCTATTTCTGGTTGGCCTTGCTAGCTACTAGTTTCGTTGAATTCTTTGCTAACGTTTTCGCTTCCAACCCGACTTACGGTACCTATCGTCCATTTGCAGTACTTTGTATCTCCGTTTTCTTCCTTCTAACCGCTTCCTGTCTTGCCCACTTTAAGGCAGTTAAAAAAGCTTCACACTTGCGACCTCCTGTTTTATGTCCGTTTGCCTTGCACACTGCACAGTATTCAGCGTTGGGACAGTCCTTTTCCAGATGACTTTCCTTACTACATTTTATACACATGCCTTAGACAGGCCAGATCCCATACACTTGGCTGCTCGATGGTTCTAATCCCAACACTTATAACATCCAGGAACGTATACTCTCCTTTCTACTGTGCAAGGAAATAGGCCTACTCTAAGTCTGCCTTCTATCAATTTGTCGACCTTTTCCTTAGGCATTGTAACCGTTATGGCTTTTGTCCCTCTGTCGTTGGGCCTCATATCCCCTAAACGTATATCTGCCTCTTCCACGCTACCGACCCTTTCCTGAATGGCCTTCAATATTTCTCCTTTTCTGTAGTAGGAGCCATGCCTTTTATATGGATCGTTTCCGTATTTCCCTTCGGGCCACTCTTTCTGATTTTAGCTGATTTAGAGAGAGTCTCTACCACTTTCTTTATCTTGTCTAAAGCTCCCTCGTCTTTTTGGGTGGTTATGATAAGATTTCTTTCCCTGGTTGTCCTTACGTTTGTGATTGCTGCCATTGTATTAGTATCCCTCAGTTCCTTCTTCATATTAGCCAATAAATTTTTATAATCCTTGTCAGATTTTTCTACCACTAAGGCATATTAATCTGTTCCCACTCTATTTCCTGCTGTCTTATTCAAGTTCTCTTCTTTAGAGCGCGTAGTAAATATTGCCAATTTAATATTTGTGTCTCGAAAGATGTATTCTACCATCTTTCTCATCTGTACCACTGTCATGGTTCTCACATGATGTAATGCTACCCACTTGTCCTGTGCCATCTTTTTTCTAATCTTGTGGAGAGCTTCCTACATCCCCTCCTCTGTAATATTATATACGGTTTTAATCAACCGTCTAGTGGTGACTGATTTGACCCCTTTAAACCGGACTTTGCTTATCTGCTCTACTATCTGCAGGTCTTGGCTTAGATCTGCAAGTTCAGGTAGCCTGTCTTTATACAGCTTCTGGACAGATTTCTGCATATTCGGGTCATCTGATTCCATCATTACGACCTTCTTAAAGTTGTCGCTTGTTTCCAACGGGTTACCCACTATAACCTCTGTGTTTATATATGTACTTTCGTCCCATTGTCTGTTTTTAATTGCATGACATTCCTCTAATGTGATCGAGTCTGTTAAATCAATAAGCAGTATTCATCTAATTTACTAAAACGGAAACATTACAAAAACTATCATCAATTTTTGACAGTAATAATAAAAAGGACAAAAAACATAAAACGAGTAAACTTTGCCTACTTGGCCGTATTTTGTTTTCGACCTTAATTAAGGTCGGTTTGACGCAGCTCTAACTTCTTTTCTATTCTGTGCTAATCTAAAAAGCTCTACATATCCTTCACAACCTAAATTTCTAATAATTTGACTAATATAGTTTGATCTAGGTCTTCCTATATCCTTCTATTTTTTTCCTATCCACCTGGCTCTACATAGATATTAGCAACCTAATGGTTGTTAAAGAACTCTAACATGTTTACATGATTACCATTTATAAGGAAATGAAATATAACCTGGTTATCCGCTTCAAAAAGGAAAAGTGTTAAATTATATGTTATGGTAAGGCTTAAGCAACGAATCGCTGCCAACATGCCAGACCGCTAACTAATTGTGAGTTATGTCATGGTGACATTTAGTTACCTAATTTTTATTTCTTTTTGTTTTGTTTTCGAACTTATTTAAAGTCGGTTTGACGCAGCTCTAAATTCTTGTCTATTCTGAGCTAGTCTAAAAAGGTCTGCATACCCTTCACAACCTAAATCTCTAATAATTTGACTAATATAGCTTTGTCTAGGCCTTCCTACTCTATTTTTATTTGGTAGTCTATAATCTAAGACTTTACTAAATAGTCCCTCATGTCTTAACTGGTGCCCTATCATTCTATCTCTCCTGACCTTCAATTGTTTCCACATACAGGGTTCCTCACCTATCCTTCTATAAACTTCCTCGTTTGTTACTCTATCTGCCCAACTAATCTTTAACATTCTCCTATAACACCAAGTTTCAAAAGCTTCTATCTTTTTCTTATCTACTTCTTTAATTGTCCAAGTCTCACTACCGTATAGTAGAACGCTCCATACGTACGACTTTAAAAACTTTTCTATTATCTAAACTAATACTATTAGCTATTAGTAAGTTTTTCTTTTAAAACATTTTTCTAGCTTGAGCTATTCTAGCTACTATATCCTTTCTGCTACGTCCATCCTTTGTAATTATACTACCTAAATAGCAAAATTCATCTACCTCCTCTAACTCGGTATTACCTATTTTTAATTTTGGTTTAGAACTAGGCTGTAACTCACTTGTCATTATCTTTGTCTTTACTGAGTTAATTCTCATACTATAGTTACTCTGTAGTATCTCATCTAAAATATTTAAAAACTCTCCTAACTCTTTTCTAGACTCTGATATAATGGCTATATCATCTGCAAAACGTAACATGTTTACTTTCTGTCCCTGTACACTAATACCTATCTCTTTTCTCTCTCTAGCTAAGTTTAAAGCTTCCTCAATATAAACATTAAAAATCAAGGGAGACAGTATACAGCCCTGTCTAACACCATTTCTAATCTTAGCTTCCTTTTCTATTTCATCAAATCTAATTACTACACTTTGGTTTTTATATAGACTGTAAATAATTTTTCTATCCCTATGAGAGTATCCTATTTTTTGCAAAACCCTGAACATAACAATCCAATTAACCCTATCAAATGCTTTTTCTAAATCTACAAACGCGAAATGAGTCTTTTTATTTTTTTGTAACCTTTTTTCGATAATTACCCTAATCATTAATATCGGTTCTCTAGTCCTTCTGTCTTTACGAAAACCATATTGGTATTCGCCTAAATAATTCTCAGTCAAAGCTTCTACTCTGTTTTTAATTATTATTGTTAGTATTTTGGAAGCATGAGAAGTTAAACTAACCGTTCTAAAATTCTCACACCTATCAGCTACTGACTTTTTTGGGATTGGGATAATAATATTTTTTTCGAAATCTATTGGAACCTCACATGTGTCATATTAATTTTACTAGTTCATATAATCTATCTAAAGTTTTCTGACTTGCATATTTTATTAATTCTGCGGGAATATCGTCTATCCCTGGCGCTTTATTTAGTTTAAGATTCCGAACAGCTCTATCAAATTCCTCTCTTAATATTGAGAACCCTATTTCTACATCCTCTTCTTGGTCGTTCTCTAACTCATCCATATCGTCTCCCTTATATAAATCTTCTAAATATCTTTTCTATCTGCTACCTCAACTTTATTTATTAGAAGCTCATTATTCTCGTCTCTAATACCATTATATTTTTCCTATCTTCCCAAAAACTTTTAACTGCCCTGTATGCCCTGTCTGTCTTACCTACTCTCAAATCATCTTATATTCCTTACAATTCTCCTCCATCCATTTATTTCTAGCTTTTCTACACTCATGTACTATCTTATTTCTAACTGTATTATATTTTTGCTTATTTTCACTATCCACTTTTCTGAAAGGTTTAAGCTTTCTTCTATTCTCTATTAAATCTGATATCTCCTTTGTTACCCAGGGTTTTCTCGCTTCTATTTTTTTCTTACCTATAGTCTGTGTTGCTGTATCATGTACAGTCAGTTTTATTTCTTTCCATCTATTTTCTACGTTCCCTCCTACAGCTATTTCTTTGCTCTTATTATCTAATACTTGTTTATATTCCTCTTTTACCCTACTATCATTAAGCTTACCTAGATCCCATCCCTCTCTTTTAAACTTTCTCAATTTTTTGAATTTTAGTTTATACTTCATTTTAACTAAGTTATGATCGCTATCTATGTCAGCCCCTGGATAACTACGACAGTTTTAACTTGGTTTCTAAATCTTTGTTTAACTAAAATATAATCTATTTGGTATCTAGCCCTATCACCTGGCGCTTTCCAGGTATATCTTCTCCTAACATGTTGTTCGAATAGGGTGTTTACAGTTACTAATCTATGTTCCTGGCAAAACTCAACTAATCTTTCTCCTCTATCATTTCGTCTGCCATACCCAAATTTTCCTACCATTTTTCCCTCACTACCTTCTCCCACTGACGCATTAAAATCGCCCATAACTATTAAATTCTCATCTCCTTTACTTTTCTCACTATACTATTTATATCCTCGTATATCTTTTCTACTTCCTCATCCTCGTACTGAGTTGTTGGCATGTAAACCTGTACTAAAACAGTGTCTGTGGGTTTTGTACTCAATCTAACCATAATTATTCTATCACTAAATTGTAAGTACTCTTTAACTTTATGCCCTAATCTTTTACCTAACACTATTCCTACCCCTGCCTGTCCATTAGTTGAAGAAGTTGTAATTATTCTATAATTATCTTTCCAAAAGTCATTACTATCTGGCCATCTCACTTCACTAATACCTAAAATGTCCAGCTTTTCCTTTCTCATTTCGACTAATAAATTCGTTAACTTATCTACTCTGAGTAATGACCTTACATTCCAAGTCCCTATCACTAAATCGAACTGTTGTTTTATATTCTTACGATGACGAGCCCCAAGTACTCCCTCCCGGAGATCCGAATGAGGGAGTATTTTACCTCCGGACAAGAATTTTACTTGTGAGCTCTCCATCATATGTATTTCGTGTTTTAGGCCACGCACACCTGGGAAATATTGTGGTAGGCTCCCATATCTTTCCACAACGCAGTTTTTAAAGATTTTAGCAGAAAGCCGTATCCGTCACGGCCAACCCCCAACAAGCTTGTAAATTATTGAGAATCGCCCGAGACCAACCGACCCTCCTTCAATATCTTTTAGCCAGCAAGGCTGCTGCCCCTTGCTGCGCCTTTTAATCGCCTTTTACGATAAGCAGGCTTACTATAGTAGTATTCTTTATCCCCTACTATAGGATTTATACATAAGAAAATAAAACATATTGATGAAATTTCAAGAATCTGGTAAAGTTGATATGCAGAGGTTCGACAGTAATATGATTTTTTTTCTATGGAAATTGCATGAATTATTTAGATTTATGAAAATATAGCTACGAACATACTTAAAGTTTAAATGGATTATTTTTAGCCAAAGCTTATTTAGAGTGAAATAGAAAAGTCCTCAATTTTAATAACAGAAATCTTTGTGAAGCAAATAAAATTAATTCTGCCAAATTTCCTGATGAAATAGTAACAAAATTAAACAAATGACTAAATTCAAAGATGCCAGATTGACGTTACAAAAATAGATTGAAATCTTTAAGATTTTACGGTCAAGTCATAATGAATGTGTGACTTTTATCAAATTAACCAAGTATATATTTTGTTTACCTAGAATATTGTCAGTAGTAGGAAGAACATTTTCTATTATAAATAAGGTTGACAACCGAATGGGGCAGGATGAAAATTTCAAATATTAAACGCGTTACTGATTGTAAAAATTAGCATCAATATGGATTCTAGTGAATTCAATATTAATTCAAAAATAATAGTTCAATGTTAAAACAGGTTACATCTGCTGAAAAAATTTAAAAAATCAGATCAAGACCATCAGCATCTAGAGACAAAAAATAATTCTATAATACCGTATTTCAATTTTGTAAGAAAAGTTTCTTAAAAGATTATAAATGAATATTTTTTATGAATGAAGTTTCATTACTACATGGAGGGGATTTGAAGCCTGAAGAATGGTATCCGTAATTTGCTTCCTAAGATTATGATAATCCTATGTTTTATGTATGCACAGTGCAAATATGTAATGATTACTAACTATAAATTAATTGGGTGAAACAACCTTTTTTTACTTGGTGAATAATATGCAATCTCCCTATGATTTTTGATATTTTGAATAATAAAACCACGTTTCAGGCCTCACACTGGGTCCATCCTCAGACTAACAATAAATTAAAAAGTTACAAAACTGAATAATCTGTAATATACAAATGCTTAAAAGACGTGGTGATTTAATAAATTAACTTACCTATTAAAGTATAGGAAACAAAAAGTTGTATGTCATTAATATTAGCATGAGTGTTGCATTATCTTAAACATTTTTTAAATTTGAAGTCCTTCCATGGAGAAAAGCCCATGGAGGAACCAAAAAGTAAAAACATTAAAATAACAAATTTTATAAGTTAATATTAGCAGACCTTAGAACAAAATGGACAAAAGCTTGATCATTATGAGTATAAAAGTTGTGATGTAACGCCGTAATTCAGTGTTGTGTGCCTCGTCTCATTATCACGCCCTCCTGGCACTATCAGTTGTCCATAGCGTGCCGTTGTGTTTACATCGTAGAGCGCGCGAACCTGTATCGAAACCGATATAATGTATTTGTAACCAACAGTGATTACCTTAAGCCTGTTATATTAAATTGTGTGCTTATTTTGGTTTTGTTATTAAATGTTTGCTCATTCGTATTGCATAAATGTCTGTTTTACTTCTAACCACATTAAAATAACCTTAACGACGGAATACACCACCCACCTACGTCACACAACTTAATTATTACAAACACAAGTTCTATCTAAAAATTTAAGGAAAATAAGGTTGTGACCAAAATTCACCATCTCGTTCAAACAAAATTCATTGTAATACTTTTTAATCTCAAAAATCTCTAAAAAATTAAGCTTAGTTCCTTTATTTTGAAGGTGTAATATTCTAAAACAATTTTAAACAATTTTCATCGCAAATATGAGAAGAAGTGACAATGTGACGGGCGAACGCTGTCGGAATTATTATTAGTTGGATCTAATCTAAATTTTACAATACCAGATATGTGTTCTTTAAAACGTGTATTGAACATACGACCAGTTTGTCCGAATAAAGAAGCCGTTACAAGATGAACAATTTAGTTTGTAAATACCTGAATGAGCTAATACTGGAATTGGGTCTTTGTTGCAAACTAAAATCATACTAAGGTTACTGGTATTAGAGAAAGCAATGTTGACATTAAATTTGGAAGAAATATTTTTAATTTTAAGCGAAATATTGTCATAATAGGAAATACTGAAAGACAATAATTATTATTGTTTATTTATTTATTTATTTTATTTTTTATTTATTAAGTAGTAATTGTAACCACCTCTTACAACAACTACTTAAATGGGAACATGTCAGCATAGCTGTTGTTCGCATATCCATTTGCATTACATTACTTTCCATTACATTACATTACATTCACATCACACTACAATTGTTTTTGAGAATTCATAAGTTTTTTAAATAAAAGTTTTTTAAATACAGGAACAGAATCTGGGGTTCATTTAGTTGTTGAATTAATTTTAGTTTGAATTTTATTAAGTAAATTGTTAATTATACTGATCGGATAATTATTATTAACTGCAATTTGCTTAATGATGTCAAGTTCTTGTTGAAAAAATTTTTGAGAAAGAAAGTTAATAATAGTCTTCTAATAAGAAAGTTGAAACTTGCTATTTTATTGCGAGATATTGTCTTCTTTCAGTTCATAATATTCTTAGACAAAATTAGAGCAAAGTAATCAAACTTTAGAGTACTGAATTATAAATTTATTGCAAAGTTGTCTTTGTCGCAAGAAACCGTACATAGAGCATGAAACTTTTATAATATAACTAGGGTGTCCACATGTCCCACTTTTAACATTGTTGTCCCGGTGTCGAGGCAGATACTACCGAGACAATCATTTGTCCCACTTTTGTAGCAAACACGACACAAAAATCAATTTTTAATGCCGTCAAAGCACAGTAAATGCTATAACAACTTGTGTATTTAATATGCAAATGTAATGTGTATTGATTTTTAAAAAAGACTAGAAAGTAATAAGGAAGTGTTCAGGGTCGGACTGGGCCGGAAGGGCCCGGGTGGCTGATCGCAATCCCGAGGCCCGAGACTAGATCATGGTGATGGGATACTATCGAAAAATACTGAGATACACAAATTGAGATAAACAAACTATAAAAAATTTATTACAATACTAAAATAAAGTAAAATAATAAGTAGGTATTTACTAATAACAAATAATAATATAAAGCTAGCCAATCAACATTTTTTTTAAAAGAGAACTTTCAGCTAAGCAGTTAATGACTCGATCGTAAAAGCTGCTGTTTTCGTCATCCTTGATTAGATCCGATTCTGTATTTAATATAATTAACGAATCTAACAGTTCTTGCCCCAGTAGAGAACGAAGTCTCGTTTTAATGCGCTTTAATGCTGAAAATCGTCTCTCACAAGTCACTTGCGTGAATGAAATTGTGAGAATTACACAATATGCAACATATAAGGTGGTGTACGTGCTGATATGCATGTTATACTGTGATAAAAGTTTACATGCACATGGTATGCAACTTTGACAGACGTCCAAACCACTTCCGGAAAAACAGATGGCGTCCTTTGCTGCTTGGTCTAAGTCTAAAACATCTTCGTCGTTTTCTTCGTCGCTTTGTTAATCTGAATCTTGCTTATGCTGCCTAGAAGAAATGTGCTCATCCCAAAGAGTTTTAGACAGTTCCTTAAAATTATTTGCAAAAGATTCCAGTTCTTTTGACAGCAACTCTCGATCAGTATTTGCAATTGATGCGATAGACTTCAGTGCGTCATTAGGAATCCCATTTTCTTTGATTCTATTGAAGTTTTTCGGGTCCAAACAAGCGGCATCTTTCATTAAATTTTCGTTGCAGATGAATTTTTCGTTTATTTTAACTAAAGCTGTATTAATAATGACTTTGTAGACAGAAATAGAATAAAATCTCTTTGGGTCTGTAGCCAATAATGTTACTTCATCTTCACATAACTGGTCATGTTTCTTCGGTTTTGTAGAAATTCTTCGTAACGGTAACGTGGTTTGTATGTCGAGATTAATGTTTTCAGCGTGCATCAAGTCTTAAACATCGGATGCAAATAAACTTGCAGCTTTGAAAACATCATCAAAAGTATCTAAATATCTTCGTAAATCCATATCTAAACATTTGATGAATTCTCAAGCTTTAAGATAATCCAATGTAGGGGTTTGGAGATATTGGCTTACTGGGGTTGATAAGTCAAACATTTTCTTGAACGTGAAGGCTGTCAGGATTGTTTCGAATTTCAAAAAAGAATCCATCAAAGCCTTTGCTTGGAACGAAACCTTAGGCTCGAACTCCGTGCTCGATGATATGGCACTTAAAGTTTTTATCAACGCCACATATCGAGTTTTCTCCATAACAGTGGTCAAGGCTTTATCTTTAGCCCACCATCTTGTTTTTCCGATATTCTGTAATCGTCTCAATTTGTCTTGTCCAGCTGTTAATTCTGAAATTTTCTCCACCCATAGAGATGTGCGCTTAAATGATTCATGAATAAATACACTGGTAGACTCCAAGAGCCCAAACAAATTCTTGGCTTTAGTACAGCTTGACGTAGCGCCTCCCAGCACTAAGTTTAAAATATGTGCATAACAATGTGTGAAAATTAATTTTGGCACGTCTTCCTTCAGTTTTGCTTGAAGACCATTACACCTTCCTGCCATATTTCCGGCACCATCAAATGACACGCTAATAAGATCTTGCAAATTTAAGCCTAACTGGGCTAGTTCATTGCTTACAAGAGCTCTGTAATCTTCTCCTGTTGATTTCCGGACAGGGACCATGCTGAGCATCCGTTCTTGTGGGATCCCACTCTTAACATAGCGCACGCAAATTGCAGCCTGGTCAACAACGCCAACATCCTGGCAAGAATCCACATTAAGGCTAAAAGATTTCGCCGCCTGGATTTCTTTAACAATTTCTTGTTTAACTTGACGTGCACATATATTTATTAATTTATTTATAGTGGTTTTTGATAAAAAGGTAACAAGCCTACCTCGACCCTTACCTTTTCCTGAGTCTTTTCTATTTTTACTTTCAGTAATTGCCTCGGGCATGTGGGCCTTAAGAACTGGATCATACTTCGACAATAGGACAACTAAATTTAAAAAGTTTCCGTGATTCTGGTTGTCGTCTGCGATATCCGCTAACGAGTACAACGCCTCACTTTTTCCACGATAAGCAATGCCTTGTTTAGATATAAATAGTATTATATCAATTATTCTTTTCAGGACCAGACGCCTATTGGAAATCTTTTGCATATTCTTTCGCGTGAGATGCTGTTCCACATTTCCTTTTTTTTTTGCTGTAAGCAAGGCGACTACGGCTAACTGATGACTGTGGCTTTCCTCGTGTTTGACAAGTTGCTCATAAATATGTTTTTTGGATGGAGTAACGCCATCAATAAATGGACTTTTTCCTCATCCTTCTTCTTTCGTGGCGGCAGACGCAAAACACATGCTGGCAGTACAAAATAGCTTATTTAATTCAAGAGAATAAGAGACAGATTCTCGTCGAATTAAAGTTCCTGTTGGTAACTTTCGGTAGTAAACTCGATTTGCATCGAAAGGCAAACTGTTTTTATCACCCGAAGGTTGGATAGGGTGAACAGATAAGAAACTTAATTTCTCAGCAGTCGTAGCATTTTTTCTTGGCGCAGCAAATTCAGAAAGTTTTTGAATTTCACTGCAATCATCGACTGTTAATGTAAGTGGCTTTAACGCAACGTTATCAATATTTGCACTAGATCCAGTGTCGCTAGAAGTAATTGAAGTAATTGTGTCTTTAGGATTAGAAAAGCATGCATTTGTTTCTTGTGGTGCTGTGTCTTGCGTGATTAGTATGGGTAGAGTCGCCGCTGCTATGCTCTTTTCTGAATTACTTGCATACGAAACTGAATCCAATTTTCGTCTAACTCAAATATTGATGATGATGATGAGGGTCCTATAAAATAAATAAAATATTGTATAAATATTTGATAGCTATACACACTCACAAAATATCATTGAAATCGGTTGAGGGTTTCAGAAATTTAATAAAATCCGTTTTCGTCTACAATATGAGTAAAGGGATTTCATTTTATTACAAAAATTGAGCTATCTACGTTCAAGGGTATGGTCTGGACACTAATGAGTTAATCCGCCAAGACTTTTGTTTATAATAATATAAGATTTCTAAAATGTAGCATTCTCTAAAATATTCCGTACCTATCTCTAGCTTAAAGTTTATACATCAAAGTCGATATATAAAAGACGTAATTTTGGCTTCAAACAGATAATTTTGACAAATTTTTAGATTATAAAGAAGGAATTAAAAAGTGAAACTACAGGTAAAACTGGCAAACAAATATGTAAAGATTTGTTAAATTAGAAAAAAAACTGTATTAAATTAAATCTATTAACCTGGTTGCGATTCGCTCCGATTTTGAGGATCTTCAAGCTCTTGAGATGTAGACGTGAAAGAAAGCCTGGATTGCTTTGGATTCGAAGCCGCTGTTTGTAATTCTATCTTTCTTTTATTTTTCCGTTTCTCCGAACTAGATTTAGGTTTATATGCAGCTGAACGTGACTGAAACCGTTAAGTATTGTTACGTGCCATTGCACTTAAACAGTGTTTTTAGGTTAAGTTTTTGATGTATGGAAGTTTCGCGGCATAAATTCAAATACGCGGTGCGCGGGAATTTTAAATGGACTAGGCGGTACTTCCGTACGTCAGAGTAGTGCATTTGCGCAGTGTGCTTATCCCTAGAGGGGTAGAGCAATACTAGACAAAGGGTGGGGAGAAGTGTTTCCGTGACGCGGAAGATCGTGGCTTTTTACCTGGTATCGTGGTGTGAAGTGCTGGTTTTTGTCTCTGGTAACGTATCGTTAGGGTTACCTATGTAGTTCCTTGCCTAATTATCTTTGTTTGTCTACCTCATACTTTTTCCCGCCCAATCCCTACATAGGTAAGAATCTGCCGCCACCTAGGAGTACCGATCTTCACGCCTGAGGATGGGGACCTGATGTCTACCTTAGCTAGCCGGAGCTGATTCGTACGCATTTGAGAGCGTCGACGTATCATCTCTAATTCCTCCGGAAGGAGCCCCGACTGGACTTGGCTAGAGGCCTACCCAAGCGCAATTTCGGGCGAAAGCAGGATTTCTGATGTAAGTAATCCTTTACTTAATTTGTGTGCTTTATTCTTTGTGTTAAAAATTGAGTAAATTTACGTAGTATTGCGTAATATTGATGACATCATTGGTAGAGGACCACGCCCAGATCTGTATAAGATTAGCGGTGCCAACTGCCGATAGTGTCTATTAAACCTCGCTTCCGGTGTTGCATTTATCAAACTTTGTAAATATAACCACCGTGGCATGTAAGAATTTGGCGCCCAACGTGTGTTTTTTAGGTGGTACAATTCCTATATACCTATGGAATGAATAGATTAATGTTTAAACAAGCTTTTTCATCTAAATAATATCAATAAATTTCATTATCTATGTTCACTAAGATATCTGTGAATTTTTAATTTCATGTTGGTATCTCGCGAAAATTCCCCAGAAATTTTCCGGAATTGACAGATTAGCGCTTGTATTAAAAACCATCACTTTGTTATTGTGATATATACCTTTTATCTAAAAAAACGCCAATCTATTTACCTTACTGTAACTTTAAAATGAAATTCACAACTGCAGTTATCTGAAAAATGTGTTTAGTGGTTATAAACTTTAATTTCAAGTTTTAGGATTTATATGTTAACCTTAGTTCTGTATTTAACGGGTAAGCGAATTATCTAAACAAAATATTAAATCAATCAATAAGTAATGCATGCCTTTATTATAAAAATTATCTATTTATAACACTTTCCGGTTTTTTTTAAAAAAAAAGCTGTACATAAATTACCCCGCGTGTTTACATTATCAAAAAAAAGGGTGTGCCTTAGGCATTTCCCTGTTTGATCAGAATATTTGAATGTATTTTAAAGAAACCTTATGTTACAAACGTTATTGAAATAAATTGCCTTTTAATATCTTTTTATGTAACGTCAAACTATGGATTTTTGTGGCTATTGGTTAAATAATACATTACATGCGTGTATTTTCTAAATTGGAGGGCTTTTTTTGTAACTTATCAATGAGATATCCCTTGTTAAATACTAACCTTGTTCGCATATAGTTTTAAATGTGTTTCTTTAGTGTTTTGATTAATTAACGTGTTAACATTTGCATATTATTCTTTACCGGTGACGTTCCTAATAAGTTTTCACCGTTAAATACCGTATCGTACTAACTTAAAGTAGCTGTAACGTTTTTTTACCTTCTGATCTGCGTCAGAATCGCATATTTTATATATATCGTGTCTCGAATATTCTATTCAGGATGAATGTTTCACATTTAAAATCTCTCGAATTAATCTACGAGCTTGAGTGTAGGAATATTATTGCAGCTAGTAATCAAAACGATAGAAGATCTCAGCTCAGGGCCATTTTAGCCCAGGAAACGAAAGGCATTGCTATCTTAAAGAAACCCGTTGGCGATTGGCCTCATAACGTATCTGAAATAAAACTTTCTTTGGACGATATATCTGGTATAATAAATAGAACAGATCCTGGTGTTAGTGATATCGAGTTAGGGAGATTGGCTTCGAGAATAACGCACGTCAAACAACGTATCGAATTATTATCCTTATATGACGACGACCAAGCAAGCCAAGCTAAACAAAGTTTGTTGTCCGAAGTATTATTACTTGAAGGGATTGTTCTTGACAGACTTAATCCAAATGCAGACGTAGATATATCGTTACCCTTTTCAAATCTTGTACTTGCCCAACCCAAACCGTTAGGAAAATCTATACCTGTATACAAATGGGGTCTCACCTTTCAAGGGTTCGATTCGCAGGTCTCTTTATCGTCTTTTCTTGACCGGATTAATGATTTCAAAATCTCTCGCGGGTGTACAGACCAGGACCTATTTGTCTCAGCAGGTGACTTGTTTTCGGACTCTGCGTTAATATGGTACAGAAACATACGACACCAAATTTCTACCTTGGAGGAGTTAGTTGCGTGTTTGAAACGAGATTTCCTACCTCACGGTTATATTAACGACCTTTGGAACGAAATACGTAATAGAACCCAAGGTCCTGACGAAAATGTTGTTTCTTTTATTACCTCACTAGAAGCTTTATATAGCAGACTCGACAAAAAACCTTCCGAATCTGAAATTATCGATCAGTTACTTAGAAATTTAAACCCCTATTTCTCTGAACGTTTGGCATTACAGCAAATCTCTTCGTTAGCCCACTTTAAAGACCTATGTCGTTCTCTTCAGGAAGTGAAGTCAAGAATTAACAAATATCGCCCCCCGAGAAACAATCTGGCCTTTTAGAACCTGATTTAGCTTGCCAAGCTCGAGCTTCCCATAAAGTATCTACCCTTAACGTTCCTTCTACCGTTACTAATAACGCACTTACCTGTTGGAACTGTAAGCGAAGTGGACATAACTATAATGTCTGCACATACCCTAGAAATATTTTTTGTTATGGTTGTGGTCGCTCAAATATCTACAAATCTAACTGCAGCAACTGTAGTCCTAATGTATCGGGAAACTCCCGTCGAGATATTACAAATCAGGGCGTGAATATCTCAAGAAACCAAAATCGTCCTCATCACCAATCATTCAACGGACCCAGACGTCAATAAATTCATATCATAAAACTACTTCTAACGTTGTACCGTCATTAAATTTATCTAACAATAATACCGCTACTGTTAATGTACAAAATGCCTTACCTTCATTAGAGGAATTATGCTATACTACGCCATCCGAGTGGTCTAAGTGGTTACAAACCATCAATTCCTTTTACCATAAAAAGACTGCTGCTGTTTCACAACTTGTTAAAAAACCCTTCGATAACCGTCCACACTTATCTATCTCAATAGGTTCCTTAAATGTAGTTGCGTTATTGGATACAGGTTCTTCATGCTCCCTTATAAATAACGAAGGTTTACATCAATTATCTAAACAAAATATCAAAATTCAAATTATTCCCGAAAAAACTTCCATAAATTTAGCTGACGATATTCAAATACATGTAACCGGTTCCCTTAAGTTAAAAATTCGAGTAGAATCTCTTGAACGTGATGTTTTATTTTTGATTGTGCCTGCATTAGCTTATCCATTTCTACTAGGGGTTGATTTCTGTAAACTTTTTAATCTGTCACTTTATTTCCAGGATTTTTCATGGCAAACCTCTCTTAAAACGAACTCCTGTGCATCTACAGGAATATCTAACAAAATCTCTCTTACTTATTCCCAAAATATAACTATTAACGCTACAATCGACAAATTTCGCAAACTTAATACCTCCGAACTTGGTTGCGTTACAACTGCAACACACGTTATCTCTACAGGTGATGCACTTCCCTTTAAGCAACGTCAATATCCCTTATCGCCTGCATTACAAAAGCATTTACATGCTGAAATAGACAAAATGTTAGAATCTGGTGTTATCTCTCCCTTAAATTCACCTTGGACGTCTCCCGTGTTACTAGTTCGGAAGAAGAATGACGAATGGCGTGTCTGTTTTGACGGCAGGAAGTTGAATTCCGTGACTGTTTCTGACGCTTACCCTCTACCTAGAACAGACTCTATTTTAAGCCGGCTTCGTAACGCAAAATTTATCTCATCTATCGATCTTAGACAAGCTTTTTATCAGATACCTCTCGACCTATCTTCTCGTCAAAAAACTGCTTTTTGTGTTCCAGGCCGAGGTCTTTTCGAATATAATTTTTTGCCATTTGGTCTCTGTAACGCTCCACAAACTTTACAACGTACTATGGATCAAACGTTAGGTCCTATCTTACATCAAGAACGTGCCTTTGTATTTTTAGATGATATCTTAATTATCTCAAGTTCCTTTGATGAACATATCGCTACATTAAATGAGGTTGCAGAACGTTTAAACGCAGCAGGTTTTAAGATAAATTGGGAAAAGTGTCAATTTTGTTGTTCGTCCCTCACATTTCTTGGTTTTATTATCGATGGGACTGGCCTACGAGCAGATCCTGCTAAAGTTGATGCTATTACTAAATTTAAAACACCTAAAACCGTTACGGAAATCAAACGTTTAATTGGAATGATTAGCTATTATCGCATCTTTCTACCCAATCTTTCAACTATATCTGCACCCATTACCGCTTTAATTAAAAATAAAAAGAAATCCCAAACTATCGAGTGGAATTTAGAATCCCAACAGGCTTTCGAACAAATTAAAACATTAATCACTTCAGCACCTATCTTAATTTCACCAAATTTCGATGATAAGTTTTATATACAAACCGATGCCTCATTTACTGGGTTAGGTGCAATGTTATTCCAGGTAAACAATGGTTTAGAACATCCAATCGCATATGCAAGTCGTGCCTTAACTTCTGCCGAACAAAAATACTCTGGGCGTTATCTTTGGCATCGAGAAATTTAGAGGATATGTCGAAGGTACACTTTCCCGTAATCACTGATTGTGCAGCCCTCACTTGGCTTAATAACTTGAAACAGCCCGCAGGTCGTTTGGCAAGATGGAACTTGCGTATATCTCAATTCACTTTTGACGTTAGGCATAGGCCTGGCAAATTAAATATCGTACCTGATGCCTTATCTCGTGATGTTGTTTCTCTTAACCTTCCAAATTTAATTCTTGATACCTGGTACCTCAATATGATTAAAAAAGTTTCCGATAGCCCCGATAAATCCCCTACCTTTCGTATAACTAATAATAGACTATATAAATTTGTACCTTCGTCCCCACATAAAATATCGAATATACCTGAATGGAAACTTGTCGTGCCCACTGCAAATCGCAGTGAGGTACTCAAATTATGTCACGATGATCCCATTGCTGCACACCTTGGTGTTACAAAAACTCTCGCTAAAATATCTGAATTATATTACTGGCCCACACTTAAGCAATCTGTTTGTCGCTACATTAAGAGCTGTAAAATTTGTGGTTCTCATAAGAGTTCACAAGATGCTCGTCCTGGTTTAATGGGTAACTTTAAGCGTGTATCTTATCCCTTTCAATTAATATCGCTTGACTTATTAGGACCTCTCCCCCGATCGAAAAGAGGTAATCAATATCTTTTAGTTGTTACCGATTGGTTTTCTAAATTTGTTATGGTGCAACCCTTACGTAAAGCTACTTCCGCAGCAATAATTAAATTCCTAGAACAAAACGTATTTCTTATCTTTGGTGTCCCTCAGATTATTCTTTGTGACAATGGTACACAATTTATCTCTAAAGATTTTCAGAATTTCGTTAAAAGTTATAAAGTACAAAAAATTTGGTTTAACGCAAAATATCACCCCCAAGTAAACCCTACCGAAAGAGTAAATCGAGTCTTAATTACCGCTATTTCGTCCTATATTGATTCAGACCATACTACATGGGATGAACATATCTTTGAAATTGCTCAAGCTTTGCGTACATCTAAACACGAAGCAACCCAATTCACTCCGTCATTTCTTGTTTTTGGAAGATATACCCCAATCGATGGGAGTTACTATGGTTTAGTGTCTGACGATACTAACGTAATTGAATTTGACGATAAAGTACGTTGGGACAAGGACCAACAGTCATTACCTTCTATCTTTAACGACGTTAGAAAAAATTTGTTAAAAGCGTACGAAAAGAGCAAGGACCACTATAACTTAAGTAAACGAAATATTTCCTTCGCCTTGGGCGAACAAGTTTGGAAAAAGAATTATGTCTTATCGGATGCATCTAAGAAATTCTCTTCAAAATTAGCCCCTAAATTCATTCTTTGTAAAGTCATTCGTGTCATTAGTCCCCTTATCTACGAACTTCAGGATGCTGAAGGAAAACGCCAAGGCAGGTGGCATATTAAAGACCTTAAGCCATTCTCTGCTGACCCAAATGCTACTTAAGTTTTTCATGTTCCATGCTCCTCACGATTTACCTAATATTTTTTTGTTCTCACCATCAATTAGTTAACTTTAATTACTTATTCCTTCTCTCATATAGTATATAATTTCTTACACGTTTAACTTTACTTACCTTAATTTAGCTATCTTTTTCTTTTGGTTGACTTTTCCTTCACCATACCGTTAGATATATATCACTTCATTCTCTACACCTCCCAATATAACTCTGTCGTTTCATTTAATTAACCCTAGAACTTTTCCTACTACATATTATTTGGTTTTTAGTATTTTCTTACATGGTTTAATTGTATGGTATTTGTCGTAACTTTGGTTGCAATGACTCATTGAATTTTTATGATTGGTTTTAGCTGATGTTGAGTGAGTTCTTTCTTCTTTGGGCTCACATAGTGTTCGCGACCTATGCCATTGAAAGAAATAGTTCATATTCGCAGTTGCAAAAAATTAGGATTATCTATTCCATGTGTTTTTCCTCTGAATTATTGCAGTCGCCCACATTATACTACATCATTATTTCTTTCTTTTTCTACTAAATCAACATAACTTATAAACTTTTTTTTTTCATTGTTTTTTATTGAACTTTGTGGTGAGATGCTATTGCTTCTTATTGTTATCTTATTAAATTCTCGGTTGTTTTAGCATATTGGGACAGCGTACATGTATTTAATTGCTTATAATTGGGCATTTTTGTGTGTTTAGGGTGCTACCGATTTGAAATACTACCTTAAAACAGTTTGTTTTGTGTGTTTGTATCTGTAATGATACTTGTAAGTTGTTGTGTCAACTTTTGTCTGATTTTCTTATCGTAGTCAATGCACTCGTTAGGAAAATGATCGTACTAGTTCTCTTAGGAGCCTAGTGAATGTTAACATATGTGATACCTTATCTTGTCGGATTAATATCGCAGGTGGTCCTTCAGACTGCGCTTTGTTTAACAGGGACAACTCTCTACCTTCTCTCGGACGCTTGTCCAAAAACTATACTTTTTTCTTAACCCGCTATCTCCGCTATGCCTTATTCTTCTTTCGGTGGACCTGTTCTTGTCCCGGAACACCCGTCTGCCACATAAGAGTGATGTTCCCTCATTCCGAGCTACTGGCCACACTGGTTGGTTGAGTAGCGCTTTGCTATCCACCTTTCCCTCTGTCGCTTTTGCTCAATGCGAGCCCTTCCTCTACTTTCTTCTACCTGGAGGTGCCTCTTATGCACTCCAAAAAACCAACCTCCTTCTTTTTACCTTTCCTATTTCTACTGCCTTTTCATTTCTGTTAGTCACCGTGTGGTTGCGCGGGAGGTTTTCACAGACACCTGGACCATGTCTCTGCGAATCTTTCGTGGGGTCATGCGGTGCCGCTGTCAGTGCATGGGCTCTGGCAGTGAAGGTATGTATGAGTGTGTGAATGTGTGAGTGGATGTGTATATCGTTATATACCGTGTGGATATCGGGTGATTGTTTCACCGATATCAATTACCGCCGGGTGCAGGGATGCACCCAAATGTCTTTGCCGGTCCCCCGTGCTGTTCTTGTGAACGGACCTGCCTCACAGGTTTCTCTTTTTAGAGGGCACGGGTCAATCCCGTTTAAACGGCTCTACTGGAGCCACTCTATTGTTGTTATTCATTGTCTTGGGTAATAACTAGGCCAATATATTTGTCTTCTTTATTATCTTTGACAATACCCTTAGTTTTAATATCGTTATCTTACCGATTACCTTAGTAATAACTTTAGTTTAGTCTTGTTATCTTACTAACTACCGTTAGTAATAATTTTGGTTTAATTTCTTGTTATCTTACGGACTACCGTTAGGAATAACTTCGAGTTATTTCGCGTTATCTTACCGGTTATCTTTAGTAATAGCTTTTTTAAATTCATGTCACCTTACCTACTATCTCTTATAATCACTTTAGCTTAATATCGTGTTATCTTATCTAGTATCTCAAATAACAACTAAAGCTTAATACTGTTATCTTATTCGTTACCTTTGAAGATAACAACTTAAGCTTAATATCATTATCTTATCTACTATCTTTAACAACAATTTGAGATCTTGTCTTATCTTTTTATCGTCCTAACGTGTGGTATATATGACCAGACGTAGGAATTATTTTTTTCTGAAATTTAAGTGAAAAAGCTAACCCGATTTAGAAATGTAATTTGTCAGGTTAGCATATAAGGATTTAGTAGGTGGTACTTTTGGTAAATTTGTTGATTCACAACTATGTCGTGGACAAGTTTTAAATGTGCATCGTTGAAAAACCAAAGTACCAGTAACAAAATTTGCTAGAGTGTATAGTTACTCACTCTACGAACATTTTTAAATTTGGGCACTTCTTGCCAAAAAGAAGAATAGTTTGATGCAACACTCATGTGTGTTTGCACATAAGAACATTTATATTAGCTTTAATTAGATAGGTTTAGATAGTTTAGGCGACTTGTCGCACCTGTGTTAGTTAAGTAGTGTTTCATGCTCCCCGACAAATTTGTGCTGTCGATAATTAGTGTAGTCAAAGACTATCGGGCTACCTATTCCGTTTCCTGGTACTTCGGTAGACGCGTTATCGGTCGAAAAAACCAGGTGGCGCCTTATATAAACATTTTGTAGGTTTTAAGTTAGGGTTTATATAGGGTAGTTAGGATTTAGATTTTAAGCTGTTACTGTGCTAACAGACTTTTTCTTTTTTTTAAGTTTTTTCTTTTGTGGCTTTGTCGCGATTGTTACGTGCCATTGCACTTAAACAGTGTTTTTAGGTTAAGTTTTTGATGTATGGAAGTTTCGCGGCATAAATTCAAATACGCGGTGCGCGGGAATTTTAAATGGACTAGGCGGTACTTCCGTACGTCAGAGTAGTGCATTTGCGCAGTGTGATTATCCCTAGAGGGGTAGAGCAATACTAGACAAAGGGTGGGGAGAAGTGTTTCCGTGACGCGGAAGATCGTGGCTTTTTACCTGGTATCGTGGTGTGAAGTGCTGGTTTTTGTCTCTGGTAACGTATCGTTAGGGTTACCTATGTAGTTCCTTGCCTAATTATCTTTGTTTGTCTACCTCATACCTTTTCCCGCCCAATCCCTACATAGGTAAGAATCTGCCGCCACCTAGGAGTACCGATCTTCACGCCTGAGGATGGGGACCTCATGTCTACCTTAGCTAGCCGGAGCTGATTCGTACGCATTTGAGAGCGTCGACGTATCATCTCTAATTCCTCCGGAAGGAGCCCCGACTGGACTTGGCTAGAGGCCTACCCGAGCGCAATTTCGGGCGAAAGCAGGATTTCTGATGTAAGTAATCCTTTACTTAATTTGTGTGCTTTATTCTTTGTGTTAAAAATTGAGTAAATTTACGTAGTATTGCGTAATATTGATGACATCATTGGTAGAGGACCACGCCCAGATCTGTATAAGATTAGCGGTGCCAACTGCGATAGTGTCTATTAAACCTCGCTTCCGGTGTTGCATTTATCAAACTTTGTAAATATAACCACCGTGGCATGTAAGAGTATATCAATTTGAGTAATACTTAGGTATATAATATTAAATTACAAAAGCACCAAAGTAACTTTTTTTCAGAAAGCAATAAAAATAATATAATGCAACTAACCTTTTCCATTGTTTCTCGATGTAAAGAAAGTCAGTATAATATTTAAAAACAACGTAATTGAACTAGAGTACCGGCGATACAAACCCGACTAAACAATGAAATGCGATTCAAAGAGCAGCGAACGCACGTCGGGGATTCCCCAACCACAAGATTCTTTACTTGCTTAATGCGTTCCGTTTCTCAGAATTATGAGATGAGAGTAAATAAATACGTTACGTTTCTTAATTGTTATTTATAAATGTTGCAGTTCCGAATTCATCGAGTTTTTAACCTCTATCGCCCCAGCATGCTTGGTGCCGTGTTAGCTAGATCCAGAAAACCGCGTAAATTGCGAATTTTACGCGCTTTTTCCGCGACCTTACCTCAGCAGATCCGTGGTTTGCATAGTCAGATTCGTGGCGAGACAAATTAAAACAATTTTTTTTTCACTTCCTATTATATATATGAGGGTGCCTCATCGACAAAATGTTTCATTTTTCAGCCCTCTTTTGCCACATAATTTTAGTTTTCTTCTGTAATTAAAAAAAATAATAGCCACGGATCTGACGTGAAGAACGTTTCTTCCAAGAATCAGCCGCGTATGCTTGGTGCCGTGTTAGCTAGATCCAGAAAACCGCGTAAATTGCGAATTTTACGCGTTTTTTCCTCGACCTTACCTCAGCAAAAAAGTCCCAGTCCTTCGAAATCATGACAGATTCCTGTAGGGTTTGTTAAAGTTGTTTTTAACAGTTCGAATGCTGCCTGACATTCATTGGTCCATTGGGAAGTGACACCTTTCCTAGACAATTTGTTTAACGGTGCTGTTATTTCAGCGAATTTTGGAATAAATTTTCTATAGTAATTGGCAAATGCTACAAACCTTTTAACGTCGTTAGCGTTTAGTGGTGTTGGATAATTTTGCACGACTGCAATTTTTTCTGGATCTGGTTGTACCCCTTGTGCCGTTATAACGTGCCCTAAATATAAAATTTCCTTCTTTAAAAATTCACACTTTTTTGGATTTAATTTTAAATTGACTTTTCTTAACCTATTGAGTACTTTTACTAAATTTGTATTGTGCTTTTCTAAACTATCTCCGAATACAATTAAGTCATCCAAATATGTAAAACAATTCTCGTAATTTAATCCTGATAAGGCTACTGTCATCGCTCGTGCAAAAATACTCGGGCTTACTTTTAACCCCATCGGTAACCTAGTCATTTGAAATTGCCCTTTGTCTGTACTAAATGCCGTACACGGTCTGGACTGTTCCTGTAATCCTATCTGATAATAACTTTGATATAAATCTAAACGTGAAAAATATATCGCACCTCCTAACGAATCTAAAATTGATTCGATACTTGGTAGCGGAAATTTGTCATCTTGCAATTTAGTGTTTAATTGTCTATAATCAATAACTACACGCCATTTTTTCTTTCCTAAACTAGCCGGATTTTTTGGTACTATTAGTAGTGGTGAAGACCAAGCACTGTGTGCGGGTTCTATTATCCCGTCATGTAGCATTTTATCTACTTGCTTTCCTATATCATTTTTCTGTGAATATGGTAACCTATATGGTTTAACGTACGTTGCTCTAGCATCTGTTTGTAACTGAATATGCTGCTCACTTATGTTTGACACGGTCAGTAGGTCATTGTCGACATAAAATACGTCTGCAAACTTAGCACATATCTTATGAATGATGGTTTGTTCTTCGCTATTCAAACCTTCGACGTTAATGTCTTTTAATAATTTATCAATACGTTCAACTGAGAATTTTGACTCTTCAAATTTAACTATCTTGTAATCTGAAAGACGTTCGACGGTAGGTTTAAAATTTCGTAACTTAATTTCGGTGTCGTTCGTATTCAATAACTTTACTGGAATAAAATTTTTAACTGGCTTTACAACTACGTTTGCTAGAAATACACCTTCGCATAGTTCTCGTGATTTTACTACGCATTCCTCCTTGTAATTTACTGTGAAATATTTGATAACTTCGCATCGTGGTGGGATTATTGTATATAAATCTTCGTTTGCTAATAATGGAATTGACGTTGATACATTATTACTAACGAAAGTAAATTTATAATTTTTATAATCGATATTTGATTTGTACTTATTAAAAAAATCTGATCCTATTACTCCATTTACGTCTAATTCAAAATCGTTCATTACAACAAAAGTATGATTAATTGAGATATTCCCTATTTTAATTGGTAGATTTACTGTTCCAATTGTTTTTGTTTTACCCGATACTCCTTGAATAAAAATTTGCTTATCTGTATCAATATTTACCTTAGTTGTTAAACTAGAAATGAAAATAACACTTACTGATGCTCCTGTATCTAAAATTAATTTAATTGTATTGTTATTGTATCCTACTTCTATGAAATTTATACTATTAATATTTAAAATGTTGTGAACATTTCCTAAATTATTCCGGGGGGTCTCGAAAAAATGTTTTCGGTTCCCTAGTTTGGTCTGGTGTATTTTCTGTGGAGTTTTTCTCTGACGAGTTGATGTAAAAATTGCGATGGTTTCCCCTATTATAAAACTGATCACCTCTTGCAGTTTTACTTACATATGCATTTCCTCGACCTCTAGTGTTCATGAATGTGCATGAATTATTTCTTTGACCTTGATACCTGGTGTGTGAGTTACGTTGACTTCCATTTGTATTATGGTTATTATATTTTACGCGTCTAGTAAATTGACGACCTTTTCCGGTTGCGTAATACATTTGCTGAGGTTTAATTGCAATTTCCTCTTCTTTCGCGGCTATTATGGCGTCTTTTAGTTTATCGTAATTTCGAGTTTTTATAATTGTTTTTAAATTTTCGTCCCTTATTCCGTTTGTAAATGCGTTTAATGCAATTTTTTCGTTAGCGGCTGTCAAAATTTTTAATGATCGTTCGTTACCCTCTGCTTGAGCTATTGTTAAATTGACCATTGATTCCTCGATCGTTTTACCAAAATTTTCAATTGATTTATTATTTTGTCTGGAGTTATGTAATTCGGCAGACAATCCTGATGCTGATTTTTTAGTTAAAAGATTATGTTTGATATCGTTCACAAGCGCTTCTACATTCTCATACTTACTGTCTAATCGCATTTTAGCATTTTGACTTAACTTAATTTTTATGACAAAATTTACTAACAATCTCTTACCTTCATCATCTAACAAGCTATCATATAGTTCAATTGCGTCGACCATTTGCTTGGTGGTATTTTTTGAACCGTCCATGGCTGGAATCATGGAGGCTGCTACTTTTAATTCAAATTTTTCGCCCATGCTGTCTTGATTTTTCCTACTTAAAATACTTAACTTCCTACTTTTTAAAGCTTCAGTAATATCTCCTATACACTTATCTATTATGGCTATGTGTTGCTTAACTTTATCGATAATTTCAGAACTATCAAATTTTGCGACTTTAATTTCATCTTTCTCTAACCTATACTCCTCGCATAACCTATTCAAATAATCAAATTTCCTATTAGTAACATCTAAATCGTTTCGTCTTTCTTGACCATCTTTATTTAACATATTAATGTAATCAGCGTTGACTTGGTGAAGATCCATAATAATAATAAATAAGTAAATAAAAGAAGAATAACTTAATACTTTTATCTTCACAATAATAAAGTTATTATAATGTCAATTTAATAAAATAAAATACGACGAGCGCTTTCGACTATTAAGTCATTATCAAGTCTTACAGAAAACTAAAATTGAGCTAAAATATATATAAAAGCTAATCACATGTAGAGAGGGATAAACAGGTTACAATCTTGAAGCAAAGTCAATTATTGGAACGCATTTATAAATGTAATATCATTAACAATATTTTGTCCAAGTGCCAACGCCTTCTTAATTCTATATTTTCCAAACTGTTCAACTTCTTACCTTTATTTAAAACGTGAAGGATTTCAAAATTTGAATTAAAATCACAAGTATGATTATTGTCATTTAAGTGTCTAGCGAATGCACTAGAAGCCATATTTTTACCAATATCACGTTTGTGTTGATCAAATCGTAGTTTAAAACTGGTGCCAGTTTGTCCAATATAAAAACTATTACAAGTATTACATTTTAATTTATATACCCCAGTTTGATGGAGTTTGTCCATTTTGGCTTACAATTTTTAATCATCGATCCTATTGACGACCTAGTGTAAAATGTAGGCTTTTGTCTTTACATTTATTAAATATTTTATTCGAAATAACCATGGATAATTTACCTATATATAGCAGTTTACAATATCTCATTTCTAAGGTTGGTACAACCTTAGGATGAATCAAGTTTCTAACCTATTGTTCTCATGTTTTCTTAGGGTTTAGTAATTAATTCAGGTTTATATCCGTTATTCAAAGCTATTTTAGTTATTGTATCTAGCTCTTTCGTAAAATTATCGGCGTTCATAGGTATATTAACGAGTCTGTGAAGCATCGAGTTAAAAGATGCAAGTTTATGACTAATGGGATGTCTAGATGAAAAGGGTATAATAGCGTCCGTATGGTAGGTTTTCGAAATATTTTAAAGAGTGCTTATTGTGTACATTACTGATATTCAAATCTAAAAAATTAATGTTATGATCTTCCTCTATCTCCATCGTGAATTGTATTGATACGTGTCGAGAGTTTAAATATGTTAGAAATTGTGTCAATTGCCTATTTGTACCTCCCCATAAACATAATATATCGTCAACATATCTATACCAATATAAAATGTGGGTTACCAAGGTATTACCTGATTTCATTAAATCTTTCTCGAAGCGATCCATATAAATCTCTGCCAACAAAGGACTTAGGGGCGAACCCATAGCCAGCCCCTCTGTTTGTTTGTAGAACTTACCGTTTGTTGTAAAGTAATTTTGTTGTATACAAATACGTAATATGTCCATATACTCTTTAATGATATTCTGATCCAGTTTATTATCCATCAGAGTTTCATGTACGATATTAATTACTTCAGGCGTAGGAATGCAGGTAAATAGTGAAGTGATATCAAATGACACAAACTTCGCGTTGTTAGGTACAATCACATCTTTTAGTTTGTTTACGAGTTGTACTGAATTCTGTATTGCAAATTTAGGACTAAAATTTGTAATAGCTCTGTATTCATTATTCAATGTACCGCTATTTTAGATGTAGGTGCATTGATGTATCTACCACTGGTCTAATAGTTAGACCAGTGGACATACATCAATGCACCACATCTAAAATAGCGGTACATTGAATAATGAATACAGAGCTTTTCACAAATTTTAGTCCTAAATTTGCAATACAGAATTCAGTACAACTCGTAAACAAACTAAAAGATGTGATTGTACCTAACAACGCGAAGTTTGTGTCATTTGATATCACTTCACTATTTACCTGCATTCCTACGCCTGAAGTAATTAATATCGTACATGAAACTCTGATGGATAATAAACTGGATCAGAATATCATTAAAGAGTATATGGACATATTACGTATTTGTATACAACAAAATTACTTTACAACAAACGGTAAGTTCTACAAACAAACAGAGGGCTGGCTATGGGTTCGCCCCAAGTCCTTTGTTGGCAGAGATTTATATGGATCGCTTCGAGAAAGATTTAATGAAATCAGGTAATACCTTGGTAACCCACATTTTATATTGGTATAGATATGTTGACGATATATTATGTTTATGGGGAGGTACAAATAGGCAATTGACACAATTTCTAACATATTTAAACTCTCGACACGTATCAATACAATTCACGATGGAGATAGAGGAAGATCATAACATTAATTTTTTAGATTTGAATATCAGTAATGTACACATAAGCACTCTTTAAAATATTTCGAAAACCTACCTATACGGACGCTATTATACCCTTTTCATCTAGACATCCCATTAGTCATAAACTTGCATCTTTTAACTCGATGCTTCACAGACTTGTTAATATACCTATGAACGCCGATAATTTTACGAAAGAGCTAGATACAATAACTAAAATAGCTTTGAATAACGGATATAAACCTGAATTAATTACTAAACTCCTAAGAAAACATGAGAACAATAGGGTTAGAAACTTGATTCATCCTAAGGTTGTACCAACCTTAGAAATGAGATATTGTAAACTGCTATATTAGGTAAATTATCCATGGTTATTTCGAATAAAATATTTAATAAATGTAAAGACAAAAAGCCTACATGTTACACTAGGTCGTCAATAGGATCGATGATTAAAAATTGTAAGCCAAAAATGGACAAACTCCATCAAACTGGGGTATATAAATTAAAATGTAATACTTGTAATAGTTTTTATATTGGACAAACTGGCACCAGTTTTAAACTACGATTTGATCAACACAAACGTGATATTGGTAAAAATATGGCTTCTAGTGCATTCGCTAGACACTTAAATGACAATAATCATACTTGTGATTTTAATTCAAATTTTGAAATCCTTCACGTTTTAAATAAAGGTAAGAAGCTGAACAGTTTGGAAAATATAGAAATTAAGAAGGCGTTGGCACTTGGACAAAATATTGTTAATGATATTACATTTATAAATGCGTCTCCAATAATTGACTTTGCTTCAAGATTGTAACCTGTTTATCCCTCTCTACATGTGATTAGCTTTTATATATATTTTAGCTCAATTTTAGTTTTCTGTAAGACTTGATAATGACTTTTGCATTTTTCGTCATGCAGTTTTGCAAGAAACCTCTGGTATTCATCCAGTGGCCGATTGGGAGAAAAATAACAACTGTAGACTACTATATCATATTTTAGTATGTAAATCCATACATAGCCCTCCCCACTTCCGGTTTCAACTATTTTGATGTTTGCGTTTTTAACCCCAATAGCAGCTAGTTTATTACTGTCTTTATGCCAAGTCCTACTTAAATACTGATTTGGCTCGCTAGCGAGGACTATATCAATATCACACTCCTTTACTTTAACGTCTAAGAGATAATGGGCATCTTAAGCTGTATTTAAGTTTATTTGAATAAACTTAAGGCCAGACTTGGCTGCTACTTTTGTATCATTTTGATTGTCATTTGCTGCCATTTAGGTGATATAATATTTGGGGAGCTTTGGTTTTAGACATTCCTACATTCGTATAATTCTAACGTAGCATTATAAGACATATCACACTAGTTCTGCTAAATAAAATAAGGAATAATTCATATAATCCTATATCACAGTTATTATCACAGATGAATGCCCAGTGTGTTACTAAGTTTGTTCTTCTATATGGTGGAGTTTAATAGTTCGTTATAGTCACTTACTGGCTAATATCACAGATCAATTAGCGAGTGCTGACCTTCTTGGTCTGTTTTCATTCTTAGTTCCCTTCTTGCCGTACTATTTTGCCTTCTTGCGTGATAGAGGGCGCGGTTGAATGCGCCACACATTCTGCCTCCACTTCTGTGCCCTTTGTTGCAGTTTACACAGTATTCTGCATTATAGCACTCTTTCTCTATGTGACCTTCTTTTCCACACTTCCTACATAGCGTAATTCGATTAGGGCCATTACACTCCCCGGCCAGATGGCCATAGCCCCAGCACCGGTAACACTTCTATACATCAACCCGCATTTCTACACGACAGGGTACAAGTCCTATTCGTAGGTTTCCTGTTTTAAGCTTTAATGCATCATTCTTATCGATTGTTAGTGAAGTCGTTAAGGTTCCATCCCTGCTTGGTCGTAGTTGGTTAAGCTTATATTCTTTCTCTCCGAGACCACCCAGTTTCTCCTCAACAGCCTCCAGGATCTCTTCCCTAGTAGTTACAGCATCCATACCTCTTATGTGTATGGTTTCAGTGTTTCTTTGCACTCCTATCTTTCTAACATTTATGTCTTTTGTTACCTCCTTTATAGCCTGATGGATTGTGTTTAGGGCAGTGAGATCCCTTTTCGTTGCGATTAGGAGCTGTCCCGCTCTGGTGCATCTAACTGCCGTGATGGATTTGACTGCGTCGCTTTTTTCAGCTTTCCTTTTATATCTTGGAGCACTTCTTTATAGTCTCTTTCTCCTTTTTCCACTACTAAGGCGTACGAGTCTCTTTGTCGTTGCTTGGATTCGTCCCCTATTGTTTCCTTGTGGCCTGATGAGGGAGTATATATCCTCACGTTTATGCCTGTTTCATGGTATAAATATTCTACCATCTTTCGGAACATTTTTATAGGCATTCCCCTTATTTGGTGGATCACTATTCGTTCTTCTTCTAGGATTTCCTTTTTTAGAGCCACCATTGCTTCCCAAACTGTTTCCTCTGTTTCACCTACGTTCACCCTTATAACCTTGGTGTGTTTTAGATATTGCTCTCCTTTGGATTTTATCCTGGCTGCGTATTCTATTATTTCCAAGGGTTCATTTGTATTTGCCACATCCGGAAATCTGTATTTAAATTGTTTTTGTATGGATTTTTCCATGTGTGGATCATCCTTTTCTACCAGCACTACTTTTGTGATCGAGGCCTCCACATCGAGGGGATTTCCAGCAACCACTTCCGTGCACTTATACAGCATGGGTTTCCATTCGCTATTTCTTATTTGAACCCATTCGTCCCATGAGCCCTTTTCCGTAAACATTCCTATGTTTTGGATCATCTGTTCATTTTGTGCTGTGTTTACCATTGTTACCCTAGTAGTCTTTTTTCATCTTTTCCTTAAGGGTCTTGACATCTTTTTGTAGGATTTCAATTTTATCGGTCTTTTCCTTTTCATTTTTTGCTAGCATCCATACTAGTTTCTCAAAAGCACCCCCCCCCCGTTCTGACTGAGAGTGTTGACTTAAGGTATCCGTGCACATTCCTATTGTCTAGTGCAAACTGGTTAACAGCGTCTATCATTTCCTTGACTTGTTGTAACTGTGTGTTTATTTCCAATTATTTTTCAGACTCTTGTGGTAGTACTCTTTCCACGTTTCCTAATTGCGGGCGGGGGGGGGGCTACTTGCCTTCCTTTTTTTTATCCCTAAGTTATCTCTTTCTATCAGTACTATTGGATGAATATAATCATTTTTTCCTTGGCTCCCTATCAAGAGACTTCTTGCACTTTGTGGCGGCGTCCTCATCGTTTTTCCGCTTGGTGTTCCAGCTTTCCTTTATTCTTCTTGTGTCATTATATCTTTTGCCTTTTCACGCCTTTCTTTCACAATTTTCTGGGAACTATAATCATCCAGATTGATATTACTCTGTTCTTTTCGAACTCCAATGCCCTTGCTAATATTTCCTTTTTTCAGTAGCTGTTTATCTGCACCCTCGGCCTGGGCACCCACCGAGAGTGTAGTTCGCGCAAACGCAATCGAGAGATCCCCCCCGACTCCGTGGGGCTGACCGCCTGAGCGGTGGAGGATTCTCCAGCATTTGCCGTACTGGTACCTCCCTGGGGTATTGTTTTTTGATCACTCGACATCATCATGATTATTGGGTTGACGGCGTTCGATCTGGCGGACGTCTAGTGGCATAGGGTGTTGTTTTATTAATCGTGTCTATCCTAACAAAAAGCATCCTTATTCGCAGTCCTATTTCATAGCGTTCCGTAATCATAGTTTAGTCATTCACCTGTTTTAGTTGGCATCTATAAAACTGAACATAGATTTCTCCTCCTTCCCCTCTTTAGATCGTTCATTTTCGTTTAACCGCCTTTCTGTCAGTTAAAGAAGTGTTTACCGACTTCTCTCTTCAGCCATTTTACATTTCCATTTGTTAATTATAATTGTTGTCAATAGTCTGTAATTTATTTAGGTAATCTCCCATCAGGAACAATTTGCACGAAACACGTTTTTTTTGGTTGTAATAACCTTTTATGATATATTGATCGGGATTTGTCGCCGTTGTGTGTTCACCTTGTACATAATTAATTTGTTTTAACTTTTCAAAACCTTAGATTCTATCTTATTTCCAGTCTATAAGTATTTCTAGCCTATATCCGTTCCGCATCTTTAAAATTTACTACTCGTACATTGAGTGTTTTATTTTACCCACAAATTTCACTTTATTGGTTTTTCTGCACTCGGTGACCCATCTAATGGTGCCACAGAAATAGCTTGTCATCAGTAAATACGGTGAGTATGTTTTCTAATACTTGGTCTACCCGACTATTTCTGACCGCTGGCGTACTCAGGTCAGCTCTCATCCTTCAGTGTTTTACTATTTTATCCCCTACACATTTAGGGTTATTGTTACTTTATAACCTACTGGCGAAAGGTCACCAGAAACCATATATATTAGCCCGTTGTAGTGCTTCTTTTTACTCTTACATGTTGATGGTAATAGTACAATACAGTAAACGGTCACAATTCAGGAAAGACATCTCTCACGCCATTTCTTATAGTTATTTACTATAGTGTTTAATGTTTATCTGTGCAATTCACGCTTATGTATATTACCCTTATGCCAGTAGTTAATTGTTTGCCCGCTTTACAGATTGGTGTTTCCCTTCCAGTGCTAGATATATAATCTTTACCTTTGGTACTGACTAGTTCATATTTCAATTCCTCTGTTGCCTTTAATATAGACTTACTAGGAGTTATTTAAGTTTTGTCACCTACTGGTTAAAGACCATTTTATAGGTATTAAATATATTTATATACATGGATTGTGTTAATACTTCTTAGACCCATAAGTCCAAGTGTGAACACTATAATAGCTAGTTATATATCAAAAAACAAGCAGAAAAGATTTTGCTTCCTTTCTCTGTGTCCAATCTCTTTATCAGTATTTATTTTCTGTGCATAAGGTTTCTCACCAATATGTGTAGCTCATATCTTCCCTTCCATTTAGAAGGTGGTTAACTAGTAGAATCCCTTCGGTGGTGTATATATTTTCTGTCTCCGCTTTCTTTCATATGGCCCATCATTTATTTACACTTCTTTTCAGGGGTTTACGTATTAGATACACATAGTTTAATTTTGTTTTGTTTATCACTAGTAGATACGGTAGGTATTTTTGTTGGCAACGTCGCCTTTCTAAGTATTGTTTCCCGGACTTTAGGGGGGCCTATATATGTTCCCAGTTTCTTATTATTCTAATCTAACCTACATGATTTACACCAACCGCCTAATTATAGTTAAATAGTCTGTCTTCAGTATGCGTTTTGACTATAACATCCAGAGTATATGTAGTAATGCGTTACCAATCTCTGATGTATAAGGGTTACCTATTTACTATCATCACGTTGTATTACTTCATCTATTACCTTTAGTATACATTTAGTTTTCTAAATTATAGTAGAACCTCCGCCTTAGAGGCTTGTACCTATATTTACAAAGTTTACAAAGTTTATAGGTCCTAGCTCGATTCCTATCTATCCCTCAGTACTTCTGGCTTTCCCTAGTTTAGCTTTTAATCACTGTTTGTCCATACATTTCAACCTAACTTAACCTAACTTAACCTTTTTATTTAATAGAGGATTAGAAAATGTTTTGAACACGCACTCCGTCTGGCTCTATGACGGAGCCAGTGTCGGGTTCTCCCTATAATTCGGGCCTACCGACTAAAACCCTTCCCTCTCTTCCCTCTTGTGACAGAATCCTCTCGGTATCGCCAAAAAAAGGCATCTCCATCGAGAGGTTCGAGGGGTATTTATTTATCTTTACGGGTTATTTCTGTTCTATACTTGGTTCAGTCTGGTCAATTGTTATCTTCATTTTTCCTTTCGTCCTCCTTTTTGCGTTCCAGTATTTTATGTATATATTTATCCACCCGTCTCCAGTTAGTTTCATTTCTCGTCATAATGGATATCAGGTTATCACATGAGAGGTGCTCTCCCACCTATATTTCAAGGTCCGTTCTTTCTTTATGCCAGCGTGCGCAGTGGAAATTAGTGTGGTTCGCATCATCCACTTCGGCCATGCAATACCCACACTGTGGTAATGTTCTTTTTTTTATTCTGTACAGGTATGAGGCGAAACACCCATGCCTACTAAGAGTCTGTGTTAAATGAAAATTAACTTCTCCGAATTTCTTGTTGCACCATTCCTCCACATTAGTTATCAGTCTAGCTGTCCATCGGCCCTTTGTCGAGGTGTCCCACTCCATTTGCCAGTTTGAAATGAGGTTTTTTCTGGCTTCATTTTTGACATCCATTTTATCTTTATCCGGATTATCTTTCCGGGTTTTATATATCGCCGCCCGCTCCCAGGCTAGTAGCTCTATCGGGTATAAACCCGCAATTACTAGTGCAGCCTCAGTAGATATCGTACGATACGCACAGCATGTTCGTACAGCCATTATTCTTTGGCAACCTGCCAACTCGTTTTTACACCTTTTTATTTTTAAAGCCTCCTCCCATATTTCTGCCCCATATAACAGAGCGGATTGAGTCGCCATACACAATGTCTTTCTTTTTAAATGCATTGGACCCCCTACATTTGACAGCAATACTCCAAGCGCTTCCATGAGGACTTTTACCTTTTCTACTGTTCTATGCACGTGGCCAGCAAAGGTGAAGCCATAATCAATGGTGATACCTAGATAGGGAACCATTTTCTCAGGTTTAATTATAGCGTTCTCTAACTGTATCTCCGTCTTTCTCGCCTTACGGCTAAGATTAAAAATTGTCGCTTTTGTTTTTTCGGTGCTAACTCCAAGTGGTTTTTCCTTAACCAGCATCATACAGCGTGGAGACTTCACGTGCTAATAGTTCGAGTTGTCTTCCATCCTCCGCAGGAACTATTAGTGCAAGATCGTCAGCGAAACAGATTATTTCTACCTCATTTGGTACCTCTACATCCATAACATCATCGTACAAGATGTTCCACAGCGTTGGCCCCAGGACAGAGCCCTGTGGAACACCCGCGCCTACCTCTTTAATGATTCCTGGCGCTATTTGTATTGTTCGTTTGCTTAGGTATGATTTAATTAGCTCGACAAGGTAGTTCGACACTCCGCGTTCTTCCAGCTTTTTTATTATTATACTCCATGAAGCTGTGTTAAAGGCATTTCTTACGTCGACCAGAAACAGACCACACCATCCTCTTCCTTCCCACTTATTGCGTTCTACCAGGCTCAGTATTAAATCCGTGGCATGTATCGTAGTGCAACCTTTCTTAAAACCGAATTGGTTTTTATGGAGACCTCCTAGTTTGATTATTTCGTCCTGTAGACGATTATTTATTAATTGTTGAAACAATTTACCCAGGACATTCAGTAAACAAATAGGCCTATACTTCTTCGTTGTATTTGCGTGTGTCTGTCCGGGTTTCTCAATTAAAACCAGTTTTGCACACTTCCACTCCGTGGGGAAGCAGTTTTTTGCCAGAAGCTTATTAAAAAGATTTTGGAAAACCTCCGGTTCTACTTTTACTAGCGACCTAATGACTTCAGGTGGCATTCCATCCGGGCCCGGTGCGCGGTTAGTTTTAATTTTTAGACACGCACTTACAATCTCTTCTAATTCAAACTTTTGAGGTTGGAAATGTGCTAACAGATTCCCGTTGAAGACGGGTTGGATTCCCGTATGTCCACTATAGAGCTTTTCCTGAAAAGATCCTTAAATACCTTTCGTTCGCTAGTTAGATCGATCCTTGGTCCACGAATTTCTAACTGTTTTCGCATTATCTTGTAGGCATCTCCAAAAATGTCTTTGTTTAAGTTATTACATAATTCTTGCCACTTTGCCTTCTTTAAGTTAATAATACTATATTTAAGCTCTTTTTTAGCCTCCTTGTACTCCCTCATTGTTATAACTTTGTTTTCCGTACCTGGACGTGCTCTTTGATATATCCTACGTAAACGCCTTGCCCTTTCTATCAGAGGTCTAACTTATTCACTCCTCCAATACGGTGTGTTGTTACCGATGCCTACTCTTACCCACGGGGTTGCTTTCTTGTATGCTCTAGCTATTCTATCCGTGACCAATTTTATATCACAATTTTCTATTTCAGACTTCTTTCCACTATCCTGGAAAAACTTGATCAAGGCCGGCTATCACTACGGCTGCATCCGCAGATGTATTTCGATACGCTCTGCTCACCCGAAGTGCCATTCCTCTTTGGCAGCGTAGTAAGTCCTTTATAGCTTTGGGAATATTTACTGCTCTCTCCCACACCGCTGCAACATATGTCACAATCAACTGCGCGGCTGTGATTAGAACTCTCCTTTTCTGTTCGCTTGGCCCTCCGATGTTCGGGAGTATTGAGCTGAGAGCCTTCATGGTTCTAGCTGTCTTGTTTGTAACTTCATCCACGTGCCTCAGAAACGTTATACCGTAGTCTATTGTAACACCTAGGTAGTTGACCATAAGACTAGGGATTATGTCATATCCGTTTAATTGAAACTTCACTTTCCTTGCATTCTTCCCTAGTTCTAAGACTACATCTGTAGTCTTTTCTGGAGCTATTTCAAGGTAATTATTTATCATCCGTGTTTACTGTGTTAATGCTTTCATTTCCTACGGTCTTCAAATCCTTTTGCCGCTTAAACTGCCACCAAGATTAAAAGATCGTCCGCATAACATATCAAGTGAACATCCTGAGGCACAGCTATATCCATCACATCATCATAGAGCAAGTTCCACAGGGTAGGTTCCAGTACCGATTCCTGTGTAACTCCTCCCCCTATTGGTCTCACAATATGTCTGTCTATACGTACTGCCCTCTGATTCAGGTAGGTTTGCACCATATTCACTATACTCCCTGGTATTCCCTTAGTCTTAAGTTTTTCAATTATAACGCTCCATGACGCCCAGTTGAATGCGTTCCTCACGTCGACTAAAATAAACGCACGCCAATAATTTCTCTTGTGGTACTGTGCAACTAATTGAAGAGCCCTGTTGATCGCATCCATAGTAGTCCTGCCCTTTCTAAATCCGAACCGATTTTGATGAAAACCGCCCGTATCCTCAATCGCTTTTTGAAGCCTTATGTTTATTAGGTGTTCATACATCTTACCTAATACATCCAGCAAACATATCGGCCTATACTTGATTGGATCATCAGCCTGCTTTCTAGGCTTTCTGATCAAAATCAATTTGGCGATTTTCTATTGGGTTGGGAATTCCCCACTTTGAACTAGATTATTAAAAAGCAATCTAAAATATTCAAGATTCCCTCTCGTTATTGCTTTAATAACCTCTGGTTTTATGCCATCTGGGCTGCGTGTTTTTTTAGTTTTAATTTTGTTGCTGGCGTTTTGGATCTCTTCCAGTGTAAAGGGCTGGAAGAGATCTTTTGTGCTTACTGTCCTATTTATTTCATGCCCCCTCATCCTCTTGTTCTTCGATAAAAAGTTCAATAAAGATTTTTAACTTTTCGCTTGATGTCAAATCAGTCCTGGGTAAGCCCATATTCAACTGGTGTCTAACAATTTTATAAGCAACACCAAAAATATTATTTTCTAGGTTATCCACCAGCTCCGTCCACTTTTTCTTTTTTAAATTAGCTATTGGGATTTTTAATACCTTTTTGCCTCTATATGTTCTTTCTTCGCCTCTTCTCTCTCCCGTGCATCACGCATCCTTTGATATCTACGTCTTTTCCTTCGGCTGCTTTGTATCAAAGGCCATACCTGCTCCTCCCACCAGTAAGGTAACTTATTGTCTTGTGTTAATCTTATGGGGTGTGCAGAGCTTCCTTCACATTTTGAACGTAGCTCTTTACCATTATTTGGTTTGCGCGATGTGCTACTGTCAATTCCGTAAAGGCCTCGGAAATTTTTTCCTCATTTATAGGCCAATAGGCCCAAACTGACTTTTTTGCTGTGTATCTCCTAATCTCTGTCAGTATGCGCTGGTGGTCATTATGTGTTTCTTCTGATAACACTTGCCAAACTATTTTCTCTTTTAGTAGGCTTCTTGAAACCATAGTTATGTCTATATAAGAAACACCGTTAGTCTTCACTAGTGTTGGCTAACGCCCGTCATTTAAAATTAACAGCTCCAGGTCATTAGCCTACTCCCAGAGAATTTTCCCCCTTTCATTGGATATACCTCCTCCCCATAGCTCATTCCTAGCATTGAAATCTCCAGCAAAGATAATTCCCTTATTCGCTTTGTGGATTTCCCAACTCAGTTGCTTCAGGTGCGATTTGAAATCGTTAACTGTACAATTTGGACGTATATACACAGAAATAATCACATATATTGGGGTTTCTATGCCATGGTGTCGTTTGACTACTCTGTTCTACGCCTCGTGTTTTCCCTAAAGCAATCTCTCTCTTCAGTTTATCATGTTGATTTTCTAGATCGTAAATTCTTTTCTCTAATACTTTGCGGGATTCTGCTACGTCAGCATATTCTTTAATTGCTCTTTTAGCAAGGCTTAGAGTCAAAGCTATGTCCCTCTTTAACTCTCTATCGACTGATCTATTGGCATCTTTAAAGACATACATTTTCTCTATTTCCTCCATCAACTCCAGCAAACAAGGAGTTGACAATTGTGTCGTGTTTGGCGGAGATGAGTTTACCTTTCCAGCTCTTTTCTTTTTTTTCCTTTTCCTATTTTCAGCTACAGTGCTGTCTGTCGATGGAGTTGTTACCGTTCACTCCGTTTTGCTTGTTTGCACAGGAGTGTCCTTTTGCCCTTCGATAAGCACAATCGGTTTCTTTTTCCCGGTTTTCTCCATCTTGAACTTTTTTCATTTATTGATATTTTTTCCTGGAGTTTGGTCTTCTGTCATCCTATAGATAGGACTCTTTTCTAGTTCTTCGTCTTGGTAGTCCTCCTCTTTGGGAGATTCCGTACCTGTTGTCGTGCCCTTTACATAGGGATTTGGGATCCAAGAACAATCGCTGTCGCAGCCCTGTGCATAAACTTCGCTAACTGCCGGCGGGGTTTTTGGCAGTGCTGTCCTCCTGATTGTTGGGTCAGTACCCATATCTATCTTATATTCGGCTGAGCCAACCGACTTTATAATTCCTTGTTCGAACGGGCCTATCCCTGTCCCAGTATTTTATCCTGTATTTACTCCCGTATTTACTCCTGTGTTTACTCCTGTGTTTACTCCTATGTTTACTCCTGTGTTTACTCCTGTATTTACTGCTGTATTTACTCCTGTGTTTATTTTTGGCGTGTCATCTTCTATGTCTATTAGCCTTCCAATTTTTGCTTCATCATTCATGATGGCTTAAATACTTGTCCTGTGGTGGCTCATCAGACGGGGTGCACCCATGGCGGAGAAAACCTTCGCCACCAGCATGAACTCATGCTGTGCCCGATTATGCCCGAATGGGGGTAATTTATCAACCACCGGGGGGCTCCAGCCTCTCACTTACTTTCGGAGGTCACACCCCTCCGAAGACGTGGGCACCACCCACAGGTGCCTGCCAAAGCAAGGGGTCACACGGACGCTTGGGGTCTTCCTCGGGGGCACTTTTTCTTTTCTCCCCTCCGACCTTACACGCCGTGGCACCAGCATTGTCCACTAATCCTGGGAACTTTGTGTTCCATCGTATCCAAAATCGCATCCAGTTCATTGCCAAATAGTTAAATCATAATGAAAGTTAGTAAGAAATAGGTCCTTCTGCCCTCGGATACCCTAATAGCCAAGAAGGACCTGAAGAAAGAGAGTCGGGGAACTAGAGCGTTCCCCCTTGATAGAAAAGAAACAGATGCAGAAAGATATAGCTTGTGTATAAGTTAACCTAACTTAACCTAACTTAACCTAACCTCACCTAACCTAACTTAACCTTCTTTTTTTATTATAGAGGGTTGGAAATCTTCTATTACCCCCATGGTAATTTGCCCTTCACCTTACGGTATCCAGATTCCTTACCATGGGAAAGACTCCCGTCGCGATGAAGGTGATCTAGTGCAACGGGTAGTGTTGGGTTTGGATAACCTCCCCCTAGAGTCAAGCCAGGGTCAGACGTAGTCTGCCCATGGATCCTCCAAAAGGATGTCATCCAGACCAACTAAAACCCTTCCCTCTCTTCTCGCTAGGGACAAAAACTTCCTGCAACCGCTATAAGCATACCATCAAGAAGTTTGCGGGGGGTTAATCTTGCTGTCTTCGCTGGGCCTCTATCTGTCTCTCACCATTTTCTTTAGTCGAGAGTATTCGGTTTACATATGTTTCGATTAACTTCCAGTGATCTTTACTGTTAATCATTATACTAATACTGTTTTCCGAAGTTAGTTGATTACCATATGCCGACTCTACTTCCCATCTTTCCTTATGCCATCGGATACACTCAAAGAGTGTATGGTTTGCATCATCCACTTCCGTATTATAATACCAACATCCCTCTGTTTCTTTTTTCTTTATCTTCAAGAGATACTTGCCAAAACACCCATGACTACTAAAAGCTTGGGCTAAATTAATCTCTCCATGTTTTCTATACAGCCAGGGTTCTATATTAGGGATTAGTTTCCAGGTCCATCTCCCTTTTTCAGAGTTGTTCCATTCTTGTTGCCAGCTTTGGACAAGCACCTTCCTTAGTTCTTCTTTTATTTCATTTTTTGGCCTGTCTGGCTGTTCTTTTAAGGTCTTGTAAATTGCAGCTCACTCCCATACCAGGTGTGTTATCGGAGGTAACCCAGCGTTAACCATCAGTGCATCTGTAGATATTGTACGATATGCACATCCCACTTTCGTAACTATTAACCTCTGGCATCCACTTAACTCTGTTGAGCATTTCTTTACTCGGAGTGCATCCCCCCAAACTTTTGCTACGTATAATAAAATTGACTGCATTGCCAAGTAAAGAGTTTTTCTTTTTAAATAATTAGGTCCACCAATATTGGGAAGTATTGCTTCTAGGGCTTTCGCTATTGTTAAGATTATTTTGAATTAATGTCAAGGCACATATATTTAATTCAGAGCTTCGTTTTACCCTTCACATTCCAATCTCCAACCGAAAGATATTCACCCTGTAAGAAGCAGCTGCGTAACGGTTATGTCAAGGTTAACCGCTTTATAGCTAAAGACGCTGGATACAAGTGTAAAATGTAAGGTTGTGTGGGGTTGCTAGACGAGTCGTGAAGTAGATTTACGCCATAGATAAACACCCACCCACAATAGATGGGCAACGGCCTAATACTAACTTCTTTTAAGTTCAGCGCGACCTCTAGCGGGCGTAGTCTAAACAACTATTATGGCGGTAATATTTAAATTATGCAGCTTCTACCATTATATCCTTTTTCTTGAAATAAAGAACCACGTGCAAAAAAAATATCATTTATCAGACGTTTTCAGAAATGAAAACGTTCCATAAATACTATTTTCTCAAGAAAAAGAAACTATGAACATGAATAATGCTCAGGCTTCAATATTTTGGGTAAAATTATATACAATAAAAGCTACAAATTCGTTCTGTTAAACTGAAATTTTAATTTGAAAGGGTGTCTGTAATTTTATAACAACATTTCAAGTCCTTTTTACTTAATTTTATTCAGTAACATCAGTACAATATCGCACAATACACAGAAGTTGTATAGGAATTTTACAATTATATTTAATTATTTCACAAAACTTACGATGTCATCAGTAGGAAACCGGTGCATTATTGTTTCAGAATTTTTTACAACACAAAGGCACACAGCACAAGAAAACCATTGTTCCTATAGATTAATCTAACCTGCACTGAAGTTATCCTTTTTAAATACAAAAATTAAGTCAATAAACGCCAAACACAATAAATTAATCTGCAAATAAAAACACTAAATATTCCGAATGAATGTTCAACAAATGACAATAATTAAACAATACCCACAAATGTCATCATTGACAAAAGTTTTATCTTAGAAATGTCATCTAACGTCCGACAGTTTTCTGCATTACAAATTACACGTACCATCTCGCGGGCGTAGTATGAACTAAATCAGTGCTAAAATCGCGGCCATAAATGTTACCCATCTAATGTATGGTTTTATCTATGATTTACGCGCTGCAACACGAACTAATGTTATCGTAAGATGAAATGTTATTCAGTTAATTAATGTACAATATTACCTTACTTATTCAAATACATGTTTGCAAGTAAACGTTCAGTCTCTGTGTAGTTGTGTTTTATTCTCTTAACTAAGTGAGCCACAACAGGTCAACGTTTCTAAAATATAACGGTTGATTTCTATACAGTCATGATTGGGTTTACATTCTACGGTAACAACAAAAATAACTAATAGTAGCACAGTGCTATAACAGTTATAAACTTAGTTTTTTCGATTACCTTATATACATGAGTAGTGAATGTACGTCCGTAATCGATGTTGATTCCAAGGTATTTAACTACCTTGTCCGGCGTAAATACAATGTCATTCACTACAAACTCGATCTTTTTAACCTTCCTACCTAAATTAAAAATGACCGCTTTAGTCTTCTCTGAAGCTATTTCAAGTTTGTTTCTCGTCAGCCACTGTACCATCTTATTCAGGCTGTCGTTTGCCAGGGCCATTAATTGTTTATGGTCCTTGGCTGGTACCAGAAGTGCCAAATCATCTGCATAGCATATTATCTGTACGCCGTCAGGGATTCTTACATTCATAATGTCATCATAAAATATGTTCCACAGAGTCGGGCCTAGGAACGAACCCTGTGGAACACCGCCTCCAATATTCCTACAGTTTCCGTTCTCTACAATAATATCTCTGTTACTTAGGTATGCTTCTATAATTTTGACTAAATATTGGGAAATGCCCCTATCTCTAAGTTTTTGGATAATAATTGGCCATGATGCAGTATTGAAGGCGTTGCGTACGTCTATAAGAATTAGTCCACACCACCTCCCCTGGCATTCGTTCTTTTCTACCATACCCAGCACCGTTTCTACGACCTGAATGGTAGTTTTTCCCTTCCTAAAACCGAATTGGTTTATGTGTAACCTCCCTTTTTGATTTATCTCTTCGTGCAGACGGTTATTGATAAGGTGTTCATAAACCTTTCCTAATACGTTGATAAGACATATAGGCCTATATTTCCTATGGGCATTAATATTTTGACTAGGTTTACGTATTATCGCGTTCACTACATCTGGGATAAGTTTATCAGGGCCCGGTGCTTTGCCCGTTTTCATTTTTGCACATGCCGCCTCCACCTCTTCCAGCATAAATGGTTGGGGTGGGGGTCTATTATGCTTGTCGGATTTACACTTCTCTCAGGATTGAGGCTTTCTTCTATAAATAATTCTTGGAAGATCGCTGTCCTTTGATTGTCCGTCAGTTCCAACACTGGTCCATTGCACCTTAGTTGGTTCCGTACAATCTTGTATGCATCCCCAAAAATGTCAACGTTTAATTTGTTGCATAATTCTTGCCATTTTTCCTTTTTAGGTCTGCAATACAGAACTTTAACCGCTTTTTTGCCGCTTTGTATTCTCTATTACGCAACTCTTTCATCTCCGTGCCAGGGTATGCTTGCTGATACTTTCTACGGGTTTTTCTCGCTTCCTCCATTAGCGGAATTACCACCTCACTCCACCAATAAGGGTACCTATTGTTAGTATTCAGCCTTAACCGCGTGGTTGTTTCCCTGTAGGCATCGAGTATCTTCTGGCTGACGGTATTAATGTCCATAATAGCTAGATTGTTTATATCACAGCTATTTCCAAACTTTTCTACCAATTTTTTGGGGGCAATCCCTCCCCAAATCCATGAGGGTCTAGGCACGCTTTGGCCTTTCACATTCAGAAGGACAAACCGATGGTCGCTACCGGATTCCCCCTCCATGATGTGTCTCTGGCGGCTATTCCCGCTGAGATCATTGTGACGTCGATATATGATTCTCCGTTGTGTCTCACTAAGGTAGGTTTCAACTCATCATTCATAACAACCAGTTCTGATGCGTTTGCTAGCTCTAACACTAGCCTTCCTTTTTCTGTCTGTCTGTTCTTTCCCCTCCCCACCACGAATTTTTTGCATTTAAGTCCCCCATGATGATATACTCCCCATGGGTGTTTCGTGCTGCTGCCTAGATCTCATTTATGTTGTCCTCAAATTGTTGATTACTGCAGTTGGAACTGACGTAGACGGAAAAGAGGGTAAAACTCTCTGTCTCAATACCGACAAAACAATCTCCCATGATGAGTTTAGTTACCGCTTGCGCCTGCCTACCTTTAATGATCATGGCCGTTCTTCTATCGTTGGTAAACGTTACTTTGTTTGGTTTTATCCGTATGTTAGGCTCACTAACCGCTATAAAGTCACACTCGTTTTTGGTCGCAGCTACCATTGCCAAATCGTGGGCAGTACGGCTGCGGTTTGCATTAATTTGTAGAAGACTTATTTTTCTTTGTCTATTTCTTTCCTGAGTGCTATCCATAAATGAAAATAACAAATATATGTATATAGTACTTTGCACAAGACGTTCACAGTTAATCTACTATACTCTAATAAAGCTCTAATATGTACAGACCACTCTTGGTATCACAATATTTCCTATACCTAGTATCACAGATAATGTCTCATTTTTTGTTGGGGGAGTGCTTCTCTGTCTGCTATAAATGCCGCTCATCCATCGCCTCCCGTTCTATGGCCATCTTGACCGCACAGGACGCAGTGTAATTTACCTGTGCACTCCCTAGTCATGTGGCCTTCCATACCACATTTCACACATGCCCTTGATCTGTCTTGCCCTCCACAATTGGTCGCCGTGTGGTTGGAGCCCCAGCATCTATTGCACTGGGTAACCTCCACGCGTTTCTCAAAATAGCACATCGTTAGCCCTATTCTGATGTTCTCCTTAAGCAATCTATCGGCATCTTTTTTATTGTTGGTTAAAGATACGGTCTGCGTTCCTCTAGGTCCAGGTCGATGCTCTCCTAGTTTATAATCCTTTCCTTCTAGGCTCCCTATTTTTTCTTCTATGGCCTGTAACACTTTTTCTCTTTCCCCTGATATTCAAGACATATTTATCGCGTGTGGTACCTAGCTGCCTGGCGACAATATTGCTGTCTTTGGCTTTAATGATGTCCCGAATCTTTTGTAGTGCAGCCTCGTTCTTTTTAGCGGTAATGAGCAATTGCTTTTCCCAAGTTGTTCTCACACTTTGAATTTCATCAACCACGCCACTGGTCTTAATATCACTCTTCACTTCTCTAAGAAGTGCCTGAAGGTCTGTTCCTTTTTTACCTACTATCAAGGCGTAACTGTTTTTGTGACTTCTATCACCTCCATCTACTAGCTCATGAGCATTCTCTTTCGTGACATAGATGTCTACTTGGGTTCCCGACCCTTCGTATGTCCATGCTACCATTCTGCGGAGAGCTGCTGTGCTAACGCCGGACAGGGTGTGCATGGCCAACCTCCCGTCATTCTTTGTTTCCTCTGAGATACTCTTAACAACATTAGGTACTCCTTCGGTGCCGTCCCATACTACTCTCGTAATTTTTCGAGATATAGCTACGTTTGCCTTGGATCTTATTTTAGTCGTGCATTCAATCACTTTCAACTGCTCTGTACATTGGCTCAGTTCCGGGAACCTTTCTTTATACAATTTCTGCACACCAACATTCATTTCGGGGTCACCAGGTTCTAAAATGACAATCTTAGTAGTTTTGCCATCTGAGTCGCATGGGTTGCCCTTTTTGATCTCAGTCAAGTTAAATAACTTGGAATCCCAGGCCATTCGTTTTATTTTTGCCCAATCATCTAATGTTATCTCTTTAGGCAAAAACGTGAGGACCATCTCTTCGTTGCCTTCGTAAAAGTCAGTTTGGGTCCCGCACTCCTTTCTAGCTTTTTTCTATTAGCTATTTCGATATTCTCTTCCTTCCCTCTCTGCTGAGTTGTGTTTATTCTATACTCGTTAGCAACCAGCTTCGTGAGTTTCTGTACTTCTTCCATGCCTTCTTTTAGCTGTGTATGTACACTCCGGTTGGCATTCTTAAAGTCCACCAACTGGTCTATTTTAAATTTCAATTTTTGGAAGTTAAGACTGCTCTTCAATGCCGCACATGACGGTTCTTTCTGTAAAACTAAGGAGCAGTCCGCCATCCTCCTTTTCTTCCTTTTCCTTTATGGTTTTGTAGGGGACTCTGGTGATGTGGATGCTGCCGTCAATACGTCGTCCATATCCACATCGTAGTCTCTATTACCTTTTGTTGTGCCATCCGTGTCTATATTCTCACTCTCTGAGTGTTTAACTACCATCGGTCTTTTCTTTGTAGACTCCCCCACAGAATTACATCTTTGCAGGTGACTCTTGAAATTTAATCTACTATGCATAGGTATATTCACGTAGATCGGTTTAAAGAATTCTGTTAAGTCCATCAACTTGGTAGTATTGTCCCCCGTTGCCGTATGTTCTACTACTTTAGGTGGCGTTCTGTTTATTTTGGATCTTCTTTTAAATATTTCTTCCTCATTCGTTTCTATACTTGCTAGTATAGATTCCACTTCCCTCTTTTCGTTGCTTTTATTCCTACTGCTGTTTTCCAGTGACTTTCCATGTAGTCCCCTGGCCTGGTCACCTACCAGGGGCATGGTTTGCGTTTAGTCGCCGGCTGACGGTCGGTTAGTGCCCTCGCGCAACACACTAGGTCCGAACGTTACTGGGGGATCCGACGCCCCCTGCACCGTAATCGTTTGGCATAAATGGTCCATTTCCATTTTATGCCAGGTGTCGCTCTGGCGAGCGTCCGTTATTCATAGCCAGGTTGTCTTCTTTTAATCAGTCCTTTTTTTGAAGAAGGAGAAGAAGAAGAAGAAAGAGGGAAGGAAATAGGAGAGACGCTCCTGCCCTCGGATCACTTAATAGCCAAGGGGCACCTGAAGAACACGAGTCGGGACGCTAGAGCATCCCCCTGATAGGATACATAAAGATGCTGAAAGTTACAGCTTGTGTAAATGTTAGGTGTTAGAGCATGCACGTATGCGTGAAACAGTTAGAGTGTAAGTTGTGTTTGTGTGCGTGCTTGGGGTGTGTATGTGTGTGAATGTTGTTGGACTATCCTTAGCTTCTCCTTTGCGTTGAACCTCAACGAATTCAGATCTCTCGCAAAAGGTACTACAGCCCCCTCACCACTACAAGGTGGATAGGCCTGAGGGGGAACCTAACTTAACCTAACCTAACCTAACTTTTTTTAAAATTATAGTGGACTAGGAACGTTCCGATGCCCCATGGTAACTTGCCCTTTTGCCTCAAGGCTACCAAGCTCCTTACCATGGGGAAGGATTTATATGTGCAACTGTAAGGGTATACCGGCCAGGTGGGTTCACCCCCCCCCGCAGTAACACATACTGGCCAACTAAACCCTTCCCTCTCTTCCTGCTTGTGACAAAGTGCTGCGGAACCGGCGGGAAGCATTACATCGCGGCACTTGCAGGGTATGTATACGGCTCCTTATATTATGGCCGTTGCTCGCTCTTTTGTTGCTACCTTTCGATCTCCTCCTTGTTTTTTAGTACATATGTTACAAATTTTTCAATCTCTCTTCAAGATTTCTTCGATCTAATCATCAATTCGACCAGATTGTCTTCGTTCATTTGCATCCCTAGGTATAAATTAACTGCTGCCCTTCGTCTATACCACCTTGAGCAATGAAATAGCGTGTGCGAGGGATCTTTGTACTCCCCGCAGACGATACAACATTCATTCGCATATATCCCCATTGCAGTCAGGTATTTTGCATAGTAACCATGTCCACTGAGGGCTTGGGTCATGTAGTACCCCACTTCACTGTGCTTGCGGTTAATGCACGGTTCAATTCGGGGTATCAACCTCTTTGTCCACTGGCCTTTTGGGACTTCTCCCACCTTCTTTGCCAGGTTTTCATTGTGCTATCCCTTACCTCTGTTCTTGTCATATCGAAATTTCTGATATTCTTTCTCTCTATGGCCAACAGGTCCACCGGTATAGTCCCCGCAATCACTAATATCGCTTCTGCAGAGACGGTCTTGTAGAAGCTGGCGATTCTAATGGCCATTCTCCGTTGGACTCTTACTATGACATTCCTTTTATTTTCGGTCTGTAGGCAATCCACCCAAATCGGTGCTGCATATAAAATGATGGAGTTCGCCACCGACGCTAAGACTCACCTCTTTCCCGAGTTTGGCCTACCTAGGTTCGACATCAAACGGCTGATTGCATTGACAGCAATCTGTGCCCTGTTGGCCTGCTTTTGTAAGGGTCTTAAACGACAGCTCACGATCTAGAGTGAGACCAAGGTACCTGACGTTCTGTTGAGGCGATATAATCCGATTTCCTACTCTAATAATCATGGGCCTAACCTTCCTCTTACCCGACATGCAGATGACCTCAGTCTTCTCTAGCGCGAGGCTAAGACCGTTCTCCAACATCCATACCTCAACCTTCTCAATTTCTTGGGTCGCCATGGCGTATCTTGCAAAACTCACCACCTCCTCGATTGCAGCAACTGTCGAGCGACCTTCCATAAAACCAAACTGCATCGGTGAAATGCCTCCTTTTCCTACGATCTCCCTTTTTAGCCTTTCGTTGATTAGCTGTTCAATCAAATTTGCGGCCGTGTCGATCAGGCAGATTGGCCGATAAGAAGATGGGTTGCCTTGTGGCTTGCCAGGTTTCCTAACCAGCGCCACCCTGGCATTCTTGCCCTCTGCTGGATATATACCATCCAAAAGGATTCCATTCGCCACCGAAAGTATAACGTCAGGTATAGTGTCCGCTGCTATACGAACCACCTCTGACTGTATTCCATTCCTTCCGGGGGCTTTTTTAAGTTTAAGTTTACGTGTCGCTCTCTCTAACTCCTCTCTCGAGAAGATCGTAACTTCTCCTATTTCTCCCTCCACATCGTGCTTTTCTACATTCACATCGTCTCTTGGGAACAGCCATGCAAGGATCTTCTTCACATCTTCCCCGGGTAGTATTTCCGCTTCTTTAATCTTTGAGGTAACGATTTTGTAGCCTAATCCCTATACGTCATTGTTGACTTCATCGCATAGGGCTCTCCAGCAACGTTTTTGGCTCTCCTTAATTGCGTGTTTAAGTTGCTTCTTATTGTTCTTGTATGACTGCAGTTCGAAGGCGCAATTGTTAGGTGCCTTCCTTCTTTTACGTTGGTACTTTACGCCTAGCAATATTAACCTCTGCTCTTAGACCTGATATTTCTGCAGTCCACCAATAGACCTGTTTGTGTTCTCGCGGAAGGATCTTTTTCCTTGGCATTGCCTTATTACATGCCTTCGACAAAGCATCTACGAAGAGGACATAATTCCAGTCACGTCTATCTATCATGCGAAGAAGCCCATTTTTAAGAGCCATCTGATCTAGCTTCCCCAGAGCCCATCCCTTTAATGGGATTATGGGCTGCTTACTCCTATGTTCAAGCTGGAATGTTATATATGGATGATCACTCATAGATTCGTAGTCAACAACCTGCCATTTTTTATACTTGCTGCCGTGAGCGGAGTGGCCAAAGTAATATCTATAAATGATGTCGTGGCGTTTCTAACAAAGGTTGGCGTCCAAGATGGATTCTGCATTCCCTCTCACGAAAGTTGACTATTGACTATTGACTAGTATTAGGTCGCTACTCGTCATCCAATCTAATAAAATCTCACCTCTTTTATCTGTGGTCGTACACCCCCATATTAGCGCTTTAACATTAAAGTCACCTGCTAGTATCACTTGTTCCTTTCTGCCGGCTAATTCTGTACTCAGATTATTGAGAAAGGTTTCATATTCTCTTATAGCGTTGTTCGGATAGCAGTAGCAACTATATATTGTTACTGCTGGCTTTTCGATCAATATCCATACGTATTCTTTTCCATTTCCTACTTCTTCCACCACTATCGTCCTGTTCCTAACTACTAAGGCTGCCATTTCAGTTTCGTCTAGCCTCCACGTTCTACTCATCTTCCGATTCGGTTCACTAGCCAACACAATATCTATATTCTCGTCTCTAACCGTAACTTCCAGCAAGTTATGGGCTGCCTTCGCCGTATTAAGATTAATTTGTAGAAATTTGATTCCCATGATAAAAATAATAATCTAGACGTACACAGTTAAAACATTCACTCAAACCTAACTTAACCTAACTTAACCTAACTTAACTTAACCTAACTTAACCTAACTTAACCTAACTTAACCTAACTTAACCTAACTTAACCTAACTTAACCTAACTTAACCTAACTTAACCTAACTTAACCTAACTTAACCTAACTTAACCTAACTTAACCTAACTTAACCTAACTTAACCTAACTTAACTTAACTTAACCTAACTTAACCTAACTTAACCTAACTTAACCTAACTTAAGGCTGGTTTGGATTTCATCTCGCCCTTGAGTTCCAAAAGTATAGGTTTATGGTCGCTACCCGACTCATCTTCGAGGACTTGCCTCCTCCTGATATTCCTTCACACAATGGCCTAGGCTTTTCTGTTCATTTACATTTCTCTTATCCATACAGCTCTATTCTCTGTTCTGCGGAGGGCTATATGATGGGGTACACCCATGACAGCGGACACCACTGCCACCAGCATGTACACAAGCTGCATCAAGTAATGTTGGGGGGACATCTTCAACCCCCTAGGACTCCAGCCTCTTACTCACCCTCACAGGTTTTCGGAGGTTCCACGCCTCCGACGGCGTGGGCACTCTCCCCAGATGCCTGCCAAAGCAGGGGACCCAACGGACGCTTGGGGTCTTCATTGGGGCACTTTTTCTTTCTCCCCTCAGACCTTACACGCCGTGACGTCAGCATTGTGCGACAAATTCTCGGAACTTTTTGTTCCACCATATCCAGTCTCTAGTCCGGGTGCATAACCATTTTGAAGGAGCAAGGAAAAGACCCGTCCGCCCTCGGATAACCTAATAGCCAATCGGGGCCGGAAGAAAAAGAGACGGGGTCGATAGCAGAAGAGTAGAAAGTTGACCCCTGATAGGAAAGATAAAAGTAACTCTACCCAAAGATAGGTACAAGAGAGTACCTACGAAGCAAAGTAGAGTTGAGAAAATAGGCCCCTCCTCTTTTATCCGGGCTTGGGACCGCCTGTAGCACTACTGGGTGCGTGTGCCACATACGTGCATCACCCACCCCACCACAGGCAGAGTTAACTTAGCTTAACCTTACTTAACTTAACCTAACTTAACCTAACTTAACCTAACTTAACCTAACTTAACCTAACTTAACCTAACTTAACCTAACTTAACCTAACTTAACCTAACTCAACCTAACTTTTAACCTAACTTAACCTAACGTAACCTAACTTAACCTAATGTAACCTAACTTAACCTAACTTAACCTAACTTAACCTAACTTAACCTAACTTAACCTAACTTAACCTAACTCAACCTAACTTAACCTAACTTGACCTAACTTGACCTAACTTGACCTAACTTGACCTAACTTGACCTAACTTGACCTAACTTAACCTAACTTAACCTAGCTTAACCTAAGCTTAACCTAACTTAACCTAACTTCACCTAACTTCACCTAACTTAACCTTTTTTTTAAAGAGGGTTAGAAATCTTCCTTTATCCCTATGGTAACTTGTCCTTTGACCTTAATCGCTAAGCTCTTTACCACAGGGAAGACTACCGCCACGAAGAAGGTGGTCTAGTGTGACAGGTAGTGTTGGGTTTGAATAAGGTCCCGACGGGGTCGAACCAGTTAGCGGACCGTAATCCAACTACTGGTTCCCCCTTCAGGACTTCATCCAGGATCAACTAAAACTATTCCTCTTTTCCTGCTAGTGACTAGCAACCCCGGTACCGCGTTCCCGCATTTCATCAGGGTGCTGCAGGGATGATTGTTATTCGATTATCCTTAAATAACACCTCGATTCTGCAGAACTTTCTCTTCTCTTTCTTTCGCTGACATAATGGCTATTAGGTAATTCGAGATACCTTTCCAGCTATTTTCGCTTTGTAACATTAAATCAATCATGTTGTTTACTGTAATATTCTCTCCTAGTTCACTTTGTAGCTAAGATCTCTGAGCATGCCATCTATCACACTGGAAGACTGTGTGTTCCACGTCATTCTCTTCATGACACACAATGCACCGATCGGTTATGTATTTTCCTAGAGCGTATAGGTAATCTGCAAAACACCCATGCCCACTCAACACTTGGGTGATATGGTAAATAATTTCTCCTTGTTTCTTGAGCACCCAGGGCGGATCCTTCTAATAAGTTTTCTTGTCCACTTCTGCCTATTGAGCATGTCCCACCTAGCCTACCATACCGTGAAAGTGTTTTCCCTGGCTTCTTTCTTTTCGATACCGTATCGCCTCATGTCGCTCCTCTCTTTAGCTAAGAGGTCTAGGGGTAATAACCCTGCAATGACCAGCGCAGAGTCTGTCGAAATTGTCTTGTAGGCACTGGATATCCGTATTGCGACCCGCCTTTGGACCTTAAGGAGTATAGCCCTTCGACTCTGGATGTCCATAGTATCAGCCCATACTGGTGCATCATATAAGATTATCGAGCTCACCACAGACGCTAGAACCCTTCTTTTACTAGCCCTGGGACCTCCTATATTGGGCATTAACCTGCGCCGTTTGTGCTTTCTCTGCTGCTCTTAGTAGGTGCTCCTTGAAGCTCATAGTACTGTCGAGTGTTACCCCTAGGTATCTTGTGTGTCTACCAGGTGCTATATCCATTCCACCGACTCTGATCCATCAGCCAGTTCTCTATCGTACCGATTGCCTGATTGGCTCTATCAAGTAGATCCCTCTCGTCTTTGGCCGCTATTAGGATCGCCAGATCGTCAGCGAACCCCACAGCTACCGAGTTCTCAGGCAGTTTGAGTCGTAATACACCATCGTACATGATATTCCACAGGGTTGGCCCAAGAACCGAGCCCTGCGGAACACCATTTGTCATATCAAACGACCTCGTTTCCCCCTGTTCTTTCGTTAACACGATCTTTCGGTCGGTCATGTAACTGGCTATGATTTTCTGCAGATACGGGGATATCCCCATGTCCACAAGCGCGTCCATAATGCGCTGCCACTTCGCTGAATTGAATGCTTTTTTAATGTCCAGGGTCACTAACAGGCAAAGTTGCCATGTTCGCCGCGTTCCCTCATTTGCCCATTCTGCAAAACTCTTGACCTGCTCAACTGCGTCCACAGTTGATCTCCAGTCTAAATCCAAACTGCATGTCGGAAACTCCATTGTTTTTGTCTATTTCGAACTTCAGTCGTCGGACGATTAGCTACTCCGCCAGCTTAGCGGTTGCATCTATTAGGCAGATTGGCCGAAAGGAAGAAGCTTCTGTGTCTGTCTTCTGTGGTTTTCTGATAAAAACCGCCTTGGCAGTTTTCCATTCCGGTGGAAATATTCCGTCCAGAAGCACCTTATTCATGACCGCCATCAGTATCCCTGGAATCACTCTGGCCGCAGCCTTGACGACTTTGGCTGGGATTCCATCAAGGCCAGGGGCTTTACCTGTCTTAAGCTTCTTGGCTGCGTCCACGAGCTCGTCATTAGTGAGGAGTGGTATCTCCACATTCTCATGGTCTATCTCCTTCCATGGAGGCGGGACGCTTTGCGGGAAAAGGCCTTTTTTCAACTTACGGGTAACGATCTGGTAGCCGAGCCCCCATATGTCTTCATCCACTTTAGTACATAGGTCCTCCCAGCACTGCACTTGCCTCTTTTTGATAGCTTTTTGTAACTCTCGTCTTTTAGTAACCGCTCGATCTTTTTCTAGCTTACAATCATCCGGTGTCTTTTTGCGTTTCCTAACTTAACCTAACTTAACCTTTTTTTATAGAGAATTAGGAACATGTTACATGCACACCCGACTTGGATGTTCTATGTCGGTGGTAGTGTCGGGCTCTCCCTATTATTTGGGCCTACCGACTAAACCCTTCCCTCTCTTCCCACTAGTGACAATGAAGTGCGGAACCGCCTTTAGAGCATTACTTCGCACTTCTTGTGGGGTGTCTTACTAAACATCTACAGTTCTCCTTTCTCTTGCTTAGACCTTTCGACCTGTTCCTTCGTGTACATTACATATACCAGGAACGTACCTTGTTTAGCATTTTTTGCCGTATTTATTACTTCTTCTATTGCGTCCTGCGTAGTTTTTCCCTCCCGAAATCCAAATTGTGGCTCAGATACCCCACCTCTTTATGTCAATTCGTCCGTTAGCCTACTATTTATTAACTGTTCTGCCAGTTTGGCTATCGCGTCTATCAGGCATATTGGCCTATAGGAGGACGGACATCCTTGTGGCTTGTTTTGTTTACGCACTAGGATTGCCCTTGCGTTTTTGCCTGCCTTGAGAAAAATTCCTTCTATTAGCATCTTGTTCATTGCCGATAACACTGTATCGGGTATAGCCTGCACCGCTATCTTGATCACTTCGGATGGTATTCCTTCCATTCCTGGAGCTTTCTTGGTTTTCATTTTATTGCTGGCTAAACTTAACTCCTCCTTCGTGAACAACGGTATGTCCCTTCCTTCAATATGTTGTGTCTGCTCAGCCCATTCATATTCGTCGCTTTTCGGAAACAAGTGCGCTAGGGTTTGTTGGGCTTGTCCCCAGGTACGCTATTAATTGCCCTGTTTACCAGTTTCTGGGTAACTATTTTATAGCCCATCCCCCAGAGGTCTCTATCTACCTCATCACATAGTTCACGCCACCACCTCCTCTGGCTATTTTTTATTGAGTCTTTCAGTTCTTTTTTTTTCATTCTAAGTATTTCTTTTTCAGGATAGCATTCATTTGGGCTCTTCCTCCTTTTCCGTTGATAGCATCGTTTGACTGCTTTTACCTCTGATCTGATTTTAGCTATCCCAGGGATCCACCAGAAAACCTGTTTACGATCTCTGGCTGATAGCTTTCTCCGAGGCATGGCCTTATCGCAGGCTTTAGTCAAGGTATCAACTAAGCTATTGTAGTCGGCGCTGTCGCTTTGCTCATAGTTTAGCAGTTCTGTTTTGATGGCATTTTTATTCAATTTACTTAGGGCCCAACCCTGAGCTTGATTAAAAATAACTTTTTCTTTTGACTCAAACAGGAAGGTTACGTACCTATGGTCGCTCCGTTGAAGCTGTCTTATATGCGCAGCATATTCTTAGCGCCATCATTTTGTGTGCTTGCATTATGACGTTCCTGGCTCGCTGTATTCTTAGAGCATCCTTTCATACGGGAGCCGCATATAGAATGATGGACTGTACAACCACATGTAATACCTTATGTTTTCCCTCAATGTTTGATGTTTGGCAGTATAGCTGATAATGCTTTAATAATCTTTAGTGCTTTCTCCGTTACTCTGTCGACGTGTCTCGCATACGTCATGCCGTAGTCAATTGTAACTCTTAGGTAGTTTACTGCCGATTTTGTGGTAATTTTATTATCTTTCATTTCAAAGTACAAAGTTTTTTGGGCTTTCCCTAGGATGAAGATTATGGCTGCTGTTTTTTCGAGAGCAATTTCAAGATTGTGTTTTTCCATCCATAAATTTATGAGATGGAGACTATAATCACCTACAAGCTTCAGCTCTCGGGGACTTCTGACTGTCACTAAAAGTGCTAAGTCATCCGCGTAACAAATATTTGCACCTTCCGGGATCTCGAGTCTCATAATATCGTCGTATAGGAGGTTCCATAGGGTAGGATCCAAGACAGATCCCTGTGGAATTCCCCCTTCCATTTCAAATGTATTATCGATATCGATACTAATCGTACGAGAATCGAAATACCATTGAATTGTCCTTACTAGATGGTCAGAGATACTTTTATCTCTTGCTTTTTGTATAATGTGTTTTCAAGAGGCTCTGTTAAATACGTTTCTGACGTCTATGGTAATTAGACCGGGCCATCTTTTACATTTCTTACGATGTTCTTCAATTAAATTTGTAATTCTACTTACGGCATCGACTGTACTTCTTCCCTTTCTAAATTCATATTGGTTGTCGTGAAGTCCTCCTTTTTCTTCCATTTCCGCATTCAGCCTTACGTTTATTAGCTTCGTACACCTTACCCAGTACGTCTATAAGAGTAGTGGGGTAAGGCCGGTCCTAATTCAAAACGTGTTCAGACGTACTTTCCATATGTAAAATACACGTACACCGTTTTGAATTAGGATCGGCCTTATATACTTTCAATGTAAAATAGTTGTAAAAACATTTCAATGTAAAATAGTTGTGAAAACATGAATTCTTATATACTTTTAATGTAAAATACTTGTAAGCACGTTTTGAATTAGGAGCGTCTTTATATTACTTTCAATGAAACATACTTCAAAACACACGTATGTTGAAAAACGTAAGTGCAGAGAAAAATGTGTGTAGCTGTTTTGAATTCGGTTTTGTAGCGAGAAGTTACACGTGCACCGTTTTGAATTAGGATCGGCGTTATATACTTTTAATGTAAAATGTGAAAACATGAATTATTATATACTTTCAAATGTAAAATACTTGTGGGCACGTTTTGAATTAGGATCGACTTTATATTACTTTCAATGAAACATACTTCAAAACACACGTATGTTGAAAAATGTAAGTGCAGAGAAAAATGTGTGTAGCTGTTTTGAATTCGGTTTTCTAGCGAGAAGTTACACGTGCACCGTTTTGAATTAGGATCGGCGTTATATACTTTTAATGTAAAATACTTGTGGGCACGTTTTGAATTAGGATCGACTTTATGTTACTTTCAATGGAACATATTTCAAAACACACGTATGTTAAAAAATGTAAGTGCAGAGAAAATGTGTGTAGATGTTTTGAATTTGGTTTTCTAGCGAGAAGTTATAACGTATGCCAGATGCAAAATATCGCATTCAAATCAATTGTGTTTAATTAAAGTGGATTCTGATTTATGTTTTTTATTTATGTTTAGAGGCTGCAAATACACATGGGCCGGTTTCAATTCAAAATGTGTTCACTCTTGTGATAGGTTGAAAAGTGGCTTAGCAAAGTACCCAGATGGTGGTAATCTGCTATATAAGGAGATTGCTCCTAATATTAATTTAATTAGTCGAAGTTTACTGCATATATTTACATACAAACATGTATATAATTGATATTCAGGATTTAAATACAAGAAAAACGAGTTTGTGTGCAAAGAAATTGCGGTTTTGGACTTGTTGAAGGTGTTGTTTGGCATCAAATTTTAAACTGCCAATGCAGTCTAGTTGTTTGAGCCAAGATCATATAAAACATAACGACTGGGTGACAAGGAATATTCATGGTCTTTCTTGGGATGAATCTTCAACGGCTGGAATGGTGTTATCATATATAGTGCTTTATTTGATGCAAATTAGCCGACTCGGTGAAGAAGTATTTGTGAAGGGTCTAGAAAAGAAGAAATTGATTGAAACCTATCTAATGCAAAACGTTGTAACTGATATGCTTGCACTAGGTTGTCCTAAGCTATCGGAGTTAAAAATCAACAACCGTTTAAAATATAACATCCATTGTTGTAGACACAGCAATAATAATCTGCAATGTGCAAAACAAAATACCTTGTTATTAAAAGAATGGCTTGATAATAATAAAAAACAATAGAAAGATTTTGTCTGTATTATTTATTTTAATATAATTTTACAATGTTAGTCGAAGCAAATTATCTGACCCGGTGAAGAAGTATGTGTGAAGGGTCTAGAAAAGAAGAAATGGATGGAAACATATCTATTGCAGAATGTTATAGGCACGGCAATAATAGTCTGCAATGTGCAAAACAAAATACTTTGTTATTAAAAGAATGGTGTGACAATAATAAAAAACAATAGAAAAGATTGTGTCTGTATTATTATTGTAGTCAGTAAATCTTTAATGCTGATGTCTGCAGAAAAAAACAATTAAACTCAGACAGCACGAATGGGACTCTCAACCCTGAAAGCAATTATAATTTATCAACGCAATAGCTCTTTACTGGTTTTACAACATTTAACAAATTGTACAGTATCTCGAAAAATTTGCCAAAGACAGACAGACAGATAGACAGACTGACTGCACCAATTTTCTCATTCTCGCTTTTAAAGAATAACAAGTCGTAGTTATTAAATCGCGAACTCAGTTTATCTGCAAGAAATATATAAACGAGGAAATTTATGAAATGCTCCAACTTCAAAAAAACTAGAAATAAATCTATTGAAATATATGCTAACGTTGCAATTGGTGGATCTGCTCATGGAGTAAACAATTTTTTCCAGCACTTCATTTGGATTGACTATAAACTACTCAATAATTTTAAGCTAATCACTATCATTATTCTTTCCTGACAAGGGCAATTTTAAAAAAGTTTTCATTTTTGATTTGTACTATAGAACACAACTACAACTTGACAATAAAGATTGAGCGATTATCACACACCTATCTTGAGTATATATAAAAATATTAAACAACAAGAACAGCAAATAATTCAACCCATGTCAGACAGCTTTTTTTCTTGTCAACTATAGTCTAGTCTAATGCTTCTTCAGCATTTGCATTTCCATAGTTACGTACTGAAGGCAACTCTGCAATTTTAGATTACATGCATTTCTAATTTCAATTGCAAAAAATATGAAAGCATCTATTTGAAATGCATTTCTAACATTAATCGCAAAAAAATGAGAGCATCTATTCGAAATATGCACTCAGATTAAAAGTCAAAAATTGTTTTACAACGTTCTGTAAACTGAGATTACGTAGTTATTAAATCGGGAGTAATGTGAAATGAAGCACACAATGTATTTTTCTTTATTGTAATTTATAAAATACATATATATATATATATATATATATATATATATATATATATTGCTATACTATTCGTGGAATTTTCCTGCCCCTACTTTGGGCTGTTATTTTTATTTCTATGAACTGGAATTCTTGATCCTCTTCGTTGTGCGCCTTATTAATTTTCTACGTACTCTAAATTATTGGACCACCATTTTAATATTCACTATAAATTGTAGTTATCTCCTCCGCCGGCTGTCTTCTTAATATTGCTATCAACTGGACTTTATCTTCAAACAACTTTATCTACCAATGGCAAAATTCGATACGTTACCGCCTTGCGGGTTATCAATTTCCTATTCAACTTGTGGCTCCGCCTTTGTACTATTTAAATCTTATGACCTTGGGTAGCATTTATTTGGAATTATAAAATTCAGTAAATTTCGATTTTATATAATGAAACCAATATGTTATGTACAGCTTTTGAAATTATTTGTAATACATTTTCAATTAGTTAACCTTATAAATTTCATTTATTAACAACCATCTACTATGTACTCAAAAACCCAAAGTAACCAAAGAAAACTTATTATCTTTACCAACAAAGTGTAGAATATTCTAAACCTGTTATCATATTACTCATTCTATACGTATGCAACCTCTTTTGTTGATTTTTTCACAAGCATATCATATTTAGCAAATTCAATATTAAAAATAAAATAAAATAAAAATTCATATAGAAAAACAAATGTCTTATAACTAAAAATCTGACCTGGTTTTATCTTTTTCACATCGACGCTTCCAATAAAAATGATCTTCCCCAATTCTGGATTCCATTCAAATTATTGCCATTACACTATGGACCACCACCATTAAATTATACACCCCAATTTATTTCAATTCTTCAAACTTAGACTTTTATCATTCTTGCCCCAGACTTAAAATTGTAGTTTGTTTCATCCCTGTACTTCAAAATTGTATTATTCTTCTTTTCCCCTGGACATCTAAATTGTATTACTGTATTTTTCCCTTAACATCAGAATCATAGTCTATTTCCCTCAGACCTCGAAGCCCTATTATTTTTATGTCTTAGTTTACAATAAATTCATTAAAAGCGTACTTACGTTTAAACGGCAATTATAATCTTCATATTCGCACTCATTTTATTTCACTTTTGTAATTATTATGTATTACTTTGTTTTAATGGCAACGCACTTCGGCCTTCGTTGAGTTCAAAACTGACTTTCTTATCAAGGTGCTTGCTAATATATTCTCGAATTCCCACCCATCCGTGGGTATGGTCTAGAACTCGTCGCTTGTTTCTGACCAATCAAATAATTTCATTTAGAGCAGTTTCTGATGTAATGCTCCACGATTCCCCATAATCACAACCTGCCCGCAGCTGTCTTTCGTTATCAACATGCTGTATTTTGATAGATTACTTGCTTTTCCATAAACAACTGATGCAACTCGACTTTAAATTTTCATGTTTACATGCGATTCACGCAATTTTTAATCATTTCTCTTATCAAAAATGATTAGATATTTGTACGCATTTATATTAACTACCTGAAACTCTATTTCTATATCCGTATTAATTTAATCGTCTGGAACTCTTTTTTTAATGCGTGTCTAATTACACTTTATCATTTATTTCTAAATATACGCGTGCTTCCACTGAAAAATATCCTTATTTGTTTTACCTAAATTAACTAAACTTTATCTACAGGGTATTTAATACTTACTATCTACTTAATACATGTATTTCTCATTCCTACACCAACTATGCGTCTTCCTATGTTTACCTGCGTCGCCCAAAAACTATTTCTACTTTATATACAGGGTGTTGACTACTTACTATCTACAAACTATGTTTATTTCTTAATTATTTCCTTAAATAAGTGCAGTTTTCTGCTGCCTATTCTAATTACTCATTCCTGAACGACCTTTACTATAACGTGCACCCTTAAACAACCCCTTATCACAGCAATATATATATATATATATATATATATATATATAATAACACTAAATTCTCGAACGTAAGTAAATAGTTAATAGAATAGTTGTTGAAATCTTGGGATGCAATCGTTCATACAGCAATAAAAACTACAGTGTCAAATTGTAATTCTATTCTAACGTTTCGGCACACGAATTATGCCTTCTTCAAAGACTAAAATTTGCTGAAATAGTTACAAGGTCTGAAACAATACAATTCATCTACTTACATGATTACTTTGACTTTATATAAATGATGGTAACAAAATAAAAAACGCAATTCCAAACATAACGCACAGCATTAATAAATAATTACATAACATTACAATTAAAAGTAGCAAGTCAAAAATTAAAAATACATTAAACACTACAATCAAAATAAAATATATAACTGTGCTAGAGTAACACACAACAATTACTATATGATAATGGTTCTTACAAAAATTATTATCGGAACACAAGGTATTACACGAGTACGGAGGATAACAATATAAATCTAATACATGACGATAACAAGGACAAATAGGAACTATAAAACTAAACGTGATTACTTAGTATAGCAAACAACGCTATCTACATTCGTGTTTTTTCATTAACACTATATAACCCCGAATATACCACATTTAAATTATTAATATCTAACTTATTATTTAAAGGATTACGTTGTCGGTAAATATGAAACGATTCTAGGAATAGTCTTTGTAGTAATTACTCTCAATATCCAAAATCTTGGTGTTATCAAAATTCACTTGGTGTTTAGAATCATAAAGATGTGAGGACAATGCACAGCACGATTTACCAATCTTGGCATCGCTCTTATGTTGTATAATCCGATTTTTTAGCCATTGTTTGGATTGTCCTACGTACGTTCTTTTGCAACTGCATTCGATCTGATAAACAATATTACTACATAGAGACTTCTCTGTCTTGTCTTTCAATTTCGTAGACAACGTACCTATCGAATTATAATAGGTACTCGCTATAAAGATACCAGGTTGCTTAAGGATCTTGACGATGTGGGGAGTTAAATTCGGAATGTATGGGAGTTTCCTAAATTTAATATCAATACTATTGTTTTATTTGAAGTATGTAGATGATTAGAATACAGCAACCTTTAACCAGTTTTTGGGGTATGAATTATTCAGTAAGATAGATTCTAATTCTTTTAGATTTTGTTGAGAAATTCAGGTTCACAAATATTGAGGATACGGTGTTTTAGACAGTTAATAGTGTTAAGTTCATGATGAAATGTATGGTTGGAAAGATAATTAATGTACCTACCAGAATCTGTAGGTTTTTTATAAATATCAAACTTCAAGTTGTTGGTGGATGATCTGATGACTAATGTATCTAGAAAAGGAATACATTGGTTAACTTCCTTTTCACAAGTAAAACCAAATTCGGATTATAACTATTGAAAATGTATAATGTGTACTCTATCAATTGCTCAGGAACGGAACACAAAATGTCATCCACGTATTTAACCATAAAAGGTATGTCAAACGGAAGTGAATCGAAAACATACTCCAACACCGAATCCATGACTAATTGAGCAATGATAGGGGATAAAGGTGAACCCATAGGGGTACCAAAAACCTGAATGTAAAACTTCGAATTGAAAGTAAAATACGTGTTATTACATATTAATTGTATGGTAGATAAAAAAGAATCTAAATCAAAATTGCAATATGGTTGAATGCGATTCCATTTTTTTGTAATGATTTCTACCACTAAGCCGATAGGGATGTTGGTAAACAACGAACGGACATCTAATGAGATAAGAATACAGGGTTTTAAAAAAAACCATGAGTGCGTGTAAATTATTATATTTTTCTTTAGATTAATTTCGTTTAAAATAATGCAATGCAAATGGCCCTTAACTAGTAATATATATAGAATAAGTTTTAGATTACCGCTGACATAATTTATATGCATATATAGGTAATTGTGTGTTTACACGATTTATGTAGCATAAGAAATTCTTTAATACTGGGTTTTTAAAAAACCATGAGTGCGTGTAAATTATTAAACAACATGACGGTTTAATGTCAAACATGATGTGTTTACTATTAAACAAAACAAAATTGTTCTTAATCCAAGTGATGATAAAAGAATTCTTAGTACCTCAACCACTGATACTAACTATTTGCCTATTTTTGTAGTATTGATTACAAAAATTACATACTACAGCGAGTACTGTGTAAAAATTGTTTTCGTTGCAGAAGTAACTGATGTATTGATATACCCGTCAATATTACTGTATTAGTCGATTAAGGCATGAGTTAATTTTTTACTACGTTTCTTTTTTATTCGCTTAGGGCAACGCAGAGAAAGTTTGAATTGGCAACATTTTTTTATAATAAAATAAACCTTGATACAAAATCACATTCAGTTTTACTGAAAAGTAAATATTTCACATTGATATTTTCCCATAAATTTTTAGTTAAACAAAAAAAAAACGCATGAGTTTGATGTAGATTTTTTCTGGGATACTCAAATCTTTAGGGATTTTTTAATTGAAGCAACATTTTGGGAAAAATGTATCATTATTAAAATTTACTGAGATTAAATCCATCTCTTCCAATAAATTAAAAATTGCACGACGTAATTGTATTATGATAAAACTGCAGAATGTTTTCAGAGTTGCCTTCAGTATGTAAATATGGAAATGCTTGCATAGCGAATTGTTTTGGATGCAATTGTTGCACGACGTAATTATATTATGATAAAACTGCAGAATTGCTTTGCCATAGTTACGTACTGAAGGCAACTCTGCAATTTTTTTAGATCGCATGCATTTCATGCATCCAGATTAAAAGTCAAAAATTGTTTCTGCATCCGTTCTGTAAACAAGAATTAAACGATTCAAGCTTGAAAATCGTCTTGAATAAAAACGTAAATAAAGGCGATTTTTTTAACAATTGCATTCAAAGCAATTCGCTATGCAATTATTTTGATTTGTATGCTAATTCTTTTACAGTGTTTTGCTTACGCGAGCAAGCATATTTTTTTCGTAACGCAGCTGAATGAAGAATGATGTGAGATTGTTGTTATTGGATATTAAAATTCAGTATTAATTTTTCTGCTGATGAACGTGCTTTGTTCAGGCAAGATTTTGAATGTGCTTTATTTTTCTGAAAAATTGCAAATGTCTAATTTTATAGCTATTTTGCTTACATCAGAACATGTTTATGTATAAATAGCCAATAAATCTTTACAGATATTAATTATAAAGTAATTTAGCTAGTGACTGAAGTTAGTAGTGATATTTTTAAGTTAACAGTGAAGTGTTACACTCGAAGGTAAATATAAACAATCATAATCTGCTTAAAGAGTGTGTTCAACGTTTGTTTCCGTTTCGGACTTTATAGCTATTCACATTTTGATTGAGTATTACGATACAATTCCAATTGCATTATAAGACAGAATATTAATTCTAAATATTTAATGTATTTTGATGTTAATAATTGATATGGGACTGCAATGTCTGAATATCTTCCATATGGAGAATTAGAATTTTTTTAGATGACACCAGTCCAGAAATATTACGTTTAGACGTTACTTTGGGACTGCAATCTCTGAATATCTTCCATATGGAGAATTTTAATTTTTTTTAGATGGCACAGTCCAGAACTATTACATTTGAACGTACTTAATATTACCAATAATTCTAATGTAGGATATATTTCTTTTTTGAATGCGAATTCCAATTGCATCAAAAGACAGAATATTAATTCTAAATATTTAATGTATTTTGATATAGTGACCGAAGTTAGTAGTGATATTTTTAAAGTTAACAGTGAAGTGTTACACTCGAAGGTAAATATAAACAATCATGATCGGCTTAAAGAGGGTGTTCAACGTTTGTTCCCGTTTCGGACTTTATAGCTATTCACATTTTTGATTCAGTATTACCCTACAATTCCAATTAAAGAAGACGGAATATTAATTCTAAATATTTAATGTATTTTAATGTTAATAATTTATATGGGGCTGCAATGTCTGAATATCTTCCATATGGGGAATTTTAATTTTTTTTTATATGGCACCAGTCCAGAACTATTACATTTGAACGTACTTAATATTGCCGATGATTCTGATGTAGGATATATTTCTTTTTGAATCCGATTTACACTACCCAGTATCTTTACATGAAATTCACGGTGACTGACCTTCGGCGTCTGAACATGTAAAATAATAAATAGATTGTGATGGCTATATGATTTATTGCGTTGTTCCCGTTTCGGACTTTATAGCTATTCACATTTTTGATACAGTACTATGCTACAATTCCAATTACATTAAAAAGACAGAATATTAATTCTAAATATTTAATGTATTTTGATGTTAATAATTTATATGGGGCTGCAATGTCTGAATATCTTCCATATGGAGAATTTTAATTTTTTTTTTAGATGACACCAGTCCAGAACTATTACATTTGAACGTACTTAATATTACCGTAATTATAGCACGTAGTAAAACTAACTCATGATGGAGGTTTAAAATAATTTTTTTATAATTCAACGAATGCTACGTAATGAAATTCTTTCATTGCCAAGGTGCTGCAACAATAAATTAAATTACACGATGTTATTTCTATGATAAAACTTTTGGTCTTTTATGTGACCTTAATAAATACTTGATTGAAATGAATGTCAATCGCTTTAAGTGAAAAAATCAGTTAGACAAACCGCTCATTTGGCGCTTTGTGAGTTTATTCACACAGATATAGAAAAATATTCTCTGATTTAATAAATTTTTTTCAGTTAAATGTGAAAATATTTACTTTTCAGTGAAACTGAATGTGATTTTGTATCAAGGTTTATTTATTATAAAAAAATGTTGCCAATTCAAACTTTTTCTGCGTTGCCCTAAGCGAATAAAAAGAAACGTAGTAAAAAATTAACTCATGCCTTACTCAACTAATACAGTAATATTGACGGGTATTGATGTTACTTCTGCAACGAAAACAATTTTAAATGATTTTAAAAATCCCTCAAGAAATTTGCAGTCTGATTTTGGTAAAGAATATTATAACAAAAACTTTCAATCGTTAATGCAGACCTATAGCATAAACCATTATAACGTTTTTTTTTTATAAAGAAAGAATGCATTGTGGAACGTGTAATTAGAACTTTAAAGGGAAAAATTTAAAGTAATATTGTGAAACAATACAACAATACGAGAATACAGTTCACAGTACTCGCTTTCGTATTATTTTTTTGTAATCAATACTACAAAAATAGGCAATAGAAAAAAATTCTATGATATCGATTAAAAAATGTATAAAAGTCAAGTTCTTTCAGTTGTACTGAAAAAAGTAAATATTTCAAATGATTTCTAGGTAAATTTAATTTTTGTGGTTTTTGCAATTGACAACTTTAATTTTAAAATATGGTATATGTAGAGCTTTATTGACTATTTATACAAAAATATCATCTGACGTAAGCAAAACAACTGTAAAAGAATTAGCATACAATCAAAATAATTGCATAGCGAATTGCTTTGAATGCAATTGTTAAAAAAAATCACCTTTATTTACGTTTTTATTCAAGATGATTTTTTCAAGCTTGAATGGTTTAATTCTTAAAAGAATATTCAGCAGAAAAATTAATGCTGAATTTTAATTTACAACAACAATCCAGTTTAATAAGCGAAGTATCTGATTTTTTATTAACACTTGCATTGACACACAACAACCTCACATCATTTTCATTCGGCTGTGTTTACGGAAAAAAATATGCTTGCTCGCGTAAGCAAAACAACTGTAAAAGAATTAGCATACAATCAAAATAATTGCATAGCGAATTGCTTTGAATGCAATTGTTAAAAAAAATCGCCTTTATTTACGTTTTTATTCAAGACGATTTTTAAGCTTGAATCGTTTAATTCTTAAAAGAATATTCAGCAGAAAAATTAATACTGAATTTTAATTTCCAATAACAACAATCTCACATCATTTTTCATTCAGCTGCGAACGTTATGTTTATTCTAAATCACTTTATCAACCAAAGTATCAATACCTTGAAAGTCTACTGCGACCAATAAAAGGGATCAAATATTATACATTTTCCAGTTCTGATATTATATCACCATCTGATGCTTGAAATAATTCTATATTTGTTTTTGATGTATTGTGCATAGTTGAAGATGAAAACAAAGCACGTTCATCAGCAGAAAAATTAATACTGAATTTTAATTTCCAATAACAACAATCTCACATCATTTTTCATTCAGCTGCGTTTACGAAAAAAAATATGCTTGCTCGTGTAAACAAAACAACTGTAAAAGAATTAGCATACTATCAAAATAATTGCATAGCGAATTGCTTTAAATGCAATTTTTAAAAAAATCACCTTGTGAGGTTTTTATTTAATTAGGGACGCGGTAGATTATTTATTTGGCTAGCTTTGTGATAATCTCAGGGGTAGGGTTCGGTGATCTTTAAAATAAAGCACACACGTAGTAACTATTTATAATTAATGAAACTCAACCGATAAACATATAAAAACTTAAGTGAGTGTTTACACATTTTAACAAACTATACACTTTATACAAAAGCAATGAACAATAATAGTTTGTATGGTATCTTAATGTACAAAAGAAGCCAACTCATACCCGAAACGCGAGCACGCAAGAGAGTCGCTTCATTACGCCACAACGGCTTAAACGATACTCCCGATACAACTTGATAGCACACAGCACAGCACTGCGCAGCGTATATTCCCAACAGGTGAGGGTCGCGTGGTCTATCATAAAAGATATGTTACACTCTCCCCCTTTGACCTCTAAGCCGTCTCGGCGAGGGGTCAACAACAACAGAACATTTCTTTTTCCTAGGTCTGCCACGTTTCCGAATCGGAACTACTGGTGGTGCATCTTCTAAACCATGGTAACTCGTTAACGCTGACGAATGGTATACACCTATGGGCACTTTAGGGTTTTTCAAATCAGCGATTTGATACGAAGTAGGCGAAACCTTTTATAATTACATAAGGCCCATCTTTACGTGGATGCAATTTTGAAGTAACCTTTTTAAAGCATTACTTTGAGTATGAGTGGTGACCATAACTTTATCATTTACGTTGTAATCAGGATTTGGATTTCTTTTCCTGTCAGCATATATTTTCTGACGATCCTGTTGCATTTCATGCGTTTGTTTGGCTTCAACCCAGGTTCGAGCCATTTTATCTAAAAGGGCGTGATCTGCGGCACAAAATTCTCTGACTGTACCACTACGCGAAGATCGTTTTGAACCTGATCTGGAGTTCTCAGCTCCCTACCAAACGTAAGAAAAGCAGCGGTATAACCAGTGCTTTGACTATAAACCGAATTCATAGCAAACCGAATCACAGGCAACTTATCAACCCATGAAGCGTGGTCTTCTTTTACAAGAATAGCCAAGCGAGGCTTTAAATCTCGGTTTTTCCTTTCCACAATATTTGCGGCAGGATGATACAATGGTATCAAATGCTGTTTAATTCCTAAACAATGGCAAACTTTTTGCATAACAGCTGATACAAATTGCGTACCGTTATCACTTGTTATTTTACGAGGTATCCCATACCTAAAGAAAACTTCATTAACAAGTACTTTAGCGCATTCCTGCGCGGTAGCACGCACTAGAGCAAATAGCTCAACCCATTTGGTACTAGGATCTTCCACAATTAAAATCCATTTCTCCCCATTAACCGATTCGGGAAGAGGTCCAAACAGATCAATTGACAGTACTTCAAACCTCTGATTGTACACAGGTGTTTGAACTAAACCAGCAGGTTTTGATTACTCGCTTTGTACCGTTGGCACTCCAAGCACGACTTAACATAATCATAAACATATCGGCGCATACCAACAAAATAGTACACTTTCATAATTCTTTGTAAGGTACGTTCAGCACCGTAATGGGCAGCAGTTGGTGCATCGTGGTACTCTTTCAGTACACGGGCTCGTTCATGAGCAGGCACCACTAATTGTGCTTCATCCCCATCCTCCTCAGAATTATAATGATATAAAATACCATTAGTCATGATGTAACCACGATCGGTCCATTTTGTGAAATCATGACATGAAACGTCTTCAAACGCACGAATTATTTTAGCTAATTCTTCATCTTTCAACTGCTCAGCACGAATGTCTGCAGCAGTTCTCGTGGGCATGTCAACTGTGACCAAGCACACATCACACTCAGTTTTGGTATCATGTCCACACGGCGGACGAGATAAACAATCGGCAATAAAATTACAACGACCTAGTATGTAATCAATCCGAATGTTGTAACTTTGAATCATTAATGCCCAACGCGCAAGTCGACCAGTAGGCGACCGTAAGCTTAACAACCACTTCAGAGGTTGATGGTCAGTAGTAACTATTACTGACGATGTGTCTAGGTAACCTCGAAATTTATTCAGGCTCCATACCACACAAAGAGCTTCGCGTTCGGTGCAATTATAATTTCTTTCAGCCGACGTCAATAATCTTGATGCATATTCTATTGGGTGTTCATCAGGCCCTTCCCCTTGCATTAAAACAGCGCCTAAAGCGTACGCAGACGCATCAGTCCTTAAAATGTATGGTTTCGTACCATCATTTTGCTGTAAAATTGGGGCAGTAACAAGAGATCTTTTTAAAGAATCAAAAGCCTTTTGATGACTTTCATTCCAAACCCATTTAACATTTTCCTTGTCAGGTCAGAAAGAGGTTTAGAAATTTCAGCAAACCCTTCGACAAAACGTCGATACCATGAGCAAGTCTGTAAAAAAGATTGCACATCTTTGACATTGCGTGGTTTAGGCATATTAGTAATGGCAGAAGTTTTTCTGGATCAACCTCAATTCCATTCGGTGTGATAATATGACCTAAATATTTTATGCTTGAACAAGCAAAACACATTTTCCTATTGAGAGTTAACTTGAATTGTTTTAACCTTTCGAAGACTTTTTCCAAATCATTAAGATGTGAGTCAAATGTTTCTGACAGTACTAGAAGATCATCCAAATATGCTAAAATCAGCATATCTCCCAGTCCACGTCTAAATATATCAATTAGCCTTTGAAGGTAGCTGGACCGTTTCGTAAACCAAACGGCATTACTTTATAACGAAACATACCAAAAGGACACACGAAAGCAGTTTTATCTCGATCTGATTCGCGAACACTAATTTGATGATAACCAGATCTTAAGTCTAAAGTTGACATAAAAAATGTACGTTTTGTGGCATGTAACAAATCATCCATACGAGGCAATGGATACGAATCCGGTGTAGTAATAGCATTAAGTTTGCGGTAATCTACACAAACACGAGTTGAACCGTCTTTCTTTGGCACAAGAACCACTGGGGCGGCCCAGGGTGATTCACACTCTTCAATTACGCCTTCACTAAGCATTCTATCGATTTCTTTCCGCATAATTTCCTTATTAGAGGGCGACATACGGTATGGTGGGACAGCAATAGGCGGGTGATCCGCTGTTTCTATTCTGTGTTCCGTAAATGGGTGGTCCCTCCCCTAGTCGGAAAGTATTTTCGTTTGCTTTAACTAAGCGGTCTAAACGAGAAACTTGGGAAGCATCAAGCATGGTTCCTTCGTTAGAACGTAACGCACTAATGGAATTTATAGCAATGTGCGGCTTGCAGTTCACTATTTCAAAATCTAACACAAATTTCTGTTTTGCGTTGTCTGCAAAATTCCACGTACGGTTGGAAATGTCTAAAACAAGTTTTGCGTCCTCGAGAAAATCTATGCCGAATAAGGTCAAGTTGTTCTTAGCATGAGGTAAAACAATGAAAGATGTGGTAATGGAACGACCATTTAGAAAAACATTTACATTGGTTACTAAGATATTTTGAAACGAAGTGCTTCCGTCAGCAAGTTTAACCGTAACTTGATCTTCGTAAAACTTTGACCTTTTGCCAACAAGGCTTTATGCAATGAGTCGCTAGCAACACTTTGTTTTGCAGCAGTATCTATAATACCAGTGCCAGACATACCTAATATTTGCACATATAAAGTAGGACGAGGGCGGGGTTTAACCAGCCTATCTTTTAAATATATACCACAAAATTCCATGGAATTCACTTCTTGTGTATTTTCTGTAGTTTTACATTTCGGACAGTTAGCGCGAATATAACCCGGGTTTCCACAACCAAAACACGAAATAGGGTTAGCACTAATTGTATTGTTTACTTGAGCAGTCTCTTTGCGAGCTAATTTACGACAATCATCTGTTTTATGACCAAATGTCTTACAGTAACCACATCGAACATTGTGGGTTGATTTCGTATTTTAGAAATTACTTTATCCACTGATTTATGATTTTCAGCGCGATCAATACGTTTTTCCACGAAAGTCTCTTCAATCAAACGCGCACGTTCCAAAAGTTCAGTAAAAGAATTAACACTATCGCGAGGAATTTTCTCACGTATCTGAATATTTAAAAGTCCATACACCATATCTAACTGTATAGCTTCACTTAAAGTGTTAACAGGTAAATTTGCTAAAATATTACGACATTGACAAACGAAAACGTCCGTCGGAATGCAAGCATCTTGCTCCCGAGAGAATAATTTCTATAAACACGATATGGAGGTTTTTTAGGTCCAAACGTGGTACGTAATAAAGCTAAAGCATGTGACCAATTGTTTACATCAGCTTTCACACCTTGCCACCAAGACGATGCAAATCCACATAAAAGCATAGAAAGTCCTCGAAGAGCATTGGAATCATTTACTTGCGAACAATCTTTGTAAACTTCAATTGCGTCAATAAATGCGTTCACATCTGTGCCTTTTTTACCATCAAAACGCGAAAGACACTGTGAAAAGTTTCCCCCTGTCGCTGCTGGAGGGTTAACATTATTAATATTTACACTACGGATACTTTGTAATAATGCTTCAAATTGCTCCTTCGACAAGGTCACAGATTCACTCATTGAATCATTCATGTTTGTGGAAGTTTGTTTACTTCTTAAAAAATAATCGTGTGACATACGAGTTTATAAATAAAATTATCAAAATAATTATAACCCGTAAAAACGCTTTACAACCAAGCTATCCTTCCAAAGGGGTTGGTTACCACAATCTCAGGTATGCTTCTGGTTGAAACAAAACGCGAGCGCGATCGCGATTACGTTATAATGTACACGTTTACCGAACAAAATATTATCAGAACAGTCATTAAATTAAGAAACACTACAAGTTTCATAAGGCACTGTTTATAGTTCTATCTAATACGAACATTTTTGAAATTGCTATACATACTTCAAACAAAATATAAACAAGCAGTTTTATAAGCAATACAAAACTTAAAAACAGTTAAAGCCACTGAAAGATACATAAATACCTTTTCTGTTGTATACATCCTTATCTACAAAACCAGGCAAGCAGGTGTTTGCAAAACCAAATCCTTATTCCGTCTGCACCTCGACCTTGCTTGAAAACACAACACTTTTAATAGTTTATCGAAAACATATGCGCGCTTATTTTAAATGCCACGGGTTGGGTGACAAATTATGTGAGGTTTTTATTTAATTAGGGACGCGGTAGATTATTTATTTGGCTAGCTTTGTGATAATCTCAGGGGTAGGGTTCGGTGATCTTTAAAATAAAGCACACACGTAGTAACTATTTATAATTAATGAAACTCAACCGATAAACATATAAAAACTTAAGTGAGTGTTTACACATTTTAACAAACTATACACTTTATACAAAAGCAATGAACAATAATAGTTTGTATGGTATCTTAATGTACAAAAGAAGCCAACTCATACCCGAAACGCGAGCACGCAAGAGAGTCGCTTCATTACGCCACAACGGCTTAAACGATACTCCCGATACAACTTGATAGCACACAGCACAGCACTGCGCAGCGTATATTCCCAACAGGTGAGGGTCGCGTGGTCTATCATAAAAGATATGTTACAACCTTTATTTACGTTTTATTCAAGACGATTTTCAAGCTTGAATCGTTTAATACTTAAAAGAATATTCAGCACAAGAATTAATACTGAATTTTAATTTCCAATAGCAACCATCTCACATCATTTTTCATTCAGCTGCGTTTACTGAAAAAATTTGCTTGCACTATAGTAATAAAATGTTTTTATACGACCTGTGATTTATGCTGTGTGTACAGAAAATACTCTAGCATTACAGCGCTATTTTTTATGGTTACACATAAAAAAATTTCAGAAAAATAAAGCAAATTTGAAAAATGTCTCAGATTAAACTGTCAATATTGTTTAATAATTTACATACACTTATGGTTTTTTTAAAAAACCAGTATTAAAAAAAAAATTCTGTAATCTCAGCTTACAGAACGGATGTAGAAACAATTTTTGACTTTTAATCTGAATGCATGAAATGCATGCGATCTAAAAATTGCAGAGTTGGCTTCAGTACGTAACTATGGAAATGCAAATGCTTTAGAAGCAATAGTAGACGTTCGTTGACAAAAAAAAATACTGTCGAATGTAATTTTTTTTGTAATAAAGTACTACAAATTATGCTGAATATTCTTTAAGAATTAAAACCATTAAAGCTTGAAATAATCGTCTTGAATCTAAACGTAAATAAAGGCGATTTTTTTAACGATTACATCCAAAGCAATTCGCTATGCAAGCATTTCCATATTTACATACTGAAGGCAACTCTGAAAACATTCTGCAGTTTTATCATAATACAATTACGTTGTGCAATTTTTAATTTATTGGAAGAGATGGATTTAATCTCAGTAAATTTTAATAATGATACAATTTTCCCAAAATTTTGCTTCAATTAAAAAATCCCTAAAGATTTGAGTATTCCAGAAAAAATCTACATCAAACTCATGCGTTTTTTTTTGTTTAACTAAATATTTAGGGAAAAAATAACTTTAATTTTAAAATATGGTATATGTAGAGATTTATTGACTATTTATACAAAAATATCAATGTGAAATATTTACTTTTCACCTAAACTGAATGTGATTTTGTATCAAGGTTTATTTTATTATAAAAAAATGTTGCAATGTGCAACGCATGACTTTTTCCATAAAACTTTGTTAAAGCAATTCATTTCTTCATCAGGTGAAGGATTAATTATAGCACGTAGTAAAACTAACTCATGATGAAGGTTTAAAATAATTTTTTAAAATTCAACGAATGCTACGTAATGAAATTTAAATTACACGACGTTATTTCTATGATAAAACTTTTGGTCTTTTATATGACCTTAATAAATACTTGTTTGAAATGAATGTCAATCGCTTTAAGTGAAAAAAAAATCAGTTAGACAAACCGCTCATTTGGCGCTTTGTGAGTTTATTCACACAGATATACAAAAAATATTATAACACCGTACAGTTAGCAATCTCCTCTGATTTACTTTTCAGTAAAACTGAACGTGATTTTGTATCAAGGTTTATTTTATTATAAAAAAATGTTGCCAATTCAAACTTTTTCTGCGTTGCCCTAAGCGAATAAAAAAGAAACGTAGCAAAAAATTAACCCATGCCTTAATCGACTAATACAGTAATATTGACGGGTATTGATGTTACTACTGCAACGAAAACAATTTTAACACAGTACTCGCTGTCGTATGTAATTTTTGTAATCAATACTACAAAAATAGGCAATAGTTAGTATCAGTGGTTGAGGTACTAAGAATTCTTTTATCATCACTTGGATTAAGAACAATTTTGTTTTGTTTAATAATAAACATATCATGTTTGACTGATCTAATTAAACATTACTGTTTCTGTACAGTGTGATATCGATTAAAAAAAATTTATAAAAGTCAACTTCTTTCAGTTGTACTGAAAAAAGTATGCAATTTTTTTCCAGAAAACGATGCAAATTTTTAATTTTTTCTAACAGGTCAGTTTATTATTTAATATAAATACTTCACGTAGATTTTACCAACAGTATAGAAAAAAAGTCTATGATATCGATTAAAAATGTATAAAAGTCAAGTTCTTTCAGTTGTACTGAAGAAAAAGTAAATATTTCAAATGATTTCTAGGTAAAATTTAATTTTTTTTGTTTTGCAATTGACAACTTTAATTTTAAAATATGGTATATAAGCGTGCACCGTTTCGAAGCCAGACCGGCCTTCCATTAATGCTGACTAAGTGGGTTTATTTATTATTCTGCTGATGTTAGCATTAAATTTCTCGCTTTTTATTTTTCCTGTGGATGTCAGCATTAAAAAAATTTATACATGACTGGCTTTATTAAATTTTCTATAGATTTCATATTTCTACAATTGCTATCTAGACAATACCTTAGCATTAAAATCTTGCTTACATGGGTTGAATTTTTTGCTGTTCTTGTTGTTTAATATCCTTATATACTCAAGATATGTGTGTGTGTGATAATCGTTCAATCTTTATTGCCAAGTTATAGTTGTGTGTTCTATAGAACAAATCAAAAATGAAAACCTTTTTTAAAAAAAAAAAATTGTCCTTGTCAGGAAAGAATAATGATAGTGATTGGGTTAAAATTATTGAGTAGTTTATAGTCAATCCAAATTAAGTACTGGAGAAAAAAATCGTTGACGCCTTGAGCAGATCCACCAATTGAAACGTACGACCTGATGACACCAATACAGAGTATGTATTCGTTAGCTTAATATATAGATTTAATTTTCTTAATGCATTTACTTGATCTAATATTCATTTGAATCTATTTTAGTGAACACGAAGAAGAAGAACAACCAGAAACGACCGCGCGTCAAAGATGAAGAAGACAGCCCTCATAGAACTGATAATGCAATATTTTTTACCGTTCAGAGTTGGAGTGAGTTAGAACTGTTCTTTATATTTGGGAACTTAGTGAATTATAGTATGTTTATTCTAGAGTACATAACATTATATATATATATATATATATATATATTATATATATATATATATATATGTATTTTATAAATTACAATAAAGAAAAATACATTGTGTGTTTCATTTCACATTACTCCCGATTTAATAACTACGTAATCTCAGTTTACAGAACGGTGTAAAACAATTTTTTACTTTTAATCTGAGTGCATATTTCGAACAGATGCTCTCATTTTTTTTGCGATTAAAGTTAGAAATGCATTTCAAATAGATGCTTTTATAGTACAGATTAAAAATTAAATTTTTTTTTTAAAATTGCCCTTGTCAGGAAAGAATAATGATAGTGGTTAGGTTAAAATTATTAAGTAGTTTATAGTCAATCCAAATGAAGTGCTGGAAAAAATTGTTTACTCCATGAGCAGATTCACCAATTGCAACGTTAGCATATATTTCAATAGATGTATTTCTAGTTTTTTTGAAGTTGGAGCATTTCATAAATTTCCTCGTTTATATATTTCTTGCAGATAAACTGAGTTCGCGATTTAATAACTACGACTTGTTATTCTTTAAAAGCGAGAATGAGAAAATTGGTGCAGTCAGTCTGTCTATCTGTCTGTCTGTCTTTGGCAAATTTTTCGAGATATCTGTACAATTTGTTAAATGTTGTAAAACCAGTAAAGAGCTATTGCGTTGATAAATTATAATTGCTTTCAGGGTTGAGAGTCCCATTCGTGCTGTCTGAGTTTAATTGTTTTTTTCTGCAGACATCAGTATTAAAGATTTCTTACCGACCACAATAATAATACAGACACAATCTTTTCTATTGTTTTTTATTATTATCAAACCATTCTTTTAATAACAAAGTATTTTGTTTTGCACATTGCAGACTATTTTTGCCGCGCCTATAACATTTTGTAATAGATAGGTTTCCATTAATTTCTTCTTTTCTAGACCCTTCACACATACTTCTTCACCGGGTCGGATAATTTGCTTCGACTAACATTGTAAAATTATATTAAAATAAATAATACAGACAAAATCTTTCTATTGTTTTTTATTATTATCAAGCCATTCTTTTAATAACAAGGTATTTTGTTTTGCACATTGCAGATTATTATTGCTGTGTCTACAACAATGGATGTTATATTTTAAACGGTTGTTTTTAACTCCGATAGCTTAGGACAACCTAGTGCAAGTATATCAGTTACAACGTTTTGCATTAGATAGGTTTCAATCAATTTCTTCTTTTCTAGACCCTTCACAAATACTTCTTCACCGGGTCGGCTAATTTGCATCAAATAAAGCGCTATATATGATAACACCATTCCAGCCGTTTAAGATTCATCCCAAGAAAGACTATGAATATTCCTTGTCATCCAGTCGTTATGTTTTATATGATCTTGGCTCAAACAACTAGACTGCATTGGCAGTTTAAAAATTTGATGCCAAACAACACCTTCCAACAAGTTCAAAACCGCAATTTCTTTGCACACAAACTCGTTTTTCTTGTATTTAAATTCCTGAATATCAATTATATACATGTTTGTATGTAAATATATGCAGTAAACTTCGACTAATTAAATTAATATTAGGAGCAATCTCCTTATATAGCAGATTACCACCATCTGGGTACTTTGCCAACCCACTTTTCAACCTATCACAAGAGTGAACACATTTTGAATTGAAACCGGCCCATGTGTATTTGCAGCCTCTAAACATAAATAAAAAACATAAATCAGAATCCACCCTAATTAAACACAATTGACTTGAATGCGATATTTTGCATCTGGCATACGTTATAACTTCTCGCTAGAAAGCCAAATTCAAAACATCTACACACATTTCCTCTGCACTTACATTTTTTAACATACGTGTGTTTTGAAGTATGTATGTTCCATTGAAAGTAATATAAAGCCGATCCTTATTCAAAACGTGCCCACAAGTATTTTACATTTGAAAGTATATAAGAATTCATGTTTTCACATTTTACATTAAAAGTATATAACGCCGATCCTAATTCAAAACGGTGCACGTGTAACTTCTCGCTAGAAAACCGAATTCAAAACAGCTACACACATTTTTCTCTGCACTTACATTTTTCAACATACGTGTGTTTTGAAGTATGTTTCATTGAAAGTAATATAAAGCCGATCCTAATTCAAAACGTGCCCACAAGTATTTTACATTGAAAGTATATAAGAATTCATGTTTTCACAACTATTTTACATTGTAATTATATAAGGCCGATACTAATTCAAAACGGTGCACGTGTATTTTACACATGGAAAATACGTCTGAACACGTTTTGAATTAGGACCGGCCCTACCCCTCTACTGGCATTCTTTTTGCTTGTGCCCATTTTCGCTGCATTTCCTGCTTGCTGCCGTCCTGTCTGGTCCTTCACACCTATTCGCTTGGTGGAAGTAATTCCAGCATTTGAAGCACCTAGATACATCCACTCTTCTTTCCACCGTGCAGTATAAGAGGCCTATTCTAATTCTGCTTCCCGTTATTGACATGGCATCTGCTTTGGACATGGTGACACTTATGGCCTTCGTGCCCCTTGCATTCGGCATTATCTTACCTAAAATGAACTCTTTTCCTTCTTGTCCACTCACCTTATTGGTGATGGCTTCCATTATCTTCTGTTTGTCTGTTGTCGGGTCTAGCCCTTTAATATGTATTACGTCAGTTTTCGCCCTTATGTTTAGTTTTCTTGTCTTTATGTCTTTTGTTGAGGATGTACCCTCAACTATCTTTTGCATCCTGTCTATCATCTCTTTGTCCTTCTTCATTACTATTAGCAGTTTTCCTTCTCTTGTGGTCCTCACGTGTTTTACAGCTTCTATTGTATCACTGCCTTTTAGTTGTTTTTTCATATCGGTCATCAACGCCTTATAATCTTTATCCTGTTTTTCGACCACTAGAGCGTAGGTCTCTCTGTTTTCCCCACTACCGTTAGGTGCCTTCAGGTTTTCTAACGTTGCGGGCGTGGTAAAGATCGCAACCTTGGGAGTTGTGTCCCTGAATATATACTCCACCATTTTCTTCATGTGGCTCAATGTCATGGTCCTGACATGGTGCATTGCCACCTATTTGTAGTGGCTTACTTCCTTTTTTATATGCTGCAGGTCCTCCCACATTCTTTCTTCCGAACCATCAAAGGTGGTTTTTAATTCGCCTATTGTTCTTTCCGCGTCGTTAGTGCGCGCTTTGCTTGTTTGGTCAATCACTTCCATTCCTGGACGTGATCTGACCAGTTCGGGGAATCGGTCTTTATACATTTTTTGTATCGACCTTTCCATTTTCAAATCATCCGATTCTACCATTACCACCTTCACCGTGTTGTCGGGTGTGTCTAGTGGATTTTCCACTATGACCTCCGTTTTTTCAAATAGGTCGTCCTTCCACTGTCTGTCTTTAATCATGTGCCACTCCCCGATCGTAGTATTCTCGGGTAAACTATCCAGGAGTTCTATTTCTTCTTCCCCACTTCTCGGTGTCGTTTGGGCTAATTTGGTGTATTTCGCATCCATCTCTCTGTACCTGTGTTCAAGTTGTTCGCATCGTCTGTCAGCCTCTTCGTTATTTCGTCTCATCTATAACTCGAGTCCTCTCCTCCTCTCGTTTTCTTCTTTGTTTTCTGTTACTAGTTGTTTGATAAGGCCTTGTAGAATGTCTAATCCGTACTTCAGTTCTTTATGTACCTCTCTTCTTTCGTTTTTAAATTTAACAAGTTGATCTGTTTTTGTTTAATTTGAGTGATCGTTATGCTCGTTGCAGCACCCAGATCTTCCAATTCCAGTGGTTCTAGTGGTTTTTTAGACTCCTCTCTAGTCTCATTGACCTCCATCGTAATGTCTGATGTTGCATTTGCGCTTCCCGCTCCTTCCATGTATCCTTTCGGTATCTTGCCACTTTGTCCCACAGCCCGGTCAATCACTGTGAGAGTGGTTTGCCTCTGGTCACCAGCTGACGATCGGGGGCACAGGAGAAGTCCCAACTCCGACCGGTACTGGGGGATCCGATGCCCTCTGCACCGTAAACGCTTTCCTATTGGTTGTCATCCCATATAGGTGCCGGTCTTCGATTTCGGCGCACGTTCATGTTCTCGCTGGGTCGTCATCATCTTGGTCCGAGGTTTCCATAGTCGTTTATCCAAATCTTTTATCCTTTACTCGCCAAGTCGTCGCCTAGAAAATAGATAGAAAGGTCCTTCTGTCCTCGGATACCCTAATAGCCGAGAAGGACCTGAAAAAGTAGAGTCGGGAGACAAGGGCGCCTCCCTGATAGGAAACAGTACAGAGGCTGAAAGGTACAGCTTTGTGTAGGTTCGGTGTTAGGGCATGCGCTCATGCGTGTTCGGGTTAGTGTGTTGGTGGTGTATGTGTGTGCGCTGCTTGAAGTTTGTTTTGTGTAGATGGTGTAGGTTATCTTGGCTTTCCCTTTACACATAAATACGTAAAGAGTACTGAGCCCCCTCACAGTTACAAGGTGTAAACCCACGAGGGGGCAACCTAACCTAACCTAACTTAACCTAACCTAACCTAACCTAACTTAACTTAACCTAACCTAACTTAACCTAACCTAACCTAACCCAATCTTTTTTTTTATTATAGAGGGTTGGAAATCTTCTATTACCCCCCATGGTAATTTGCCCTTCGCCTTACGATACCAGAATCCTTACCAAGGGGAAGACACTCGTCGTAATGAAGGTGGTCTAGTGCGACGGGTAGTGTTGGGTTTGGATGACCTCCCCGTAGGGTCGAGCCAGAGATCAGACCGTAGTCTGCCCCTGGATCCCCCAGAAGGAAGTCATCCAGACCAACTAAAACCGTTCCCTCTCTTCCCGCTAGTGACTGCCACTCTCGGAATTGCCGTAAGGCATTACTTCAAGAGTTGCCGCGGGGGAAGCAATTTCTCTCTAATAGTTGCGTATTCTTCATTTATGACTTTTTTTGCCTCCTACTCTCCTACTGCCTTTTCGTGTCTCCTTTAACCCTAATCTTTCTGTATTTGTCTTTCCTTTTCTTCCTTGGCCATCATTATCTCTCTAACATAGTTTTCAATAACCCCCCAAGCAAGCACGGAGTGTAGCATTAGCTTCGTAAAGTTCTGCACCGTCAATGCGGTGTGTAGCTGATTAACCACCTCAGTTCTTTGTTTATCCCACATTGTACACTCAAAAATCGTGTGCTCTGGATCATCTTTGTGGCCGCACATTATACACCTATCATGTTGGTATTTACCGATCGCATTTAGATAATTTGCGAAGCATCCGTGACCGGTTAGTATCTGGGTCATATGATACCTCACTTCCTATGAATCCACGGCTCAATCTTGGGAATAAGGGTTCTAGTCCATCATCTCTTAGGCGAATCCTTCCACCTTGACTGCCAGCGCATTATCGTTTTAGCTCTTGCCAATTTGGGTTCGGTGTTATTAGCCTTCCCATCCCACCTTTTCTCCGCCAATAGATCTGATGGTATCGTCCCTGCAACAACCATGATTGACTCCGCCGACACAGTTCTATACGCGCTGGCCACCCTGATTGCCACTTGTCGCTGCAGTGTGTATATTACGGCTCTACAAGCCTGTACCTTCAGCAGTCAGCCCAGATCGGCGCTCCATATAGTATCACCGACCCCACCACTGATGCTAGCACTTTCCGTTTACTGGCTAGCGGTCCCCCGACATTCGGCATAAGTCTTGCAATTCCTTGCAAGACCCTGTGGGCTCTAGTTATTTGTTTCTGCAAGTGTTGTTTGAATGACAGCTGAGGGTCTAACATTATACCCAGATACGTCACCTTTTTCTTGGCCGTATGTTCATTCCTCTTATTTTAAGTATGGCATTCGGGGGTCTCCTTTTACCCGACAACATTATTACCTCGGTTTTATCTGGTGCTAACATTAATTCAGCCTCCTCCAACTATTTCTCCACTTTCTTAATTGCTATATTTGCATTTCTACTAAGAGTTTCTTCGTCTCTGGCAGTCACTACAATGGCTAAGTCGTCTGCAAACCCAATTATTTTTGTGCCTTCAGTTAACGAGAGCCGCAACACTCCATCATACATTACATTCCACAGGGTGGGGCCTATTACCGAACCCTGTGGAGCTCCCGTTGTTACGGATATAACACATTTCCCGTCATATGCCCGTAGGTGGGTAATTCTTTTCTCTTGCAGATAGCTATCAATTACCCTGAAAAGGTGTGGTGAGACCCCCATCCTACCCAGTTCGCTTATAATTTTTTCTCAATTTGCGGTATTAAAGGCGTTTTGTATATCAAACATAATAGAAATACATATCTCCCTCGTATTCCAAGTGCCCTCTTTCGCCTATTTGGTCATTTGAATTACTTCTTCGATAGCATCCAGGGTTGATCTGCCCTCTCTGAAGCCATATTGCATAGGTGACAATCCACCATTCCTGTCAATTTCCGCCTTTAGTCTGGAATTCAGCATCTGTTCAGCGAGTTTAATGGTCGTATCTATAAGACATATCAGCCTATACGATTTAGAGTCCCCATCTGGTTTGCCAGGTTTTTTAATAAGAGCTACTCTAGCTTGCCTTCCCTCTTCTGGGAATTCTCCCTTCAGCAGAATCTTGTTCATAACAATTAATATAGAGTTTGGTATAGCTTCACAGGCAATCTTGATGACTTCCGCGAAGAGCGGTATTTCGATATTGTCGGACTCCAGATTAAGGTCTTTCCTACAGCTTTTTGCGGCTTGTGGAAATAGTGACTTTAATATGTCCCTCGCTTTTTCCATCGTTAACTCCTCTGCCGATGAGCTTTTTAATTTTTTGGCCGCTATCTGGTACCCCATTCCCCACACGTCATTATTTATTTCCTCACTTAGCTGCGCCCAGCTACGAATTTTACTCGCCTTGATTGCTTTCTTAAGCTCCCTCCTGGCTTTCAAAAACGCATCATGTTCCTCTTTATAATTATGCGGGTCTTTCTTTTGCTTCCTTTGATAACAGCGACGCGCTAAAGCGGTGACGTGTCTCAACTGGGCGATCTCTCCCGTCCACCAAAACATTGGCTTTCGTTTTACTCCTGGGTGGTTTCTTCTAGGCATGGCCATATTACATGCCTTAGTCATAACTTTAATCAGCTGTTTGTAGTGTAGACATGGCCTTTGTGCTTCCTGTACCAGAACCGTCCATAATGTATTTGTGTCAAGTTTTCTGAGAACCCACCCTGTTGCAGTACCCTGGCCCCTGATTAACTGGTCTTTCTCTGTTTTTATTTGGAATGTGATATAACAATGATCGCTCATTGATTCATCCCTCATAACCGCCCACTGATCGATTTTAGCCGCCATGGTTGGTGTAGCGAAGATGATATCTATCACCGACTCTGATTGACCTCTCACAAAGGTGGGGGCCGAACCTCGGTTAGTTACCAAGATTTCCTGGCTAGCCATCCAATCTATCACTTTCTCACCCCTCTTGTTTGTTCCAGCAGCCCCCCATATAGCCGCTTTGGCGTTAAAATTCCCCGCAATAATCATATCTCCTCTTCTCCTACTTATGTCAACCGTGAGGCCATCTAGAAACTTTGTGAATTCATCCAGAGTCATGTTGGGAGAGAAATAGCAACTATATATTACTATTTCTGGGGTTCCAATTGTTACACAAACAAAACCGTTTCCTCTCCCGACGTCCTTGATATCAAGCCTTTTATTTTTAATTACAATAGCCGCCAATCCGTTAACATCTTTCAACCAAGTTCTACTAATATTTGCGTTCCGCTCGCTAATCAGCAATACATCACTGCCATATGCTCTCGACGTAGCTTCTAATATGTCGTGGGCGACCTTGGACGTGTTTAAATTGATTTGTAAAAACTTAAAAACCCATAAATAAAGTAGTAAAGATAAAACTTAGTTTAGGTAAAACCTTATATATCTAGAATTATATACATATCACAGATTATCTTGGCCTCGTGATGTTGAGCTCTCTCGCTCTGTTCTCTTGCTTGACTTTGGCCAAAGCATTTCTAAATACCTCACACTTCCCTCCTCCCGGCCTGTGTCCTACCTTATTACACAGCAGGCAAAATTCCTGATTTACGCATTCCCGCGCCATATGTCCATTTTTTCCGCACCTACGACACATTCCCTGCCTATCTTGTCCACTACAGGTCTTGGAGGTGTGGCTATGTTCCCAACATCTATAGCAAGTTTTAACCTCGACGTTCTTTTCTGCATAGCAGGAAACTAAACCGATCCGCAAATCCTCGTCGGTGATTTTTTGGCGTCTTCCTTATTTACTGTGAGTGTCACTGTCTGGGTGTCTCTGTAACCGGGTCGCAGGGTTCCTATTTTATAGTTTTTCTTCCAGGTTGCCAATCTTGGCTTCTAGTGCTGCTACTACCTCCTGTCTATTTGTGGCTGCATCTAGACCCCTGATGTTTATAGTTTCCCTACCATCTTTATTGTCCATTTGTCGGTTCTAATAGTCATCCTTTTTTTCTTAATATCTCCCTAACTTGTTTAACTGCGCGCTCGTCCTTTTCTAGCGTAATAAGTACTTTACCGTCTCTAGTGCTTCGGACGTTTTTTATGGCCGTCAGTACCTCGCTATTGCTTAAGTCGCTTTTAATATCGGTTAGCAGTGTTTTATAATCGCATATCTGACGCCTCTCTTTCATCCTGTAATATTTTCTCACTCTGTTTCTGTTCCTTTTGCGCATTTAGTGTTTCGCTATCCATTCCTTCTGATCCCTAACCTGGGGAGGCTCCTCGGACGGGGTACACCCATGGCAGGGAAAACCCTCTGCCACTAGTATGACCTCATGCTATGTCCGAAAATGCCCACATGGGGGGAAAAATCAACCCCGGGGGGGGCTCCAGCCTCTTACACACAAAAGCTTTCGGATGTCCCACGCCTCCGACGACGTGGAGACCTCCCCAGGCGCTTTCCAAGCCGGGAACCCAACGGACGCTTGGGGTCTTTATCGGGGCACTTTTTTCCTCCCCTCCGACCTTACACGCCGTGGCGCCAGCATTTCAATCTGATCCTTTAGAACTTTGTGTTCTGCCATGTCCGAAATCATATCCATTACTAATGCCGTTTTAAAGAAGGAAAAGAAAAGGCCCGTCCGCCCTCGGATAACCTAATAGCCAATCGGGGCCGGAAAAATTAGAGTCGGGGTCGATAGTTAAAGAGTAGAAAATTTGACCCCTGATAGGAAAGATTAAAGCTAGAGTTCCACCCATAGATTGGTACAAGAGAGTACCAAGGAAGCAAAACGGAACCAGAAAAAGACCCTTTTCCTTTATCCGGGCTTGAGACCGGCTACAGCGACTACAGATGCGTGTGCCCCATACGTGCATCACTCACCCCACCGCAGGCGAAGTTAACTTAACCCAATCTAACTTAGCCTAACCTAACCTAGGGCGTCATCAGGACCTTGACTATGCCCGGCATCAGGCCATCTGGCCCTGAGGCTTTACCAGTTTTTATTTTCTTGATCGCTCTTTCGAGTTCCGAGATGGTAAAAAGCTCTTCTACTTTTTCTACTTCTATTTTCCAGTTTGACTCCTCATGTTTTTCGATAAATAGCTTCTTGACCTCATCCATCTTGCCTCCAATGAGCATGTGTACTTGGGGTATTTTTGGCTTTAGCTGAGTTCTGATGATTTGGTATGCATCCCCAAAAATATCAGATTCTAGCTTGTTGCATAATTCAGTCCACATTTAGGCTTTTCTCTTTTTATATAATAATTAATTGCCTTCTTAACCTGCCTTATATTCTACCCTATGTATTATTTTCTCTCGTCTACTGTGTGGAGTTCTTTGATATTTTTTGCGTTTTTTCCGCGCTTCATTGATCAGGTTTTGAACTTCCTCCGACCACCACTAAAGTAGTCCTCTGTCCCATCTGGCCTTAACAATGGGTGTATACATTTAAAATGCTGTCCTAGCTTTTTCCGTACAGCTTATCGCCCAGTCTCTATTATCTTTTTGCCAATTTGTTTATTGAAGATCTTAAGCAATTCCGTGTTGTTCGTAGACCCGTATACCCATCTTTCTTTAGATTTGTTTTTACTGCCAATCTCCAGTAGGATATAACGGTGGTCATTGCCGCTCTCCTCGTCCAGGAACGACCATCTAGGGTTATTTTCCATAATGCCATTTGAAACAATGGTGACATCTATATAGGAATGGCCCGCAGTTCTCTCTAAGGTTGGTTTTATTCCATCGTGTAACATTGTTATCCTTGTCACCCTTATCTACCACCAGCGCATAAGAGTCGCGGTCCTGTTTTTTCGGGCTGACTGAGAAAAACTACTTCTTGAATATATTTAACCATTATCTACAGCTGAACTGTTTTCCAGAAACATGGAAGAGGGCAAAACTGACGCTTCTTGAAAAGCCACGGAAAACTAGAGACGAAATACCGAAATATAGACCTATTTGCCTGCTAGACATTTTCGCTAAAACGTACGAAAACCTTATTAACCACAGGCTCCAAAACTATATCGAAGACAACGAAAGCCACAACGAAGGTCCACTGTACTAGCGATTAACCAAGTACTAGACAAAATTGAATCTAACAACAACAACGGCAAAAGGTGGAATGCCCTAATTCTTATAGATGTTCAGAATGCATTTAACACGGCGTCATGGTAATTAATTATAGAAAAAATGGTAGACCGAAATGTTCCGAAATATTTGACAAACATCATCAAGTCATATTTAGAAAACAGAAAAATTATAATCGCTAAAGACACAGAAATACAACTGGGGGAAGGTGTTCCACAAGCATCCGTGTTAGGTCCAACACTATGGCACATCTTATATGATGATAGTATGAGAATTGGGGTCCAAGAAGAAGTACAATTGGTTTGTTACGCCGACGACCTAGCGATCATAACTGGAGTTAGCACAGATATCGGTTTAAGACATGTGGTAAATGAAACAATGAAAAATGTTACAAAATGGATGTGCCAACATAGACTGATAATTGCCCCGGAGAAAACAGTAGCAGTAATTTTTAGCCGTAGTGGGAAAGTGAGGAAACTTCGGTTCAACATAGATAGGTATAATATCAAACGATCACTAACTGCCGACTACCTGGGTGTTAGAATAGACTACCGATTAACTTTCTCGGGACATATCAGCAAGGCATGTACGAAGGCAAGAACATTATGACAACATTGAGCAAGATCCTGCCTAATATAGGAGGACCAACCCCACATAGCCGCAAAGTGCTATATAGCGCGGCCCTATCCACAGTGTTGTACCCATCCCCAATATTATTGGCAAGTGCACTTAGAATTAAAAAATGCGTCAATAAATTATATCAAACTCAGAGAATCGTGAGGATACGTATATGTTGTGCGTACAGAACTGTATCATCAGAAGCTCTATTTGTAGTAGCAAGCACATGTCCAGTAGACTTAAAAATATTGGAAAGAAAATAAGAGGTGCACAGTGAAAAAGACTCCTACGGCAGAAAAAAAAGGCCGTTCTAGAAATTATAGTCGAAGACATGACAAGCGCGTGACAAGATAGATGGGACAAAAGCGACCTACACCTTAATTCCAAATATAAAAGCATGGATAAACAGAAAACACGGGCAATTTGATTTCAATACAACTCAAGCGCTGACCGGACACGGGCGTTTCGCAGCGTTGCTACACCGATTTAAGAAGATAGACTCACTTAAGTGCCAATACTGCAGAGACCCCGAAGATGACGCAAGACACACGCTGTTTGTATGCGATAAATGGACACAGAAAAGAACAGCTTTAGAGACACTTATACAAGAAAAACTAACACCCGAACGCATGGTAAAATTAATGCTTAGAAACGAGGATAGCTGGAAAAATATTACAGCCTACATAAGGGATATTATCAAACAAAAAGAAGTAGACGATAGAGATAGAGCGTAATAGATACGCATCCGACAACAATGCCCCTCGAGTCTCCTTGAAGTAGATGCCTTAGCTGGCGGTTCCTAGGAAACTGTCACCAGTGGGAAGGGGAAACGGAGTTTAGTGCGGTGACCCTGATATAACATCAGTTCAGATAAGTCCCACACTCCTCCGGCAATTGATGCTGATGTGGCCAGCCGGGGGTTAGGCATTAACGTTTCTCCTAAACCCAGGGGAAAAAACCTAACTTAACCTAACCTAACTTACCCTAACTTATCCTGAAATGATTTAAGACTCCACTCGTTGGATACAAGTGAAGCTTTATCCTTTTTTGTTGTTCGGGGCTTAGTTTGGGAATTACCCCAAGGGTGAGCAATGAGAATGGGCGTGGGTATGGTGTAAACTCAATAATAAGCAATCATAGAAAGAAAAAGGGAAATTGAGCGCCACTGTGTCTATATGGACAATAAAAGAAATTCAATAATCCTATGAGAAGATACAGAAACTCATTGGATATAAGCACTATAAAAAACTTACTACTTAATGAACTAACATATCTGGAAACCTCTTGAACGTATCTGCATCCTCTTCTATCACGATGATCCTGAAAGAGAATGTTACACAACAAATTTTCTATTAAAAAGACACTATTTGTGCTTTTCAATAAAAGAGCATAATAATAATTATGAGTCAATCATCTTGAGATTACTACACCAAAGATATTTTAGTTAAAAATGGATATCAAGAATAAATCAATTGTAACATGTCTGTACTTTTATATTGTTTCAGCATTCGTATAATTTCGTTACTTAAAAAAATTTATTTTCTCAAAGGTATTCTTATTAATATTAGTTACTCATAGAATAAAAAACTTGAATCCAAAAATGTAATTTAATGTAATTTCTCTCTTTCCTTTTTTTGTTAAATATAGTTACAAGTATAAAATAATAAAATTGAATTCTGATTTTAACTATAGGTCTTTCTTGACATAACAAGACCTTTTTTAATATTATTTTAAAACAAGATTCTTAATTCCCAACGAACAGATCTGTGTATTGGTTTACATATATATATATATATATATATATATATATATATATATATATATATATATATAATGTATAAGGAGCTACCAAGAGTTCTGAGGGTGGTTTAGTACAAGGTCGTATATGCCAAGCAAAATAATCCACATATTTGATCATATAAACTTAAAAATGTATGTTTCCCGTATTCTACATATGCTAAAATACCATTCAAAATGGTAGTTGAAATTAAGTGCCAAAAGGTAATATCGAAATGACTAAATGACGTAGTGAGATGTGCAGTGCTCAATGGTTTATACCGAGTTTGAATGTTAAAGGCCTTTGAAAGTACATTTGTTGTCCGGAAACCGGATGCGTATATGAATGTTTAATATCGATTACGCATCCAGGTTCTAGTGTAATTTATTTTGGTTTTGCATTTTAAATAGAATCAACTTTTGGACAATGTTTGTAAATTCTAAATTATTAGTTATAACAACATCAAATGTGATTGATGAACTGTAATTATTTTGGACCAATGATAGAATTTAATGTGATTTATAAAAATGTAGAAAGGACATGAGCTATGGTATGTGCGACACAAACGAAATGTTAGGATGTATTGGACGATTTAGTTATGGGGTAGTAGGCGAGAAAAGTTAAAATGGTTGCCGTAGAAAGCAAACAACGGGAGATTATTTTCGAACTTTATTGGTAAAAAGACGTGTTTTTTCATACTGTGCTAATTTGTAACGATTTTGAAAAAAAGTTAATAAAAGTATTTGTTTCTAAAAGAGTTTTGATTTAATAAAGTGTGGTAAAGAAGCAACAGCGACAAAAGCATAAAGTAAAGGTTGGTAATTGTGCGACGGTGAAACGACGGATAAGTTAGATTTGGAAAGCGAGTGGTTATAAGGAAAGAAGTTGAATTTGGATAGCGTGTTAAAGGTAGCAGGATATTGGGAAGATTTATATAAAGGAACGGAGTTTGAATTTGGATAGCGATTTAAAGCGAGTTATAGGTAGCAGGAAATCGAGTGGTTATACATAAAAGGAAAGAAAGTTGGATTTGGATAGCAATTTAAAGGTAGCAAGGACATCGGGAGGACATATAAAGGAACAGTAGTTGGATTTGGATAGCGAGTTATAGATTGGTAGCGGAGCAGCGGGAAATTTGTAAAAGGACAGCGAGTAGATTTGGATTAATTAAGAAGAAGCGGACGGATTTATTGAATACACGACGAGCGAGATTAAGGAGAACAATAATTGGTAGTGGAGGATTAGAAGCAGAAATTAGCACAGGGGAAGTTATAGCACTGGGTATTCAAAATTCTAAATTCGGGTTAATTATTTCAGGTATTGGGGAGCAGCTTAAAATTTCAAGAACGACACCTGGAGGCGGTACAAAATTCAACCAAATAGGACATCAGTGTAAAGACGCATACGGCGACACGGATTTTGAGCCAGCAGTCAGCGCGGCCAACAACGAAGTGTAAACCAGGTGAGTGCTGAAATATCTTAAACGTCAAAAATAGTCATAAATTTTGGTAGTAATTTAATTTGGCACAAAGCGTCGTTGATCTTAATAGAAATTTTGGCATATACAAAATACAGTAAAAAATTTAGTACTAAAACAAAAGAGTGCACTTTGGTTGGACTTGGTACATCTACTTATAACAGAACTCACTATAAGTAGTTAAACACCCTGAGATTAAGAGCTTAAATAGTCGAGGCATTGAAATAAATAATTTAATTAAAGAACCAACCAAACGTTGCAAATACGGGGTGTGCGTTAAGTATGCACATTTCATAAAAGGCGCTACAAAACGGGGCAAAAAGAGAGTGAGTGACGGACAGTGAGTAGTAATAAAAAAGGGGGTAGTAATCATACAGATAGATAGATAGTAATAGTAGAATATATATATATATATATATATATATATATATATATGATGTGTGTGTGTGAGAGAGAGAGAAAGGGGGAGAGAGAAGGAGTGGGTTTGTAGGTGGGTGTGTGTGTGTGTGTATATGTGTGTGCTTTTTATTATAGTTAGATGTACTTAAGAATGCACTTGTAAAATCAATTCTTAGACTTATTGTTCTTTATATTTTTCTTTAAAATTTAAAAGGTATGAGTATATACTGCTCAGATTATCAATATCACTTTTTGTATTTAATGAATTTGAATTTCTATAAATATGGCACATTTCTAAAAATGTTCTTTTAAATTTGTTAATTTCTATTTGTAAAATTTGTGGATTTTTGAAATTTATTTTATATTCATCATTAATGTGTGTATTGCAAGGGCACATGCTTTAGGTTTAACTTTTATATCGCTTTTATGTTGTATGATTCTTTGTTTTAAATTTTGAGATGTTTGGCCAATATATGAACGATCGCAATCTAAACAATTTAATTTATAAATTACATTTCTTTGTTGCAATTCATTGGTTTTGTCTTTAAGTTTGGAAAATAATTTATTTATAGAATTTACGTTTTTTTAGCAATGTTGATATTAAGGTTTTAAATATGTTAATAATTTTATGTGTCAGTCCTTGTATGTATGGAAGAGATTTATAGATTTGGTTATGGATGTTGTTGTTTGTATTATCAAGTTCTTTATTTTTGGTAATTTGTCTATGTCCTTGGTTGTATAATAAATTGTTTATTAAAGAATTAGGGTAGTTGTTATTTTTAAAAGCTTATTCAGTATTTTTAAATTTTTTGGTATAAAGTAGGATGTGATATATGTTTAATTCTATTTTTAATCCTAAAATAAAGTTAATTTTATATCAAATGAGTGGTACGAGTGATAATTTATATAGCGTCCAGAGCTAGTGGGTTTGATATACCAGTCAGTAACTATTTGATTATTGTTTTGTCTGATAACAAGAGTATCTAAAATGGTACCGAGTTGTTATTTTCAGTTTCTATTGTGAATTTTATGTTTTCGTTATATTTGTTGAATGTTTCTAAGGTGTAGTCTATTTTATCTTTTGAATAGCGGTTAGTATGTCGTCTACAAATTTTTGATAAATGGTAATTTAAATGTAAGATTAGGTATGATTTTATCTAAAAGTGTATTCATTATAATTTCTGCTATGATGGGACTTAAGTTAGATCCCATTGGACATCCTGTAGTTTGTTTATAGAAAGATTTATTATAGCAAAAGTAATTGTTGGTAAAAATAAAATCTATGATGTCTAAAAATATGGTTTTAGGTATATTACAATTTTGTTTAATGCTATTCCAAATATTTTCTATGTTGTTTAAGACTAAAACTTTTGGTATGTTGGTGAATAGTGATACAACATCTAAGCTGATTATTATGTAACCATCAGGTAACTTAATATTACTTATAAATTCAACAAACTCAAAAGAATCTTTGACATTGTAAATGTTTTTGGTTATTGATTTTTGTAAAATTTCTGAAATAAATTTTGATAGTTTTTCTGTTGGACTATTGTTTGACGCTATTATTGATCTCATTGGATAACCTGGTTTGTGAATTTTTGGAAGAGCATAAAATTTGGGAGAAACGCTACTGTAATTGTTTAAGCTTGAAAATTGTTCTTGGCTAATATATTTTTTCTTTTTTAAATTTCTAATGATTTCTAAAGTTTTTCTTTGTATTATAGTGGTTGGATCTTTTTGAATTTGTGAATAAGTATCTGCATCGTTTAATAAATCTTTAATTTTATTTTCATATTGGGTTTGTGACATTGCTACGGTTAGGTTACCTTTATCAGATTTTAAAATAATTATGTTATCGGCATCCTTTAAATATCGCTTGCTAAAAGTATAATCATAAATAATTTTTGATTTATGGTTGTTGGTTTTATGTAAAAAATTAGTTGCAATATTGGTAACTTGAGCTCGGTATATATCTCGTTCCTTTTCTGATTTAACTTCAAGCATAATATCTTCAATATCTGCCAATAAATTAGTGATTAATTTATTATTTATTACTGGCCTTAGGCAAAATTTTGGACCTAAAGCAAGAAGATTTTTGACATTTGTTGGTATTTCAATGTCACTAATATTGACAAACCATCTGTCACATTGATTAAAGGTGACAGTTTTTGATGCTTTTAAGATAACATCTAATTTTCTTAAATTGTTGTTTTTAACTTGATAGAATTTTTTGTTATAAACAATAACTTGTCTGCGTGAATACTAATTAAAAATATGATTAGGTAGAATATCAGCGACAGTAAGTTTTACATTGTTAAGTTCTTTAGTACATTCATCAACTATTGTATGAGTAATTTTGATTTCTAAATTTAAGATCTTTGTTTTGATTTTACGATTAAAGCTATTTACTTTTGAAGCCAATATTTTACTGTGATTGTCTAATAAGTTACAAATATTTTTTACTGCATTTGGAATGTGGTTTGGTAGAATATCATAATGTCTGCATTGTAAAAGAAAAATTTTGTGATTCTTCATAGAAGCTAATTTGTTGTTTAGTTTTGTCCAGCGCTTTAGTAAAATGGTGGTATCTTTTCCATATATAATTGATATCATTTGATAGAAACCCATTGTAGTACAGCTTGTATAACTTTTTTTTATTGTAACGACCTTCTTTTTATACGATTGTGTTGAAATTAGCAGGTTTTAGGTCGGCTGGTAATAAGAAAACTCTTTTATGGCCTAAATTTTCGCATATATTTTATGCTTGATCACAGGCAATAACTAAAACGTACAAACTATTAACAAACTACTAAAGTGAATAAAATAACTACTTACAGTGAGGGTATTTACGTTAGCTTATTCTGAAGAATTTTTAGAACAATTTTCTTTAATAATTAAAAAGAAATAATGTGTATATATAAAAAATTTGATGAAATAAAATATTGGTTTGATAGAAGAAAGAAAATTGTTCTAAAAATTCTTCAGAATAAGCCAACGTAAATACCCTCACTGTAAGTAGTTATTTTATTCACTTTAGTAGTTTGTTAATAGTTTGTACGTTTTAGTTATTGCCTGTGATCAAGCATAAAAATATATGCGAAAATTTAGGCCATAAAAAAGAGTTTTCTTTATTACCAGCCGACCTAAAAACCTGCTAATTTCAACACAATCGTATAAAAAGAAGGTCGTTACAATAAAAAAAAGTTATACAAGCTATATATATATATATATATATATATATATATATATATATATATATATATCAAATAAATTTAGTTCATATTCCTTATAAAAATCTAAATCACACGTAGCTAGTTTAAGTAAATAGAATTTCAAATTTATCCTGGTATAGAAATGACACAATGACCTTACTAAAGATTAGACATCTGTAATTAAATCTTTTTAAACAGGAAGTGGACTTTGGAATCTCTTTGTTTTTGAACACATGTATATCCCACGTGTCTTACAAAATTACTTTAATATTACTTTCTAAAGGACCATATTTCACTTTGGTTAAATTTGTTTAGCACAATTTTAGAAAATAACTCTGTTATCAAATTAAGGAAATATTACCATTTTTATGATCTTACGCAAAGTTAATTTAACATGATTAAGTAATTCTCTATTAAAATTCAATATCGTTCGTCAATCCAATGAACACTTTTAAAAGTCTAGCAAACGTAGTAACTGAAAGTTTAAATACCTGGACTTAGTGAAGGTGAAGAAGTTACCTCTTCCAAACGAACTGCGATGGACAAGTTCAGGTTCTGCTTACGAAGCTTGATGCCTAGGATATAACGTTGACGACTAACATCTGCTAAATACGTCTTTCCCAATAAATGTCAAACAACAGCTTTAAATACATCCATAACGAAAGTTGCCTTAATTCTAATTATTAATACTGGTTATTCCAAACACATTAATAGTCACCGATCTCTCTAGCCATGTTTGTTAAGAAGCGTGATCCGTTGTCTTGCCGGAACCTGAAGAATGATAACATTATGGGGCCCCCAAAACGACCACGAATCCTTCACTCCTACTGTGGGTATCCGAAGACTCCATTTGACACGCAATCGTGTCCGCATCCTTTGAAGTATGTAGCTTCGTTCACATTTTAAACCACAATGGCGAGTTTGCCTTTTAGTATCCTCCACGTAGAGAACAGCTGATATGTCTTGCGCGTCACCTCGTGACACTATTTAGGCAAGCACTATTTTAATTTAATAAAAGAAAGGATATAATCCGCCTACAGATTAGGCAACACAAATGACTTGTTCGTTACGTAGTCCTTTTTAAATACGTATTTAAAGTGTTTATTACTATTAAATATTTCCTAGTAATGCATTTAAAGCTAATTAAATGATAATAACGTCCTGTTCTATTGTGAAATTGTTTCCTTCAGATATTACTATATTGAATACAAAAAATCAGATATCACAGATCTGCAATAAATAGATGCGATCTCTTTAAAGCCAGTGCCACAGAATATATATTCGTTACAATCCTAACGTAACCCAAACTAACCTAATCCAACCTAACCTAACTTGTTTTTTTATAGAGGATTAGGAACATGTTGCATGCACTCCTCGGCTTGGATGTTCTATGCCGGGGTGTAGTGTCCGGTTCTCCCTTTTATTTGGACCTGCCGACGAAACCCTTCCCTCTCTTCCCGCTAGTGACAAAGCGCTATGGAACCGTCCATTGGACATTACTTCATAGGCTTGCGGGGTCTTTTTTCTATCTTTGGTCTTTTACCTTTCTAGCTGTCGTTGCTTCAGATTGCAGCATCAGATCCGCGATATTGCCTATGTTTATATTTTCGCCACACGCGAGTGCCGCTTCCTGGCGCTGTCGCGTCCATCGTCCACACTCAAATATCGTGTGTAGTGGGGAGTCCTCCTCATCGCAGTACCAACAGGTTGAGTCCTCCTTTTTTATGCGGCAGAGGTAAGTGCCAAACACTCCGTGCCCCGTAAATGCCTGGGTCAGGTGGTAGTCAGTGCCTGTCCATTTGTTTTTGCACCATCTCGTGACATCCTTAATAACCGTCCTGGCACATCCGTTGTATGTTGACCACTCTTTTTGCCACTGTATCATCGTTTGTTGTCGAGCAGTTTCTTTGTGCTCTCGGCCTCTTGTATGTATTGATACCCTCTCTTCTATTATTAGTTTTTTTGGCGGGTGTTTTGCAATGGCTAGGACCGCCGACGTAGGAGCCGTCCGGAATGCTGATGTAACTCAGGCTGTTAGCTTCCTGTTGGTTCTTTCTAGCATGTTTACATAGTGCTTGTACTTAAGTGTGCTATAATATATAGGTGCTCCGTACAGTATTACAGATAGTGCCACTTCTGCCAGGATCTTCCTTTTTTCTGTCCTGGGTCCGCCCTTATTTAGCATTAGTCTTGCTAGTGCCATGGTCATTTTGTTTGCGCGTCCACATACCTCCCGTATGTGGGTCGTCATTTTCATATTGGTGTCCATAGTCACTCCCATGTATTTTGCAGATCTCTTACTCTGGATTCGCATGTCTCCCATTTTGATGTTCGCCTTTTTTAGCCTCCTTCCTCGATATAATATTACTACCTCGGTCTTATGTGCGGCTAGCTTTAATCCGATATTTTGGAGAGTTTCAGTGACTAGTTGCATTGCTCGGTTTGCATTTTTTCTATTGTTTGTTTGGTTTTGGACCTGATAATCAGTGCTAAATGTCAGCATACACAATTGAGGCGACGCAGTCACCCATGTTCATTCTTATTATAGGGTCGTATAGTATGTTCCACAAGGTTGCACCGAGGACCGATCCTTGCGGAACACCGCTCGTAATTTTTATCTTGTGGTCGTCTTCGGTCAAAATGTATCGATTGTTGACATACGACTGCAGTATTCTTATCAGATAGGAGCTGATTTGTGCATTATTCAGGGTTTTGATTATTTCGTTCCAAGGTGCAGAGTTAAAAGCATTTTCCACGTCTAACATTATTAATATACAGAAGTGGCGATGTTGGTAGGATTTGGTCTGTATGTTTTTAATTTAGTCTTGGATCTTTTGGAGAGCGCTCATTGTTGATCGTCCTCTCCTAAAGCCAAACTAGTTCTCATAGAGTGGAGCTTTTTCTTCAATCTCGTTTTCCAGCCTGGTTTTTATTACTATTTCCAATAGCATCCCTGCGACGTTGAGTAGGCACAGTGGCCTGTAGGTTGTGACGTCGTTGCCCGCTTTTTTAGGCTTCTTCGATAAGTATTAATCTGGCAACTTTTCATCGTTCAGGAAAGATGCCCTGTCGTATGCACTTGTTCATTATTTCTCTGAGGCCAGTTTAGTTTGTTTTCGCCATAGCCTTTATCACTTCTCCAGGTATATAGTCCGGGCAGGGGGCCTTGTTGTTTTTAATTTTTTGCGCAGTGAACAAGACTTCATCATCTGTGACTCTTTGTATTTCCTCGTTATGTACGATTATTTGTGGCCACAGCTGTTCTTGATGCTCCGGTAACAGTAGTTGAATCTGCTTCAGAGTATCTTCCCAATTGAGTTTTAATCTCGGTCGAAGTTTGAGCTTGTGTAAGGCGATCTGGAATCCTTGGCCCCATACGTCATCGTTAATTTCAGTGCACAGACGTTTCCAGGCATCTTGTTTTTCGTTATTGATGATTCTTTTTAAATCTTTTTTTTTGCTTGTATTCTTTATTGGCTTTATGTTTTTTCTGCTCATTGTTGCTATTCTTGTTTAATCTACACATTTTTCTTCGAGCCTCGATGCACTCTCGCCGTTTATCTCCAATTTCTTGGGTCCACCTATATACAGGTAGTTGTCCGCTTTTATGCTTTGTTTTTGGTGGGAGGTACTTATTACATTTTTCTGTGATAGTGTTGATAAATTGTGTGGCGGCTATGTCAGCATTATGTTCCAGGATTGTCAGGTTTCCGCTATTGGCTTCTAAGGTTGCTAGATTTTCAGTAGTGATTTTCCAGCCTCTCTGAAATCTGTTTCCGTAATTTCTGGGTGTCGTATTGCGTATGTCGTATCGTATGTATCTATGACTGCTCATTGACTCCTGATCTTCTTCTACCCACCAGCCTGTAATGCGATTGGCGATGTTAGGTGTGGCTATGGTAATATCTATCCATGACTAGCTATCCCACCTCTGTTTATTGCTACCAAATCATTTGCCTCAATACATTCTTCTAGGACCTGCCCTCGTTCGTTGGTCACCGTAGATCCGAATATTGGTGATTTTGCATTTAGGTCTCCTCTTCCTCTTTTCGACAATGGTACCTCGTTGCTGAGGCATTCTGTGTAATATGTATAAAGCTGTTCGTGTCCTTATCGCAAAAGTACTGTGCTGCTCTCGCTATATTTGGCTCTTGTCCTAGTACGATATCGATTTTTTGTTCTATTTGAGTTTGCGTCAGCATATCATGGGCAGCTTAGTCCGGTCCAGATTAATTTGTAATATACTATACTGTCAAAAAAGGGGGTGGGCTTATAAAATGTTTAAATAGGGCTTCGAAACAACTTGCTAGAATGCAGGTATATTTGGTTTTGTTAGGGTATTTTTGTTTCAGGTATTTTGGTTTATAAATTAACAACAACTATTCCACGTTTATAAATTTATAAAGCTTTTGAAACTGCATTGCATTCAACAACGTATACCGGCCAGAGACCAGGCTAAGCTAGTTGATAAGTTTGCATTGTATACGTATTTTTAATTGTTATGATTACACGTATATAAAATTTAATTTGGAGTTAGCGTATTCTGAACCTTTTGGATGTAAAAACAAATATCAAAATTGTGTGGTATACTACGCGTTTTAAAATTTTAAGGAGTTAAGTGATACTCCTGAAAAATTTGTAAATCAATTTCAGTTTGAATATGTTTTGACAATTAAAGAATGGTTATGTAATGACAGGACGTTTACCGAATAAGACATAAATGTCTGTTACGTATAATTTAAAAGCTGAACCATCGAAGTTGTTAGCTATTTTCAATATTGTAAAAAGTTCAATATACATAAATCACTGGATTATCAAACCATCTAGAAAATGAATGTATCTAGAGAAAAGAACTGTATTATTAATCATTTATTAATAATTATAAATTGCATAGTGTGCGTAGACGTAGCGGTTATGGCAACGAAAACAAGAGAAGACGGGTTGTATTTATAATGGACTTAAAAATTTGTATTACTGAAAAATAGACGTGTTTTTGAAAGTCAAGTTCTACCTGGAGTAGCAACTAGTGAAGAGAAGTAGATTCAGTGGTACTGGTGTAATGAAAATATAAATACGGGGTAATTAAAACTTTTTGTAAGTTTATTACTCTTTGTCCTCGTGACTATCAGCTATATACTAAAACTCTCTATTTTAATCTGATATCACTAGGTCGAGATTTTCTTCTTTATACTCCAAGCCCAGGGTAATGTCGGATGGAAAACGGCTTTAGACAAAGAAAACTCTTAAGGGTTAAACGGCTAGTAGAGTGTTAGCTCTGGGTAGATCATGAGCATGGGTCATGGGTGGACAATCGACCAAAAATATTTTTAATAGGCGCCACCGTATTTTTTAATACAAGTGCCAACAAAATTTAACTGTGTTTGTATAAGGGGAATGCGGAAACCTTATCTTAACACCACTATCATAGCCATAAAACTTGAATTTCACTCTTTAGCACACACTTACCAAAACCTCAACCACCAGAAGTCAAACAGTTGTCTCAGCTTTACCTGTGAACAAACAAAAACACCACATGGACACCATTTGTGTCCTCAAAAGCATATGCCCAAAAATATAATAAGTGACTTTAAACATCTGTGAAATACTAAAGGGATTCATTTTCATTACTCTATCTTTTTACTTAATGAGGGTTTGCTCTAGTTTTCTTTTTCCTAATTTAAATGTTGAATAATAAAACGTCTTTCAAAAGAAACAAAAGGAATTCTATTTATATATAGAAATCTGATTATATACATGTGACTGCAATATATATATGATTACTATCTTGTCATAAAATTTTTATAAAAAGAATTTTAGTGAAGTTTAACATTCAAAATAAATATGTATAAATGGATCATTTCTATAAAATTTAGTTTAAGCAAACATGTAATAAATTATTAGTTCATAACACATGAGTTTATTTTTACCATAATCATTGAAGTACTTCATTGACCATTTACAACAAAGATTTGTCATAAAAAAACAACGATTATAAAATGCAAATACTCAAATTTAACTGTAATCTACCAAGAAAATACGCGAATTTCAGCACCAATAAAAAGAGCTTTTACATGACCTGAATGTTTTTTAAGCAAAATGTGAAAATTAAATCAAGACTACATCTGTCGTCTAGATTAGGAAAACAGAATCTATATTATTTTTTTATCTGACATAAGTTGTCATTCTAAATATCTTAAAACACATTGAATGCGTGTACAAATAACTGACAAACTAGATATTCATTCGTTGTGTTACTAACTTTAAAAAAACTACTTTATACTTTTGTTACTCTAATAATCAACGTAGGAAATCTCATAATAATTTACTATACTTTCAAAGTAATGGAAAGTTTCAAACACTCACGTGTATCCAAATAAATTGCAGGTGCAAAATCATGACTTCAGCTGTTGTATTTTTTCCAGCGTATTAATCATCAGTAAGTTTGTAGTGTCAAGATTCCTTGTAGAATAAATTACTGCTATACTGCGTAGTTGTTAAATAGAAGGAAACCATAACTGCTTGCTTTAAATTATTGCGACGAAAATTTATTATAATTTAACATTGAAAATTGTTGTTGTAGATATGTCCATAAGATATTGCATGTCTTAAATGATGTATATTATCGTTCCATGTTCTCAATTCAAGTTCTTCTTCTTCTTGACTCTATTAGACGCCTCGTGTTTTAGTCGGGCCATCTTGACTTTTATCTCTAGTCTACAAAAAGCGACTTCACTCTTGGACGTTTGAAATAAAAGTGCCGATTATTAACCTGACAGCGCTTGGTAACAAGCCTCAGAATATATATCTTCTAGAATCTATGTGTTATTATGAACATTATACTTTAATTTTTATTGGCTGAATATTTACGAATTAAATGCTTTAAAATTTATCTGTTTTATTATTAATTTATTAGGCTTGGTGTAACTAGGAAAAAAAATACGTTACACTGGAATGCAGTAAAGTGAAGTCTAAGGTAGCAGTTTTGTGGCAAAGAATAAGTAATTAGAAGAGGGAGTGCTGGTCTGTACCGTTATCGTTTTGAAGAGGAAAGAATAGTGGAATTGGAGTTATCCGAGTATTTGTATAACATAGAATTTGTAGAAATATTAGTAGTTTTATAGTCCGGAGATTACCAGTTGCTCGAGTTACTTATTTTTTCAGGAGGTGCCTGCAGTTGGTCACTTGGCTTCAGGACGGCTGGAAGGCGGCGCCTGTATCTGGATTCCAGGTATTAGTATTTAATATCTACGCAGTGCTTTAATCAAATTTATAAAAGTGGAACTAGTGTTTGGGGATACTTTTGGCTTTTTAAATTATTTTGAAAACTCCTTGGATATTTGTTTGGGTGTCTAGTTGAGAGGGGTTTGCCTAGGACGGACCCACCCTAGGTAGATTCCGCTACGTGTTGACGGCCCTGTGAAATATATAAGTGCAGCAGCCGTGTTAAATATTTAATGATAAATTGTGTGGCATAACTCAACAAGGCTCTAAAATAAGACAAGGAGTGACAGATAGATATACTACGCCTATCACTCATAGGGTAGGATCACAGTAGTATAAATAATAATACGTATGGTTGCCATTTTGTTACCATAAAATTTAAGTCGTCACAGTCAATAATTTCCAATATCACAGTAAGTTGTCACAGTCAAGTGAGGTTTAGTCTAGGTTTATTAAGCTTGTGTTCATATCGTCCTCGTTGCTATAGCTCTGAGCCAACCTGTTGTAGTCGTTTCTCCTCCATGGCACTGTACTGTTCGTATCATCTTGTTGCCTGGCATATTGAAGAGCGCGGTTGAATACACTGCATCCTCTGTTGCCCGGTTTATGGTCTTGGTTACAGATTACACACCATTCCTTGTTGGTGCAGTCCTTTGCTAAATGTCCCTCCCTGCCGCAATTGCGGCAGAGTCTTGTACGGTCTGGGCCATTGCATACCCCAGCTAAGTGTTCGGTTCCCCAGCACCGGAAGCACTTTTCAACCTGAATCCGTTTTTCAGTGCGGCACGGCACTATGTCTATGCGCAGCTCGTTTTCCGTTAACTTTTTGGCATCTTCTTTATTTATTGTTAGGGAAGCGGTCACCGTTCCTCCCCAGCTCGGGCGTAACTCACTTATCTTAATATCCTTCCCTTTCAGGCTTCCTAATTTGCTTTCAACGGCCTCCAGAATCTCCTCTTTACTTGTCAGGGCATCCATTCCTCTTATATGTATCGTGTCCATACTTTCCCCACCATTAGCCTCTATTTGCTCTTTTAATCGTTCGTTTATAAGTGTCTCGTAGACCTTTCCTAGTACGTCCAAGAGACATATTGCTCTATAGTTAACTACCGCTGAGTTGTCTTTTTTGGGCTTTTCCAGCAGTACTAATTTGGCCCTCTTCCACTCTTGCGGGAAAGAGGCTGTGTTAAATTAATTATTAAACAAATCCACAAAGTACTGCCTGTTACCTTTAATCACTGCCCTTATGGCTTCCGGTACTATCCCATCCGGTCCAGGAGATTTACCTGTTTTTATCTTGCTCCGAGCGCTTTTGACTTCCTCCAAAGTGAATGGTTGGGGAAGACCGGCGGTATTGTTACAGTTTGCTTCTTTGTAGATTGCCCTTTCGCCCTCTTCCTGTAGGATAAACAGCTCCTTGGTTGCTTGTATTTTTTCTTCCTGTGTCATGTCTCTTTTAGGGGGGATCTCCTTTAGTTGGTGACGTACTATTTTGTACGCATCACCATATATATCACTATTTAGCTCCTCGCACAACTCTTCCCACTTTTTTTCCCTTTAGATTAATTACTGTGTATTTCACTGTCTTTTTCTGCACTTCCATATGCTGTCCTTTGGTACTTTCTTCGTTTTCTCCGGCATTCTTCAATTAGTGACCTCATACTATTTTCCCACCAGTACGGCGTTTTAAAGTTTGAGTCCGTTTGAATTTTTGGCGTAGTTTTCTTATATACTTTTACGACCATTTCTGTTCAGGCTACCGCTGTCTTTGAAATATCTTTAATTATTAAGTTACAGTGGCTGATGATTTTTCTTTCATCAATCATTCCAAATTTTTATTTTTTATTAACGTTTCGGTGTTGAGCAATCTCGGCTACTATGTATCGATGGTCGCTGAAGGTTTCGTCAAGAGTACTTGCCAGCTTGGTCTAGATGTCAAAAGTCCATCGCTACATGCCGTGATATCTATAAAGGATTCTCCATTTGTTCGGATTAACGTGGGTTTTGCACCATCGTTTAACACGTTCAATTCCATCGTACAGAGTCAATCCATAAGCAGTCTTCCTCTTTTGTTAACTACCTCTCCTCCCCAATGTGTGTGTTTAGCGTTGAAGTCTCCTCCAATTATAATATATTTATTGGTTCCTCTAACTTCTCGGCCTAGTTCGTCCAGGAATCGTTCGTATGTCTCTATTCCGCTATTAGGGCTTATATACACGGAGAATATTGCATATAGATTTGTTCGTACCATCATGAAACACTTACCACTTTTATAGTGTGTCACCCTATCGTTTAGGTGCGGGTATTTCATAGTTCTCATTATTGCTGCTGATTTTTCCGCGTTACAGTAGTAATTTGTTTTATTTTTAACCTTTATATTAGGTTCGCTTATGATTATATAGTCGCACTTGTTTTGCTTGGCAACTACCTCGGCCATATTTTCAGCTGTTGCATTTCTGTTTAGATTAATTTGGAGACATTTAACCATAATAAATTGTATCGGAACGGGCTAATTTACTTAAATCTAAATTATAAAAAATATCACAGTCTACTATCACAGTCTAATATCACCGTCTTCTGTCACATTATCGGCTCATGCCCCACTCCGGGTGCTTGGCCCCCATTTTCGTTACCCTGTATACGTGCCTGATCCTTTCGATCGGCTTCCTTTCTTGCCCGCTTTAGGGCTGTTTTAAAGGCTTGACAATTACGCCCGCCTGCTTTATGCCCTGTTTCTGCTTGGCCTTGGGGCTCAGATTAAACACAACCGCTGTTGATTGGTTTTGCCTCATCCATATAGATATAATATGTAGACTGTCGTCGATTCTTCTTTATAAGGTGGCTTTATCTTTGGCCGTTCCTACCAGCGCAAGGTCATCGGCATAACATACCACCTTCACATTTTCTGGATATATTTCTCTCATAACATTATCGTACATCACGCTCCACAAGGTAGGTCCCAAGACCGAGCCTTGAGGAACTCCGCCTCCTAGTTCCCTTTCGTGATTTCGACTAAGTGCTATTCTTCTGTTTGTGAAGTATGATCGAATTAAATTTATTAAGTACTCCGAGATGCCCTTTTCTTTTAGACGGTCGATAATGTTTGCCCATATTGCTGTGTTAAAAGCGTTTTTAATGTCTAAAAGCACTAATGCGCACCATTCGTTACCGTCCTTATTATTTTGTTTCACCGTTTCCAGCACTTGTTGGACGGCCTGTAACGTTGATTTACCTTTACAGAAGCCATACTGGTTTATGTGTAATCCGCCTTGTATGTTGATCTCTTACAATATTCGATTATTGATTAACGTTTCGTACACTTTGCCGATAACGCTTATAAGACATATCGGCTTGTATGGTCGCACTTGGTGTTGATCTCTTTTTGGCTTCGGTATTAATACCAATTTGGCCTTCCTCCATTCATCTGGAAATTTATTTTGGTCCTTCAGATTATTGAACAATTGTTGGTAGTGCTCATCATCTTGTGCCATTAAGATACGTACTATTTCAGCCGGTATGTTGTCTGGTCCTGGGGCTTTTCCTTTTTTTATTCTGTTTATTGCCACATACATCTCTTCTTTTGTGAATGACCTTCCCCAATGCGTCGGTTGTATATTAATCGTCTTCATCTCTTCTGTTTTTCGTATAAACAAGGTTTGAAATTGCCGGTCTTTCTCCTCCACCGACATGAGCGTTTTTGTGAGCGTTATCTTCAATTGATTGGTACTTAACTTAACCTAACCTAACTTAACGTAACCTTTTTTTAAGAGGATTGAGAATCTTCATATACCCTTTTGTATGGCTAGTGCCGCTTAGTGTGGTATTAGTGGTACTTTCGGGAGGACACCATATCTTGTTCTATGATATGGTGTGTTGTATTCAAATAGGAAACCGAGTGTTTATTTCATCAGTCGATTTAGTATTCGCCTACCAACTAAACTCATTCTCTCTCTACCAAAGGACCCTTTCGGAACCGCCTAAAAGGCATCTACTTCGAGAGGGATCGAAGGACTTGGTTGTTAACTACTTCAAATTTTTATTTGTCTGTGATATTTTTTATTATGTACCTTGTTGAATTTTTTCAAATTGTCTTTCGTCTTCTGTTTTCATTTTCATTATTTTTGTAGCAAATGTTTCGAATGCGGTCCAATTTCTTTTGTTTTGAATCATGAGGCCAATTATATTATCTGGATTTGCTTTTTGTCCTAGGTATATATGTAACTTGTGCCTTTCCACAAACCATCTCGGACAAATAAACAATGAATGATTTGGGTCATCCTTTATGTTTGGACAGTACCAACAATCGGCGTTGTTTTTCTTTTTTATTTTATATAAGTATGTCCCAAAGTAACCATGCCCGGTCAGTACTTGACTTAGGTGGTAGTTTACTAAGCCTGTTAATTATGTTCTGTATTCTTTTAATGGCTGTTTCGTCTCTTGTTGTTGTTATTAGGGCTCTACCATTTTTTAGCGGTTTTATTCCGTTAATTATTTCGGCTTCTTTGACTCCTTTCATTGCTTCCTTGATACTATTAACTATAGTTTTATATTCTAGCCCTTTCTTTTCAACAATGAATGCATGTGTTTTTTTTTCCATGTTATTCTCTAGGTCCTTGTTTAGGTGACTGTTGGTTGTATATATTTTGACCTTTATCTTAGAGTCGTGGAACACATACTCCACTATCTTCTGTAGTATTATCATATTTATGTTTTTTACATGATGCATAGCTATATTTGCGGTTTCATTTAAGTCATTAGTCTCGTCGAATATTCTTTGCAGATTATATAGTAGATTGGTTTCTGTGCCATCATGTCTTATTTTAAAAATTTTTTGGTTCTTTACCATCCCCGAATTTTTAAATTTCCTATTCATTGAATATTCTAGCAATTTAAATTCCTCTTTTATGTGTTCTAGTTCTGTGTACGTTGCTTTATAAATTTTCTGGATGCTCTCGTCCATGTTCTCATCGTCTGGTTCTACTAATACTACTTTGGTGTTACTTTCACATTCTATAGGATTACCGACTATTATCTCTGTATTTGTAAATAAACTGGAATCCCATGTTTTATGGTTGTTTATGTTCCAATCTGTAAGCGTTCTGTCTTCTATAAAGTTTGTTAATTTCCCTTCTCTTTCTTCCTCTATTTGTGCACATCTCATTTCTAATGTTTTGCACCTTTGTTGGAATTCTTTTTTTTGTTTTTCCATCTCTGTCTTTATGTCCTGTACTTGATTTATTAGTTCCATTGTTTTTTCCTTCTCACACAAATATTCCCTTATGACCATCTCTACCATTTGTTGAGCTTCTGATACACCATTTTTGATTTCTTTGTGAACTGATCTATTTTTCTCTTTAAATTTGTATAGGCTGTCTATTTTTCTTTGAGTCTAGCTAGGCTTATACTTATGCCTTTTGCGTCTTCTGTTTGATCATACTTGGGACTACCTTTGCGTCTACTTTTTTGGTTTTTCCTCGTGTTTATGCCTGTAGGTTGATATTCTGCAATTTTGCTGTTATCTTCCTCAGTTGATATGGCTGAGCTGGATGTGTCTTCGGCGTTTGTTCTTTGTGTTTATTTATTGTTTCTAATACCTTCTTTTATTACAGCTGCTGAACCACTAGTTGAGAGCTGCTGCTGTTGTTTGTTACTTAGTGGTGTTTTTTGTGGCATATCTTCTTATTTGAGAGGTGTTCGGTGTGTTGAGGATCTTCTAGTAGTAGGATCTTCGATGTTTTCCCAATCGCATATGCTCCGGCTTACTTATTCTATTATATTTTTAGATTTATCTACCGGGATCTTTGCTCTTTTCTTCGCTTGTTGCTCTTGTACCTTTTTGCCGTCATTATTTTGACCTGCTGTCTGATCTTTTGCTTTTACGTTTTTGCGTCATTCTTTCGCCGCCAAGTCTTGTTTCATTTGTGAGGTTGGATTCTCTTTGAATGATATATGTTCCATGTGTAGTTTACTCCCTTCTCTAGAGAAGCTCCCCGAGTTGGGTATACCCGCGAAAAAACCGCAGGCGAGTTCCCTCGCCTAACTCAGATATGTCTCATATAGGAGGTAATATCATCCCCTTGGGACTCAGGGCCTTATTTTCAATAGATTTCAGAGCTCCTGCGCTCCGATACGCAGACACCCCTTCAGATGCTTGGGGCCCATCGGACGCTTTGTGTCTGAAGTGGTCGCAGAACTCAGCCTCTCCTGACACTGCACGCCGTGGCGCCGACTCAATACTTCAATCCAATCCAAGTTCAAAAGCGTGTCCAATTCGAACCGTTCCGTCGCCATGTATAGAGCAAAATGAAATAAAGAAATAAAGAAGAAGAAGGAGAAAGGTCCTTCTGCCCTCGGATAACCTAATAGCCGAGAAGGACCTGAAGCACAAGAGTACTAGAGAGAGTACTAGAGCGTCCCCCTAATAGGAAAGAAGGAAAGATGCTGAAAGTTACAACTTGTGTAAATGTCAGGTGTTAGGGCATGCACGGAATGCGTATATCAGTTAGAGTGTAGGTTGTGTTTGTGTACGTGCTTGGGGTGTATATGTGTGTGGGTGATGTTGGGCTATCCTTAGCTTCCTCTTTGCGTTGGACCTCAACGAATTGAGATTCCTCACAAAAAGTACTAGAGCCCCCTCACCACTACAAGGTGGATAGCTCTGCGGGGGAACCTAACCCAACCTAACCTAACCTTTTTTTTATTATTATAGAGGGTTGGAAATCTTCCGATGCACCCATAGTGACTCGCCCTTCCGCTTTTTTGCTTTCAGGCTCCTCACCATGGGGAAGACACCTGCAACGATGTTCTTTGCTGCAGGTAGTGTTGGATTCACAAGGAGTTCTAAAGGGGTTAGACCAGAGAGAAGTGCCTAGACTCCTCTCTGGGTCCCCACTAGAAAACCACTCTGGCCAACTAAAATTCTTCCCTCTCTTCCTGCTGGTGATAAGTTGCCCCGGAACCGCCGTTAAGCTTAACTTCAGGGCAAACTGCAGGGTATCTTTATTTAGCTGTTGTCTAATCTATACTCTATTTTCCTGTTCTTTTGTCCTTTCATCTGCCTCTTTTTTCATCATGATACTTTCAATGTACTTCTTAACGGCATCCCACGTTATTTCATTCTTAAGGATGAAAGGAATGAGATTTTGATAACTTATTTCGTCTTCTATACTAATCTCTAATTTCGTTCTATAAACTATCCATCTTTGGCATTCAAAAAGTGTATGAGATGCGTCATCCTGGCCACAGTCACAATACCAACATTTACTAGTCTCTTGTTTTGATTTTGTGTAAATATGTTCCAAAACATCCGTGACCACTTAGCACTTGAGTTATATGGTAGTTGACTTCACCGTGTTTTTGTTTATACCATGGTTCGATGTCTGGTATGAGTCGTACTGTCCATCTCCCTTTATTTGAGTTTTCCCATTTTTCCTGCCATTTACGTAAGGCAGCTTCCCCCGCCGCGATTTTTTCCTGTTTCTTGTCTATTCCCGGATTTTCTACAATTCTTCTATATACTAATGACCTTTCCCAGATCATTATGTCGATTGGGGTAATGGCAGCAATCACCGATAAAGCCTCATTGGACACTGTACGATAGGCACAGCATACTCTCCTTATCATTATCCTCTGGCAATTCAGCAATTCGTTTCTACATCTGTTTATTCTTAAAGCGCCCTCCCATATTGAGCATCCATATAGAAGTATAGACTGCATGGCCATACAGAGAACTTTCATTTTTTCATGCTTTGGGCCCCCAATGTTAGGCAAAATAGCTGTAAGAGCTTTCATGCTTCTTTTAGATTTATTAACTACCATGTAGACGTGACTAGCAAAAGTACGTCCATAATCTATATTTATTCCCAAATAGCATGCCGTTTTGCTTGGTCGTATAACTATTTCCTCTACTATCCCTCTTCTCACCTCCTCCACTACCAGATTAGTGTCCTTAGTTTACCTACTTAAATTGAAAATAACCGCTTTGGTCTTTTCTGGGGCCATGTTTAACTGATTTTCCCTTAGCCTACGCATCACGGATTTCATGGAAGTTTCCACCAGTATCTGAAGTTGTTTTTGGTCCTTAGCTGGTAGCATAAGTGCTAAATCATCTGCATAACAGATTATTTCCACTCCTTGAGGAACTTCAATATTCATTACATCGTCGTATAGGATGTTCCACAAAGTAGGTCCCAGTATGGAACCCTGTGGAACACCTACTCCGACGTACCTGCTATTATTCCGTGATATGATGAGCGACCGCCGGCTAAGATATGATTTGATTATTTAGGTCAAGTAATGCGACACCCTCTTCTGTTCCAATTTTTTCACAATTAGTCTCCAAGACGCAGTGTTAAAAGCGTTGCGGACGTCTATGAGGATCAGCCCGCACCATCTTTTACCGATTGTGTCATTCTCATTAACTTTTCTTAATACTAGGTCAATGATTTGAAGTGCTGTTTTTTCTTTGACAAAACCAAATTGATTCTTGTTAAATCCCCCCCGGTTATTTATTTCCTCTTGTAATCGACAGTTAATTAGGTTTTCCATTACCTTTCCCATAGTGTTCAGTAGGCAAATTGGCCTAAATTTGGGTCTTTCAACCTAACCTAACCTAACCCAACCTAACCTAAACCAACCTAACCTTTGATTTTTTTTTGAGGTATGGAGAAATCTTCGCGTACTACCCAAGTAATTTCCACCCTCGATCGAGCGTGGAAATTAAATTGGTGAAAGACAGTGTGCGGATTCGTACACCATTCCGGAAGGTTTTACCCCTACCGAAATAGTGGACGCCTACTAGCTAAAACTCCCTACCCCACTTCCCTCAATAGTTGGTCTAGTGCCGTGGGACCGCCTCTAGGCATAAACATCGCGGCACCGAGGGGAATCAAGTTATTACTTTAATTTGTCTAGAAGATTTTGCATTGTCATGTTTTCTAATATTTGGTTAGTTTATTGTTCTTTCGTACTTTTCTTTTGTACTTTTCTTTTGCTGTCATAATTTTTCTGATCATGCCTATTACAGCCGTCCAGCATATCTTGTTTTTGAGCACGATTTCTGCCACATTTGCTTTTGTTATGTTAGTGTTGCAGACCATTTCAGCCTCCAGTCTTTCTTTTGTCCATCTTTGACATATAAATATTGTATGCTCTGGTGTGTCTTCGTGAGCGCAAAACCAACAAATATTATTATTTTGTTTTTTTATTCTAAACAAGTAACTACCAAATATACCGTGTCCCGTAATAGCTTGTGTGAGATAGTAGTCTATTTGGCCCCATTTTCTGTTGCACCATGCATTTACATCTTTTATAAAAGTTTTTGTCCATCCACTGTAACCATCCCATTCTACTTGCCACTTCGCCATAAGTTCTTCTCGCGCTTTTTCTTTATATGTTTTGCCTTTTTCATGTATGTCAATCCTTTCATTGATTTTAAGTTAAATTGGTGGTATGCCGGCAATTGCTAGTACCGCTAAAGTAGGTGCAGTTCTATATGCGGCTGTAACCCTTAGCGCCATTCTTCTGTTGGCTCGTTGCAACATATTTTCATAATGTTTGTATTTTACTGCTTGCTAATGTATATTGGCTCCGTATAGTAGGATGGAGTTTACAGCCCAACCTAACGTAACCTAACCTAACCAAATCTAACATAACATAACCTAACCTAACATAACATAACATAACATAACATAACATAACATAACATAACATAACATAACTTAACCTAACTTAACCTAACTTAACGTAACTTAACCCAACTTAACTTAACCTAACTTAACCTAAATTAACCTAACTTAACCTAACTTAACCTAACTTAACCTGACTCAACCTAAATTATAAACTTAGTGAGTTAAGACCGAGTAAAGGGGGCACGGTGGCGGCCTCACTTACTATTAATACTAAAGATGCTGATACACTAACAAGAGATCGACTGAGAATAGGTATCGTAACATGTACAGTCGAACCACGTATCGAAGTAGTAAGATGTTACCGATGCTGGGCATATGGGCATAGGGCGGAAACATGCAATGGCCCCAATAGAACCAGCGCATGCAGGAAATGCGGCAGAGAAGGCCATATATCATACAAATGCCCCAACGAAGACTTTTGTCTAATCTGCAACCAACCCCATAGACCTGGGAGTAGAAGCTGTAATGCATATAATAAAGCATTAAACCAGGCCAAAAAATTACGGGGTTACAGTAACGGGCGAAAAAGTGCTATTGAATATAATGGAAATATAGACAAAGAAAAAATGATAGAAATGGACTGTGATAATTATAATGTAGAGTGAAGTTTGACAAGATTTTATAGTAGATATCAAATGTATGTGTATATCAAAACCTATAATCAAAAATGGCTTCTATATTACAAATAAACATGAATCACAGCAGGACTGCATACGACCTAACAAAGGCGATTGCGACAAGGACGCAAACAGACTTTATAATGATCAGCGAGCCAACCCATAAATTAAGCGGACGTAACGTATATCAAAACATATATGAGACGGCCATGATCATCAACAATAACCCGGCAGGATACCAAGTCACGGGATACCGAACCGGAGAATGCTATGCTGCAATTGAAACTGAACAATTTAGGCTGATTTCAGTCTACATATCACCGAATAGCGGTTTAGACAAATACAAAGAGTCCCTTGATGAGATTCAACAACTAGCGGTGGAAGCTAAATGTGACGATAAGGAAGTAATAGTAGCAGGCGATTTTAATGCCAAACACAATACTTGGGGAGGAGCAATATCGGATGAAAGAGGAAAACTTCTGCTGGAATGGATGGCGACTTCTGGCCTAAATCTTTTAAATGATGGGTACAAGCCAACGCTAGTGAGATCTACAGGAGTCTCGTTTGTGGATCTCACAATGATTTCAGATGGACTAGTAAATGACAGCATCAAATGGAGCGTAATGGAAGAAGAAAGCTTCAGTGACCATCGTTTCATAATAGTAGAGTGGGGACAACGTAAAAATAACAGAAATAGATGGATACATGGACAAACAGACGTCCCGAAGATGATCAAAGTATTCAACAACCTAGTCAGCAACATAAACAATAGTAATCCAGCGCAGACACTAGAAACAAATATACAGAAAGCCTTTAGAATAACTACGAAAAAAGTAAAAGCTGAATTCGGAAATACCATACCTTACTGGTGGACAGATGAGATACAAAAACTAATAAAAAAAACGAACAAGGCACGTAGATTATATCAGAGAACTAACCATGAATCCTCGTTAAAAATAAGCAGAAAAGAAGAATATATGAGTAACAAAAGGACCCTCAAATACACAATCAAAAGACAAAAAGCAGAGAAGTGGAAAGAACTATGTAAAAGACTGGAAGAGGATATTTTCGGCGATGCTTTCAAAATTATTAAAAGTCAGCTGAGAATAACAACACCACACATTAGCTTAACGAAGGAAGCACGGGAAAAAGCCTTTGAGAGCTTGTTTATAACTAAGACAAGTAAACAAGAACGGGAGGTAAAACCTAAAGACTCAGTAATCGACTTCACCTCCGAAGAACTAAAATACGCAACCAACAGGATAAAAGACGGAAAAGCACCAGGACCTGATGGTTTAAAATCAGAGATTATCAAGGTATTGATAAAAAATAATACAGAATTATTCCTAGGTATCTTTAACAACTACCTCAGAGAGAACACCTTCCCTGAAGAATGGAAAAAGGCAAACTTGGTATTAATCGAGAAAGCTAAGAAGGCTGAAGACTACATACCAACAAAATACCGTCCGATATGTTTACTTAACGTTATAGCAAGTCTACGAAAACCTAATAAATGTAAGACTACAAACATTCCTAGAAGACAATGAAGCGCTAAATAAAAACCAATATGGTTTTAGGAGAAATAGATCCACCATCCACGCGGTGGACGCGGTACTTAAGAGGATCGAAGAACACCATGCGGACGGCAGAAAATGGTGCGCATTGGTACTGTTAGATGTTAAAAATGCATTCAATGCAGCATCATGGAAATGGATACTAAATAAGATGGAAAAAAAACAAATACCGAAATACATCATAAATGTCATAAGAGACTACCTCAGTAACCGGACTATAAACATTACTAAGGAATTTAGTAGGAATTTAGGTGGAGGAGTTCCACAGGGATCAGTACTCGGCCCGACACTGTGGAACATCCTCTATGACGACGTGATGAAAACTTGTACCCAGAAAGAAGTAGAAGTGATATGCTACGCTGACGATCTAGCTTTAGTTGTGGGAGCCATAAACGAAAATGCTCTAAGATATATCGTAAATAACAGTATATCAAAGATTAGGAAATGGATGGACATACATGATCTAGAAATAGCGCCAGAAAAAACCACTGCCATCATTTTTAGTCGTAGTGGTAAGGCTAAAAAAGTAAGATTTAAAATAGACGAATATATTATTAAACCAGCGCCAAATGCGGTCTATTTGGGAGTAACACTAGATTATAGACTCTCGTTCTCTAAACATGTAGAAAACGTATGTGATAAGGCCAAAAGAGCAATGAAGGCGCTATGCCTGATATTACCAAATGTAGGAGGCCCATCATCAAAAAAAAGACAGTTCTAACTAAGGCAATGGAGTCCATAATCTTATATGCTGCCCCAGTCTGGGCAGGAGCAATGAGGTGGAAGAAGAACAGTATTACAATTAGCAGATGCCAAAGAATTATGGCCGGCAGAATTTGCTGTGGATATAGAACCATCTCAACAGATGCGTTACTGGTAGTAGCCGGGACATGTCCCCTAGACATGGTGATCGAAGAAAGAAAGAGAGTGCATGAAGCCCTGAAGGAAAAGCCTGATATAGAGCAGAATGAAATTATTCAACGGGAAAAAGCAACCACTAAGAGAATATGGCAAGAGAGGTGGGATCGAACAAGTAAAGGCAGGTGGACGTATACGCTGATACCTGATATAGAGAGATGGACTGGAAGGAAGCATGGACAGCTAGACTTCTATAGCACACAGGTATTAACAGGCCACGGACGTTTTGCCAGCTATCTTTACCAATACAAAAAGATCATGTCACCAAACTGCCAATACTGCAGAACGATTGAAGATGACACATACCATACGATTTTCGTATGTAATAAATGGGAGACAAAAAAACAAATACTTGAAACAAACTTAGACAGACGAATATCACCAGATAATATAGTAAATATCATGCTAGAAAACAACAACAAATGGAAACTTATAACATCTTATTTTAAAGATATTATAAAAAATAAAGAAGAAGATGACAGAATAAAATAACGACATACATAATAGCCAGGAGTGGCTATAAATGAAAAAACCATACCCCTCGAGCTCTCCAGAAGTAGATGCCTTAACTGGCGGTTCCTGGGGACTCCATCTTACAAGCAGGGAAGTGGGAAGGGAGTTTAGTGCGTCACCCCGGACATACCACCAGTCTGGGAAGTCCCACAAAAAAAACTCTTACCGGCGATTGATGCTTTAAGCCAGCCGGTGGGTTGGCATGACGCTTCTCCCAAACCCAGGCAACAAAAAACCTGGCAACCTAACATTAACCTAGCAACCTGGCAACCTAAACTAACCTAACCTAACAACCTGACTACCTCACTACAACCTAACAACCTCAACACTAACCTAACAACCTAACCTAACCTAACTAACCTAACCTGCAACCTAACCTGGCAACCAGCCTGCAACCTGGCAACCTGGCAACCTAACACCTAACACCTAACTAGCCTGGCAACCTCAACCTGGCAACCTAACCTGCAACCTAACCTACAACCTGGCAACCTAACAACCTAACTAACTTAACCTAACTTAACCTAACTTAACCTTCTTTTTTTATAGAGGATTAAGAACATTTTATATGCACACCCCGGCTTGGATGTTCTATGTCGGGGGTAGTGTCGGACTCTCCCTTTTATTAGGGCATACCGACTAAACCTTTCCCTCTCTTCCCGCTAGTGAAGAAGCATACTGGGACCGCCAGTTTGCTTGCAGGGCATCATTCATTCTATCTACTTATATCCTCCAGATACTTCTTTCTGTCTATTCTTTCGTGTCTTGCTTGTATAAATATAATGAAGGATGGATAAGGATAAGGGACTATAAAGGATTAATAAATATATAAAGAATGTATAGGTAAAGTGAGTAGAATAGATAAAAGGATATATAAATGATATATAAATAAATAAATGAATAATGGATAAAGAATGTATAATTATCATGGATAAAATGGATAAAAAAAATAATTTATAAATAAAATTGATAAAACGGATAAAAGATAGTATAAATAAAATTGATAAATAGATAAACGAATATATAAATAAAATGGATAATTGGATAAAAGGGATGTATAAATAAAAAGGAACAATGGATAAAATGAATAAAATATATAATATATAAAAACCTCTAGATATCACAGTTGGTATTCTTAATTGCTCTGCGGTATTATTTCCTTACGTTCATCACTCGCTGCCTCTTTCGTAGGCCTATTTGGCCAAAATAATGTTCCTCATATAACTTGTACTGGAGGTCCAGGTTTCTTTACTTGTTAGCATATAGTCTACCAGATTATGTCGGTTTAAAGTCAATCCAGCTTCCATTTTTAACCGGATTCTATTGCTATGCCAGCGAGGACAGTCAAACAGTGTGTGTTCTGCGTCGTCTATGGCGCTCTCACAGAACCAGCAGTTACTCGTTTGTTCTTTTTTAATTTTATGCAAATATGCGCCAAAACAGCCATGGTTACTTAGAGCCTGTGTGACATGGAAATCTACCTCGCCATGTTTTCTGTTAATCCATCTCTCAATGTTCGGGATGAGGCTTGCCGTCCATCTTCCCTTGGTTGACTGTTCCCACTGTGCCTGCCACTTTTGGACAGCAGTTTCCCTTACTTCGGTTTTGGTTACGTTAATGTCCAGGGCCGGGTTCTCCTTAAGTTTGTAGTAAATTCTCGCTCTTTTCCAGATTAAGATATCTATTGGCATGAATCCTGATATCACACACAGTGCTTCGGTGGATACGGTGCGGTATGCGCAGCAAACCCGCATCGTCATGATTCTCTGGCAGCTCAGCAATTGCATTCTGCGTGTACCGATTCTTAGTGCTTCTTCCCAAATTGGACATCCGTACAGCATGATGGACTGCATTGCCATGCTTAACACTTTCCTCTTAATTTGTCTCGGGGCTCCTATATTGGGCAATATAGCCGCTAGGGCTTTCATGGTTTCTTTTGCTTTCTCAACCACGCGGTACACATGCTTGGTGAATGTCCTTCCGTAGTCGATTGATATGCCCAAATAGACTACTTCTTTGCTAGGACGTATTTCGACAACGCCTACCATAAACTTGACTTCTTTAACCTTCCTGCCCAGGTTAAATACCACTGCCTTTGTTTTCTCCGGGGCCATACTTAAATCGTTTCTGTTTAGCCATCTTCTTACGGCTTTTATAGCTACTTTTGCAAGGGTCTGAAGCTGTATATGATCTTTCGCCGGTACCAGAATGGCTAAGTCGTCCGCGTAACTATATAATTCGACTCCCGGTGGTACATCAATCCTCATAATATTGTCATATAAAACGTTCCACAGGGTAGGGCCTAAAATGGACCCCTGCGGAACGCCCCCGGTGACTACTTTATGGTTATCTTTACTTATTTGAATTGTTCGTTGGCTTAAGTATGGTGCGATCATTTGTATCAGGTTGTGGATACACCTTTCGCCTTGAGTTTTTTCAATTACTATACTCCACGAGGCTGTATTAAAAGCATTTCGTATGTCCACTAAAATCAAACCGCATCACCTCCTGCCTGCTCTGTCATTTTCTTCTACATATTTTAATACTGTGTCAATGGCTTGTATAGTAGTCCTACCTTTGACAAAACCGAATTGGTTTTTATGAATGCCCCCTAAACTTTGTATTCCTTGTTGGAGACGTGCGTTAAGGAGGTTCTCAAAAAACTTCCCCAGGACATTCAGGAGACATATGGGTCGGTATTTCCTCCTGTCGTTAAGGTCCTTTCTTGGTTTCTCTATCAATGACAGTTTTGCGCATTTCCACTCCTCCGGGAAACTCCTTGTCTCAAGCAGTTGGTTAAATAAATCCTTAAACCCTTCTGCTTCGGATCTGTCCAGGTTTATGTGTCTCCCTTTGATTCGCTTCCAATCTTGCAAATTTCAAGGCCTTTAGGAACGCCTTGCATCCGTGGTCTCCTGCTTTATGGCCAGCTATCTCACACACTACACAGTATTCGGCATTAGAACATTCTTTTTCTTGGTGGCCATTTTTTCCGCATTTTCTACATGCCATGGATCGGTCTGTTCCCGCACACTTAGCTGCCCGGTGATTATATTCCCAGCATTTGTAACATCTGGGAACGTCCACTCTTCTTTCCACTATGCACGGAACTAGACCTATTCTAAGCTTAATTCCTATCACTTTGCATGCGTCCTCTTTTTTCATAGAAACAGTAATTGTCTTAGTCTCTCTAGCACTAGGTCTCATATCGCTCATCCGTATATCCGCCTCTACTACGTTTCCGACCTTTTCTCGTATGTTTTTTCATCTTCTTCTTTTTGTTTCAGAATTCTTCTTATCATTTTGTATACTATTTCCCAATTACTTCGACTTTCTACCATTATTTCTAGCATGTTTTGTTCATCAAGAGCCCTTTCAATCTCGAAAGCTATCTTCACCCTTTCACGTTCCCATCTGGCACATTCAAAAAGCGTGCGTTTGGGACTGTTTTCTTCCCCATCGCCATACCAACACAAGTTGCTTGATTCTTTTTTTAATTTTATTTAAATACGTTCCAAAACAACCATGTCCCGTGAAAGCTTGGGTAATATAAAAGTATACCTCCCCAAAGGGCCTTTGTACCCACTTCACTTTGGTCGGAATCAATGTTGCAGTCCATCAAACCGTTGTGGCCTCCTCCCATCGCTTCTGCACTCCACCTTTATGTTATTTATGTCTTTTCCAGGGTTATTCTTTCTCTCTTTATGTATCAACGTCCTTTCCCTCACAAGCAGATCCTCCTAGTACCTGTACAGCTTCCGTCGATACTGTACAATATGCCCAGCAGATTCTTAGTGCTATCGTTCTCTGGCATCTAAGAATCTCGTTTTTGCTTTTATTAATTCTTAACGCCTCCCCCCAAACTGGAACCGCATACAATACGATTGATTGCACCACTATGTGCAATACCCTCCTTTTACTCGCAATTGGTCCTTTGATGTTTGGTAGAATACTCGCTAGGGCCTTGACCGTTTTAAGAGCCTTGTCGGTTGTTTTACTCACGTGGTTAGTGAACGTGGGGCCATAATCCATGGTCACTTCTAGATATACGACCTCTTTGGCTGGAACAATGGTCGTGCCCTTCACTTGGAATCTCGCAGTACTACGTTTCCTGCTGTGGTTGAATACGACTGCAGTAGTCTTTTCCTCTGCCATATCTAAGTTATGTTGTTGTAGCCACTCACTTATGGCTCTCAGGCAGGTATTCTCATTGTTTTGCATCTGTCCGATGTCTTTGGCCGCAATTAGTACTACAAGGTCATCCGCATAACAGATGAGCTCTGTTTCTTGCGAGACTCTGATCCTCATGATGTCATCGTAAAGGATGTTCCACGGTGTAGGTCCTAAGACTGATCTCTATGTTACACCCCTGCCCAGTATACGACTGTTGTCTTTGTCTACCACTTTCTAGTTGCCGCTTGAAGCGAGCGGACGTGTTTTTGCCGAGCTCCCGCTTCAGCAGTAACAGTAAGTTTTTATCTAGGGTTTTATTATTTATTGTTGAATTATTTTATTTGAAGCTTTGCTTTTTATTGTGTTTTATTTTTATAATTGTGTGCCATCAAATTTTAAATACAGGGCAGTAAAATAAAAATTTTAAAACAGAATTTAAACTAAATAAAAACTAAATAAATCGCGTTTTCTTTGTAATTTAAACTAAATCCGCGTTTTAAAATAAAATAAATAAATTACGGGCCAACAAAACAAAAATCTACTAAATTAATACTCAAAATAATTTCGGAATAACTTAAAAGGCATTTTAATAATAAATTTAAAATAAAAACCGCGTAAATCGAGTATAAAACCGGGTAAAACAACCAAAAAGTGTGTGAAATTTTTATAGTGCGCGTATAATAAAATAATAACCAAAAAAACAAAAATCTACGCCTTTTTAAATCAAATAAATATCTCAAAAACTGTAAATTTTAAAACAATTTTAATATAAATTTTCCGTAATTTAAGTACACGCGTACTTATAAGTTCCTTTAAGATCGATTTTGGTGTAATTAAGCGGTGTAGCAGTTACAGTTACCAAGTGATTAAGTGAAAGGTCATTTCCGGTTACCTCATTCCGATTGCGCTCGACCTTATTTTCTTAATTACACGTTTAAAAATAAAGTGTTGTTGTTTGTAAATTAGATATTTTAATATTTTGAAGTAATTAGTTTATTTAAATTGATTTGGCGGTTTTAAAAATTTAAAATAAATAAATAGTGTTCTTCGCGGTACATTTTGAATCGAATTGCGCTAGGAATTTATTTGATTCTAGTTGTTATTTTGACGCTTGGTGCTTGTTGTATTTTTGTTAAAATTTGATATTTAATTGGGCGGTTCGAAGTTTAAATAAATACAAGGTTGCTTACGATTCACCTTTAAACAAAACATTTTATTGGACCAACGTTTTGCGTTCTTCTAGCGTCTTTCTTTTAGCGTCGTAACGGTCAAGTGGTTTTGAGCTGCGTTTTAGGTGTCATTTTTGTCGTTTGTTTTGTCAGCATGGTGGTCCACCGCGACGAGGACCCGTTGCCCAGGAAGAAGAGGGAGATAGGTCGGAGTCTAATAGGTCGGAGGCTGAGGGCGCTGTTGGGGAAACAGCTAAAGGTAATTTTAAAAGACGTTAGGTTAGGGATTCAGGAGGAGGTACAGGAGGTAGAGGAGCCTGTGTCTGCGGCGGTCGTGTCGGGGAGTCAGGGCCCCTGGGGTGGCTGCGGCGCCTTGAATTGCCCTCAACTTCGGGAGCCCAGCGAAGATGTCGACTAGCAGCGACGTTAGCGTTGCAGCTAGCGACCTCGATGAGCTGGACCTCCTGAGATTGAGGGTGAGGAAGGCGCACTGGGTCATCTCCGGGAGGTGCCGACGACCTCCGCCACTATCGTCGTGGAGGACAGAAAGAGAATTCGCTACGCCCTGGATGATTTCCTCGACGCGGCGAATCAACTTATAGGTATGGTTAGGGCGCTGCGGCTTGTGGCTAGTGATTCTGGGAGAGCTAATGTTGTCGGGGGAAGTCCAGCGGTGGTTGCTTGTGTTTCAGGGCAGCAGTGTTCCAGGAGCCAGGAGGTGCCGATGCCGCGGAAGGCGTCGTATGCTGCAGCTGCTGCAGGTGCGACGCCCACCTTTGCAGTTAGGGTCGACGCCAGGCCAGGGGAGAAGGATGACGTCATGTCGATCAAGGTCGATCCCGCTCGTGATGGTTTTGTTGTGGTCGGAGCTCGTAGAACTCGCAAGGGCGGTGTAGTTGTCGAGTGTGCGAACCGAGAAGATGCGAAGAAACTGCAGTCGAAGGTTGTCGGTGACTGCAAAGAGCTCGTGGCGAAGACCATCGAGAAGAAGCGCCCACGGGTCGTTCTTCCGGGGGTCGAAGCGGGGATGAAGGCGGAAGATCTGGTGCGGTTGATCGCGTGCCAGAATCCCCGCTTCGGCGATTTGAAGATTGAAGACCACCTGAGGGAAAAATTTAGGTTTGGCGGAAAGGGCCCTAGGGATCCCTTCGTCAACGTAGTCTTCGAAGTGACCCCCACACTTCGGAGACGTATATTAGATGACGCTATAAACCTCAGGTGGCGAAGAGTCTGGGCCCGGGACCACTTCTCGATGACCCAGTGCTACAGGTGCTACGAGTACGGCCATAGATCGATGGAGTGCAGGAAGAAGGTACAGTGGTGCGGTAACTGTGCCGAAGTCGGTCACGAGTTCAAGAATTGCCGGAGGGAAGTCCCCTGCTGTGTGGTTTGCGCTAGGGCAAACGACAGAACTGGCGGTGGCGCGAAGATCGATACGCGCCACGACGCCAAGTCGAGTAGATGCCCCACGATGCTGAGATTGAAGAACGCAATCACACGCAACATCGATTATGGACCGTGAAGAAAAAGATAGATTTAAAAGAAGCAAGAAGATTAAATTCGCGCAACTAAATCTCGGGAAAGGAAAAGGGGCTACAAATAACTTCGTAAAGTTATTCAGCGAAAATAATATCGACATCGGGCTTATACAGGAACCGCACCTGTATAGCCACAAAATAACAGGTTTTGGGAAGGGGGTTACCGTTTTAAACGCAAACAGCGAACGACCGCGTAGCGGGATAATAATAAATAACGGGACGTGCGCCGGAATAATCCTAAACAATCTGTCGAATGATTTCATAACCACCGCAGAAATAAAAACGGGATTGCATACGTTTTACGTGATAAGCACTTACCTTCCGCCGATCGATTCCCGGCGGGAGAATCCTCAAACAGATGACTTAATAAATCAAATTGAAGGAATCCTTCGTAAAATCGGTAGAAATAGAAATTTAATTATCGCGGGAGACTTTAATGCTAAGTCGCCATTATGGGGCAGCCCTATCGAAGACGATAGAGGCTCGCAGGTTGCTGATCTTTTTACGGGATGGGACGTTAGTGTGATAAACACTAATGATTCACCTACGTTTGAGACGCATAGAGGCAGCAGTTTTATAGATATTACTGCAGTCTCGCACGAAATGTTAGAAACGATTTGTAATTGGAAACTAAGGTCGGACGAGGAAACGCTCTCTGACCATAAATTAATAACATGGGACGTTGAAACCAAAACAAGCGCAAACGAGCAGCTAACTATATTTCCGCGGTTCTGTAATAAAAAAGCAAATTGGGAGCGGTTTAAAGAAAAATTTGGCGAAAGTATCCCTGCGCTCGAAAATGAGCTATTTAACTGCCGAGAGGCAGACGTAGTAGAAACACTCGCGAAAAAATTGAACGACGCGGTGGTAAACGCGTCGTCGTATTCCATGCCGCAAAAGAAAACATTTAAAGACAGCGTACCCTGGTGGACCCGAGAACTAACCACCAAGCGGGCAGAAACGCGTAACCTAAGGTGCCGCTATCAACGCGCCTCGGGAGATATAAGAGAACAACGGAGAATAGAATATAATCAAAGTTACCGCGAATATAAAATATTAATAGAAGAAACGCGAACGAATAAATTTAAAGAATCCTGCACGCAAAACTCAGAGAAAGAACCCTGGGTAACCGCATACCGCGTAATTAGAGGAAAACAACAAAAAATCGCGCTCAGTAATATAATGAAAACAAATGGCGAATACACGGAAGGTTTTAAAACCACAGCGGAATATTTACTAGAGAAATTTTTCCCATCGGATAATCCCGAGGGGGATGAAGGGTCGCACGATTTAATACGTCGGGAAGCTGCAAAGGCGCAAGGAACAGGTGCCGATAAGGCAATCCTAGTTCACGAGGTCGTCAGGGCTCTTAGGAGGATGAACCCTAAGAAGGCACCGGGGCATGATGGAATCACTTCAGACGCAGCTCTGCAGGCGTGCCTGTTAGCCCCGTGTGTCTTTGTTGGGTTGTTTAATCTTTGTTTAGAAAGGGGAGTTTTTCCGCGTTGCTGGAAAATCCAGAATGTGAAATTTATACCCAAACCTAAAAAGGCGGATGCGTCAGATCCGGGCAGCTATCGTCCAATTAGTTTGCTACCGGTGCTGGGGAAAGTTTTAGATCGCGTTATGACTACGCGTGTTGAACACCTAGTGCGAGACAGCGGCGGTTTTAATAACCGACAGTTTGGTTTCGTGGAGGGCAAGTCGACTATCGACGCTTTAGAGTTCGTTGTCGGGGAAATTAAGCAGGCAAGAGATGCCAAAGTGTACTGTGTCGTTGTTGCTTTGGACATTTCAGGAGCATTTGATGCTGCCTGGTGGCCATTAATCGTTTGCGAGTTAGATCGTAGGGGTTGTCCGCGAAACTTGATGTCTTTGGTCAAGAGCTATTTCTCGGGGCGATTAGCACAGGTTGAAATTCCGGGTGAAGTTCTGTCGCGTGAGGTGGAAAGGGGATGCCCGCAAGGGTCATGTTCTGGTCCCACATTTTGGAAGTTGTTGTATGAGAGCATCTTTAGGGTCAAGTTGCCCGCAGGATGCTCAATCGTTGGGTTTGCAGATGACACACTTTTAATTGTAAGATCGAGATTGTTAATGGATATGCGCACAAAACCGAACGAGGCGCTTAATAAATTACACGAATGGTCGCAGGCGGTAAAATTAAAATTTAACACGGCGAAGTCAGAGGCGCTTTATTTCGGCACGAAACCAGGACAGAGACCTCCTAGGTTAGAGCTAGGAGGAGAAAATCCCGTTTAAAGATTGTATTACCTACCTCGGCGTCAAGATCGACAATAAATTAAATTGGAAAGCGCACGTACAATACGTAAAAAGTAAGGGCGGCGAAATATCAAATAAAATGATGGCGGGGGCTAAAATAAAGTGGGGTTTCAGGGCCGAATCGCTGAGGACGGTTTATGCCGGAGCAATTGAGCCGGCAATACTGTACGCAGCTTCTGTATGGGCAGAAGGTTGTAAAGTCCGGGAGATGCGTCAATTGACGAGCGTACAACGCATAACCGCGGTAAAAGCGGCGAGGGCGTACAGGACCACCTCCACGGAGGCTGTCCTGGTGATCAGTAGGACTCTCCCTATCGAATATGTCGTTAGGGAGATTAGAGATAGACGATTAATAAATATAGGAAAAGGGCGCGAAATTATCGAAGATCTTAATCTTGGTAATAGGGAAATTACAAGAAAGATTGTTGTATCTGAGTTAGGGCACCCGACTGATATTAGAGGGATCGAGTTTGTCGAAGGTGATGAGGACGCGATGGGTATCAGAATTTATACGGACGGTTCACGTATGGACGATGGGCAAGCAGGCGCGGCGTTTGTCGTGTATAAGCAGGAAAGGGAGGTGTTCCGGTTTCAAACCAAACTCGCGAACTGGTGCACTATCTTCCAGTGCGAATTGGTAGCCATACGAGAGGCTATCGATTACGTAATAAACCATACGGGCAGAGACGAGTATTATATAATCAGTGATAGTAAATCGGCGCTAACGGCTTTAACAAACATGAACACCTCGACAGATCTCCAAGCGGACGTCTGGAGGATAGCGCGTACGGCGCTAGAGTTTCGACGTTTAAAGTTCTGTTGGGTCAGCTCGCACAATGGTAACGTAGGAAACGATAGGGCTGACGAATTAGTTAAAGAGGCCGCGACGGGCGACTTTCGAATATCACATTCGTCGATACCGAGGTCTTTAATCAAAAGAAAGCTGCGCGAAAAATCAATTCGACAATGGGAAGAGAGGTGGAACAACGCTGCCACGGGCAGGTTGACCCACAAATTCATACCGAGCATAGAAGCCAGAGGTAAGATCGAGGTTAAGCTCGATCACAAAATGGTGCAGTTGATAACAGGGCACGGCGCCCTGAAGGCGTATTTACAAAGGTTCGGTCTAACCAACAGCGACCGCTGCGAATGTGGTGAGGGCGCGGAAAGCGCAGAGCACGTGCTCTTCGACTGCCCGCTTGAGGCGGGAAATCGAGGGTTGGCTGATAGCAAACTAGCTATCCTAGGTCTGGCATGGCCAAAGAACCTAGAGGAAGTCGGGGAAGTGGTTAACCAGAAGGCGTTCTGGACAGCCTTAAAAGAATTCGAGGGAAGCGTCGCGAGATTAGACAATCAATGACGACCGCGTGTAAAAATTCGGTGGGGTTGGTGGGAGGATTGAAAAATTTTAGATTGACTTGGCGTGAGTAACGATACGAGCATAACCAAAACCTGATATTAAATAAAAAAAGATAATTATACCAAAATGTCCAATATGCGAGAAACCCCACTCCATTAATACAATCACTGCCTATCTTCATAATTATGTGCGGAAAATCGGGAATAAATAATACCAAATAAACAATAACAAATAAATCATAAACCCTCATTAAATTAAATCAATAAAGTAAACAAAGATAATAAAACAGAGCGCAACCGCGCATCCCCCCAGGACTTGAAAGTGAAGTGATAGTGATAGTGATTGTGATCCCCCCAAGAACATTTAGTGCATACCCACCAGGACTTTAGCAGTGCACCCCGTCCCACCTTTAGAAGTAAGTTACAGACGACCAGATCTTCGGATGCAGGAGAATTTTATTATCGAGGTAAGACTTAAATTGTGGCGGCTGTACTCGCACAAGCATTGATTTACATTAATTAGTAGTTTTTGAAATAATTTAAGAAGCACGTTTGGTGTGTAAAGGCGCTAGCCGACATAATGCTTGTGCGAGTGCACCTGATAAATAGGGTGATGCTTTTGCTATTTTGTGCACTGCTATATGCTTAACGCTTAACGCTTACATTTATTTATATATTTACATAATTATATTTATTTATATTTTATATTTACACTTTATATTTATTTATATATAGCATGTATTATGTGGCTTATTTGTTTTGTTTGACGTTCTGTCGCCATTTTGGTTGCAGTATATATTTGGGAAGGACGAGCAGAATTGCGAAGATTGTAATCATAATGTAAATCAGTTAGGGAACGATAGGGAAAGCTAGGGATGGATTTAAATTAGTTAGCTAGATTTGGATAGTTTTAAGACGACCCTTCAGGTCGCACTGGTAAGCAGAACCGGCGTCTGCTATCCGGTATTACGGATCCCTCCCCCTCTCATTTTTGCTTGTTGATCGGGTACACTCGAAAGTCAGCGCTAGGGATACCATTATTTACAACCCTGTTTTTAGTTTTTGTTTTGTTGTTTGTTCCAGTTTTTGTCAGATTTTTAGGTTTGTTAGATTGTTAGAGTTTGTTAGGTTTGTTAGATTTTTAGGTTTGTTAGATTTTTATTTAGTTTTTATTTAGGGTGAATCAACTATGAAGTAAGAATAAATTAGGAGCACGACTATTTTTCGCGTTTAAACCCAATGTAGTACCTCCGGGTGGAGCATTGGGGACGTGGCCGCAAGTATAGCGGCCCTAATTCAAATTATAATGCCTTTGTCTACCCAAATAATTCGTTCTTCTAGATATGTCCTAACCAAATTGATTAAATATCTAGATATATTTCTCTCCTCCAACTTTTTTAATAAGTCCGCCGTGTTGAAGGCATTTTTTACATCCACTAGTATTAATGCGCTCCACCTGCGACTCTCCACGGCTTGCATTGTTGATTTCCCTTTAACGAAACCATATTGGCTATCATGCAGTGTTCCCTTCTCCATTATCTCTTCCTGTAGTCTAGCGTTGACAAGATGTTCGTATACCTTTGCAATTACATTTATAAGGCATATCGGTCGATATTTAGTGGAATCGTTTGCCTCCTTTTTCGGCTTCTCTATTAATGCTAGTTTAGCTACCTTCCTCTCCGAGGGGAAGGTGTTAGACTTCAGGAAGTAGGTTATATTACCTTTAATAATCGTTTTAATTACGACTGGATCAAGCCTATCTGACCCTGGCGCCTACCCTATTTTAATTATGCTGATCGCACTTTTCAATTCTTGTTCCCCAAATTCTTTGAGATCGGTTTGTGCCGTTATCTCTTCCGCAGTTTTTTTGCCGTCTGCCTCTATAAATAGCTGCCAAAAGTACTCGAGTTTTTTATCCAGTCTCAACTCGATCCTTTGGGTAATTATAGCCATTTGGTGTTTGATAATTTTGTAAGCATCCCCGAAAATATCTTGGTCAAGGGTTGTGCACAGATTTACCCGAGCCTCTTTCTTGCGATTCAATGCGGTGTACTTCACTTTTTTCCCGGCTTCTATATACTCATTTTTCTTTAGGTTCCACTGTTCCGTACCTTATTGAGTCCTCTGGTACCTCCTCCTCTTCGTCTTAACATCCTGTACCAGTGGTCTCAAGTCTTCACTTCACCAGTATGGTATTTCTTGTCCCATTCGGATCTTAATCCTCGGAGTAGTTTTTCTAAAGGCCTGTTTTATCAGGCACTCACATGTTGTTGTCAAATTTCCAGACTCCCCTATCTTGTTGCAAAACTAGTTGAAGTAGGAGGTCAGTTTGTCTGGGAGTGCGTTTCCATAAACCCATTTACTATTTTGTTCCTCCTTCTATATATTACAGAGAACGTACTTGTGGTACTAAGAGTTTCGTCCGGTAGTATTGCCCACGTTATCCGCTGGTGCCTTCAATCATCTCCCACCATTGTGAGATCGATATGCGAACTGCCCGTTGGCCTGGCTAAGGTTGGCTCATTACCATTATTAAGGGTATTTAGTCTGAGAGAGTTGGCCCAATCCAGAACCTTCCATCCTCTTTCGTCGGTGACTCCCCCCCAGCACGCGTGCTTAGAGTTGAAATCGCCAGCTATTACTACCTTCTTGTTACATTTTAGTATTTCGTCTTTTATTTCGTCCAGATATCTTTCAAACATCTGCATACTGCAGTTTGGCGAGATATATATGTAGCATCCTAAGATTTCAATTCCTACGAAAGCTCTACCATATACATGGCTATACACCTCAAACCCTTTGCTCTTCTTCTATGCATATTTATAATCATACTGGTTTTTTCTTTATTGGTGCAATGATTTCTTTTTTGTCTAAGTTTAATATTCGGGGCGCTTATCACCATCTAGTCACAGTTTTCCTCGCCAGCTTTAGCTTCAGCGAGATCGTGTGCTGTTTTGCTCCTATTGATATTTATTTGAAGCAATTTTAGTTCCATGGAATATGAAAAGTTTTAAAACGATTAACATTTATCCTTGTATATAGGACTCGCACTAGAACGTTCACACTTAAAGTTTACTACTACTAATATCAAAGAATATCATCACCAGGGTCTGGTATCACAGATTGTTTTATTTTGAACCTCGCGTCTCGAGACTCTGCATAGTAACTTACCCTTCTGCCTATCGATTTCCAGACTCCTCACTATGGGGAAGACTTTTACCGCATTTGCGGTAAGTAGTGTTGGATTTACATTACCTCCTGACAAGGTATACCGAAAAGTTGAAACGACAACCTTCCGGGCTTCCTCTTCAGGAGCCAATGCTGGCCAACTAAACCCTTCCCGCTAGTGACTAGAACATCCTGGAACCACCAAGCTGGTATATCATCGGAACTGCGGGGTTTAAGGTTATATCCTGTTGTGTTTTCCTTTACTGATCTACTGTCTAATTTCTCTTGTCTACAGCTTTTTGGTTCATTATTTTCGTTATAAATCCTTCTATTAGTTTCCAGTTTTTTCGGCTTTGTAGCATTAGGTTTATCAGGTTCTCAGTGTTTATGTTCCCACCTAGCGTTTGTTTAAATCTAATCTATGTTTATCCCATCTTATGCACTCAAACATTGTATGTTTAGGAATATAGTCTTCCTTACAATACCAGCATGTGCTTGTATTGTTTTTTTATTCGTTGCAGGTAGGTTCCGAATATGCCGTGACCTGTGAGAACCTGGGTCATTTGGTAGTTTACATCGCCAAATTTTCGATTTACCCAGTGTTGTATTGTTGGTATTTGCTGTTTCGTCCAGGTTCCCTTCTTTATGTTGTTCCAGTTTGTCTGCCATTTATGCATTGAATCGGTTCTACATTCTTCTTTGATCGTTATGATATCCGCGTTTGGATCTCGTTTTTGTTTTAGATATATCTTGTACTTTTCTTCTATGACTAAATCTATCGGCACCGTACCGGCCACAACCAGGAGTGCCTCAGTTGATACGGTACGGTACGCTGAATAAACTCGAAGTGCCATTAATCTCTGCACGTTTATTATTTTATTTTTGCAGGTTGCCATGTCTAATGCACCGTGTCATATAGGCGCCGCATATAGCAATACCGATGTGGCCGATTTGTACAGCACTTTTCTTTTTCCTTCCTTTGGACCTTTCATATTAAGTAGGATTTTCAGGAGTGCTTTGAATGCTCTTTTAGCCTTTTCGGTGGTTTTATCCACATAGCGTGCGAAAGATTTTTCATAATCTATGGTTACTCCTAGGTAATCTATTGTGTGTGTAGATATTATGCTTATATTGTTTAATTCAAAATTTATATTTCTCTTGTTTTTGCTCATGTTTAGCATTACGGCTGTTGTTTTTTCGGTTGCAATCTGCAGTTTGTTTTTTGTAACCATATGTTTACTGCATGCAGACAAGTGTCACCTTTAAGCTTATTTTTTTGCGGTGTTTTGTTGGTAATTACATAGCGGATTATATACGTTCCTTTTGGTGTAGGTAGATCCATTAGGTCATCATATAGGAAGTTCCACAGGAACGGCCCTAGGACCGACCCCTGTGGAACTCCCCCCATATATTTCTTCCTTAGTGTTCTTCGCTATTATTATTGTCCTTCTATCTAGGTATGAGTCTATCATGTTAATAAGGTTTTTTTTTAAATCTAACATTCTAGCCGTCTGTCATCTGACATTTTAGACAGACCTGTTTTCCCCCCATTGTAGCCTGTGCTTGATTACTATCATTTTGTACGGATTGTGTTTGGGTGTTTTTCTTTGTTGTGTGTAATTGAGTAAGTGTCGATGTTTCTGTGTGCTTATGTGTGTGCGCTAGTGTGTTTTATTGTGTAGGTTAATTGTTGTGTTTATTGTTGATGTTGTTTCTACGTTGTACCTTTGCTCTTTACCAGGACCATCGGCAGCCGGAAATTCCAGTCTTGAGGGAAAGCGCCCCGCAGAATTTGTACCCTTCATCCGGACCATCGGCAGCCGGAAATTCGGATTATTGAGGGGCACAATTTGTGTTTGTATGTGTTGTGTTGGTGTGTACGGGTTTGTTTTTTTGTGTTTGTAGTTGTGGTGGTGTTGGTGTTGTTTCTGCTTCGTGCTTTCGCTCTCTGTCCAGGACCATCGGCAGCCGGACATCCCAGTCTTCGAGGAAAAGCATTCCGCAGAATTTGTACTCTTCGATCTGGACCATCTGCAGCCGGAAATCCAGATTATTGAAGGGCACATTTGTTTTGCGTGTGTTGTGTGTGTGTGTGTGTGTGTGTGTGTGTGTGTGTGTGTATATGTGTGTGTGTGTGTGTGTGTGTGTGTGTGTGTGTGTTTGTGTCTACGCTCGTGTTTGTGTGGTTGTGTGTGTTCGGTTTCCAAAAGGTTAATTTCTTTTATGCATGTTGGAATGGTACAGGTTACAGTCGGGTGGAAATAAATACTTCAATTTGACATTTTGTTGCCTCAATTACTGTTAGTTTTTGATTTCATACAGTGGTGTTAGCGTAAAAAGTTCCTATTCTACTACTTATCCTAAAACTTAGCCTAACTTAATACTAATGTTAGTCCTTATTGCTAGAGACATAATTGGTCGGTAGGTTTTGATCGGTCTTCGGTCTTCGAGAGCTATTGTTCTCGGAATTTCCAGAAGACGGACTCTGGCGTCGGGGGTACAGCCCCCGGGATCCTAGAGCAGTTGTTCCTTGGTGTCTCAGTTTGGTATGTAAGATTGCGCGCCGTTTTTAAGAGGCCTGTTCAAGGTAGCGGTTGTGTAATACTTGCGTAGTCTTTTGAGTCAGTGCGTTTAGGTATGGGAAAATTTGTTCGTTCCGTATCATTTCGTTGATAGGGATGTCTTATAGTTTTGTTCTGTATCCGTGTAGTTCCTGGGTGAGGTCTACGCACTCAAACACAACGTGCTCGGGCGTACCAACCTCTCCGCATGTACAGGTGTTATTCTGTGCTAAGTGCATACGGTCCCGATAGGTCGGATACGGGCCGTGGCCAGTGAGGAAGTGGATCAGTCCTCTGCTAGGTATGAGATGTTTGTTTGTTAGTCTTTGTGTTATGTTAGGAATGACAGCGTACACCCTTTTATCAGTATCGCTGCCGTCCCATCTAACTTGTCATTCCGCGATTATGCTTTCTTTTACCCCTTTTTTGGTGGTTGGGGGATTTTCGGTTTTTAAAAGTTGTTTTAGTTTATTTTGGTCGTTGTTTGTTAAATGATATATTGCTGCTCTTTCTTGGTTATTAGGTCGAGTGGCATTGTTCCGATTAGCACATGGAGAGCGTCATGTGCCGTTGTTCTATATGCCCCTGTCATTCTTAGGATTATGCTTCTTTGGGTTGACAATAGTTTTTGTTTTACCTTGATTATGTTTAGGCGATGGCCCCAGGCGCTCGCAGCATATGAAACCATTGCCGCGAGCACACTGTTAAGGTATAGCCTCACACAGGCAAGCGGGATTTTGTAATGCCGTTGCGCCAGTGTTGCGATGTTTTGCATGACCTTTGTAGCATTATTGCACACGGTTGTTATATGCTCAGTGAAATTTAGTTTCTCGTCTAGGGTTATACCTAAGTATTTGTATGAAGGGGATCTCCTGATGTTGACTCCTTCTAGTTTAATTATGGGATCACGCTTTAGTGCTCCTTTTATAAGCATATATTTAGTTTTGTTGGGTGCAATACTCATCTTGTTTGCTCTGCACCAGTTCTGGACTTCATTCAGGGCATTGTTTGATTTGTTCTCGAGTTCGCTTCTGGAGTTACCTTCGACCAACAGTAAGATATCGTCGGCGTATGCTATCGTCGTCGAAACCTCCGAGATGGTATCCAGCTTTTCCAGAAGTTCCTCAATTACGAAGTTCCAGAGAAGTGGGCCAAGGACCGAGCCCTGTGGACAGCCCCTGTTTATATGTTTTGTTATTCGAGTTGTACCGTCCAGGGTTACGTATCTGTCCCTACAATAGTTCCTGAGGGAGTGATAAAGATGGGATGGGCAGTGTATGGTACTGAGTCGTGCGAAAAGGGAGGGCCACCAAAGATTATTAAAGGCTCCCTCTATGTCAACCATTAGTATTATTGAGTATTTCGCGGTTGTGTCTTGGATGTTCTGAAGGGCTCGATTGATTGCGCCCTCTGTTGATTTGTTTGCCGTGAAGCCGTACTGGTGTGGGTGGGTGCCCTGAATGTTGCGGTGTTCTTGCAGTCTTTTACTTAGTAGTCGCTCGTACGTCTTTCCCAAGGTTTTTAATAGACATATTGGGCGGTACGAGTTTGGTAGCTTTGGATCCTTTCCTGTGCCTTTTGGTATTATTACGACATTTGCTTGCTTCCAGGTGTTCGGAAACACTGCTTGTCGGAGGCGTTCGTTATATATTTTGGTTAGTGGTGGTACCAATTTAACACGGAGCGTGGATGTTATCTCAGAGGGGATACCATCCGGGCCGGGTGCTTTCCTGTTTTTCGCTTGTATCATCGATGCTGTCACTTCCGATTCAGTGAATGGTTGTACCTCGTCGTCTTGATGTCTGTTCCAAGGTTTGTTTCCTCTGTTGTTTCTTTCAATTACGCGTTGTCCCGTCTGTTTTTGTTTGTCAGTGTCGTCCTGCTTATTGTCGTCTGGTAAGAGTGTTTGTAATAGTGTTGCCGCGGTGTCTTCCCAGTCCTGTGTTTCTGTACCATCCTGTTTTGTTAGGGTGGAGTAAGTCGTTGGTGGTTTTCTTTTTTCTTTTATAATTTTGTATGGGATACCCCAAGCGTCCGTTTGTAGGTGTCTGTCCACAAAGACCTCCCAGGTCTGATATGTGTCTTTTATGCGTCTGTAATTGTGTAGGTGATGTTCCCTTTCTTGTGGAGTTACTAACATTTGGTAGTTTTTGCGAGCTTGGCTGGTCTGTTTTTTCAGGTCTTGTAGCCGCTGTGTCCATTGTTTTGTTTTGGTGTGTTGTTTGTCTTGCTGTCTTGGAAGTGTTCGTTTCATTGCCCCTGTAATAGCTTTAGTAAGTTGTTTGACGTGTTCGTGAACGTTCTCGTTGCGTTTTATGTCGGGTGGGGGTTCCAAGGAGTCCGTAAGTCTTTGCCAGTTGGCATTCCTAATGCTGTATCTGATTAATGAGGTATTCCGGGAAGTTTCTTTTTGAAGTTTTTTATTATAATCTCCCATGATGCCATATTGAAAGCGTTTTTGTCTATTAAAATTACCGCCGATATTTTATTACTATTTATTTCCCCTGTTAAGCTCATAACTATCTCTATCGCCTGTACTGTGTTTCTCCCTTTCCTAAATCAATATTGATTATTATGGAGAGGTTTACCTATTTGAATTTGTTTCGCTATCCTTTTCCGTAGTTCGAATGTTTTTCCTATCACGCTTAACAGGCAGATAGGTCGGTATTTTTTGGGGGTTCCTGGTATTCTGTTTGGCTTTTCTATTAGTATTAATTGCGCTTCCTTCCATTCTGTAGGATAGAGGTTTTTTTCCAGGTATGTACTGAACAGTTGTGTGAAGTAATTTGCGTGACCTTTTATAATTATTTTACCTGTTTTCGGCAGTATTTTGTCTGGCCCCGGCGCCTTCTTTGTTTTTATTTTGTCAGCTGCATCTACTACCTCTTGTTCTGTAAATAATCTCTCCGGTTGGACTTGGGTGTAATTTATCTTCCCCTTATCTTCGTTGGTAATGAATAGTTCTTGAAATATTTTTATCCTTTCTTCAGTCGTCATGTCTATTCTTGGGGACGCCACATTTATTTGCTGTTTTACTATCTTGTATGCGTCTCCGTATATGTCGTTGTCTAAATTGTCACATAGCTCCTTCCACTTTTTTTTGTTTCGCGTTAAGTATAGCGTATTTGACTTTTTTCTTCGCCTTCTTATATTCTAATCTTTTTTGTTCTTTAAGTTCGTTTTCGTCCGTTATTCGTTGATACTGCCTTCTCTGTTTTCGTGCGTTTTTTACTAGGTTTAATATTTCTTCATCCCACCAGTAAGGCGTTTTATACAAGTTGTTTGCTTTGACTTTAGGTGTAGCTTTTTTGTATGCTTTCATAATTCTTTCTACGCAATTTTGAACTGTTTCACTTCTTTGTGTATTGTCCCAAAGTATTCTATTAGGTTCTTTGGGTTTGTAATTCCATATACCCACGTGGTGCATTGGTCGACTTGTTTTTTTTATTTCTATAGCAATAAACATATGATCACTATATGTCTCGTTATCTAGTACTTTCCACGTTGTGTCGTCTTGTCAGTTCATTGCTTATCAGCGTCAAATCTATATACGAGGCCCCGTTCGGTCGCACTAAGGTGGATTCCTCCCCGTCATTAATTTTGTTTAGGTTCATTGAGCTGGCCCATTGCAGGACCAATTCTCCCCTTCCGTTCGTGGTGTTTCCTTCCCGATATCTGTTCTTTACATTGAAGTCCCGGCATATAATCACTTCTTTGGTTGTGTTTACGATAACACCCACAAGATCGTTTAGGCATTTTTCGAACGTCTCTCTATTACAGTTAGGGTTTATGTACACCGATATTAATCTAAAAAAATTTGTGTCGATATATACGTAACAGTCACCACTATTATATTCTTCTATTTTGTATTTTATGCTGTGCTTGCGATAGGTTCTACTGATCGCGGCCGATTTATTTTCATTGTGGTAATAGTTTCTTCTTGATTTAACCTTTATGTTTGGTTCGCTAATTGTAATGAAGTCGAATTCGTTTGTATTCGCGTAAGCCTCTGCCAGATTATGTGCCGTCTGACTACGGTTTAAGTTGATTTGTAGTATCTTAACCATTAGCGCAAGGGTCAGTTTTTCTCTTATCCTGATTGTGTCTATACATGTTAACCCTGTAATTACTTCTGCTTTGTTTTCTTGCATACGCTAGGCCTGTCTTGTATCTTACGCAGTTTCCTCTTCCCGTTATGTGCCCCTTCATTTCACATAGTACACATGTATCTTCATTTGTGCAATTTCTTATTGTGTGCACTGCACCCCGCATTTGAAACATGCATTTCTTCTGTCTGGCCCATCGCAGTTTATTGTTATGTGATCTATTGCCCAGCATTTAGCACATCTTTGGATATTTATTTTTTTTTCCACCGAGCAGGGTACTAATCTTACTCGTAGTTTGTTTGTACATATCAAGTCAGCATCTTTTTGGTATATTGTCAGTGAGACAGCTAACGTGCCTCCCTGGTTTGGTCGTAGTTCTCCGAGTCTATATTCTTTCATCTCAAGACTCCCTACCTTTTTCTCTATAGCTTCAATTATTTCTTGCTTATCTGAGGTGGGGTCTAATCTTCTTATGTGGATTGTCCTTAACTCCCGTTCCTTTGCCATTTGTTTCACTTTCATCTCTGGGTCCGCTTTTTTATAGCGTTTTTATTCCTTCCATCACCTTCTCGTCCTTTTTTGTGACAATTATGATTTTTTCATCTTTTGTTGGTCTTATTTTGTTTATTGCTTTTGACTCTACCGTGTTTTTAATATTATCTTTTATGCTATTTATTATCGCTTTGTAGTCTGACCCAGTTTTTTCTACCATTAGCGCATATGTGGTTTGGTTTCGGTTTTCGTGGATACTGTTGCTACTGTCAATGTGCCTGCTTGTCGTGTAGATATCTGCTTTGGTTGTCGTCTTATGAAAGATAAATTCTACAAGCTTCATGGTTCTAACATGATGTAGAGCTACTCTTCTATCTCCTTCTACTTCTGTTCTTATTTTTTCCAATACATTTAGGATACTTATCTCGGTTTCATCATATACTGCTTTTATGATTTTCATCTGGTTTGTTGTCCCCAGGTTTTTTAGTTTGCGTTTTACACTATATTCCAGTACTTTATAGTCTTCCTCTATTTCAGCCAGTTCCGGATATTTTTCTTTGTATAGCTTTTGTATATCGTTCATTTCTAGGTCATCAGGTTCTACTATTACTGCTTTAGATGTATATGATTCATTCTCTAATGGGTTTCCGACTACTATTTTTGTGTTGATGTGTGTTGATATGTCGGGTTCCCATATTTCATTTTTTATTTCTTCCCATAACTCTGGTGTTTTTGGTCAGGGAGTGTCCTTCTGTTTTTTTGTGTTTTTTCTTCCAGTTGTTTGCATCTTGTTTCTAGCGTTCTGCAGCTTTGTTCTAGTTGTATTTCTTGTTCAGTCATCTCTTTTCTCAGCTGTGATATCTTGTATTCTAGGTCTGTTTGTTTTTCCATATGAAAGAGGTGTTCCTTTATTACCCTTTCTACGTAGTGTTCGGCTTCAGCTATCCCGTTTTTTAATACAGTATGTACTGATTTATTTTCGTTCTTAAAAACGAACATACTATCAATTTTGTTTTATAATTTCTGCAGGTTTTCGCTTCCTTGGTTATTTTTCTCAGATTGAGTTGCAGTTGGGATATCCGCTCTTTTTTTCCTTTTTATTTTCTTTTGTTTAACTTGCGCTTTATTCATATCGCCTTCGCCTTTGTCGCCTTCTTCCTCGTGTTCCGTCGTTCTTACAGGGCTAGATGTGCCCTCTCCACTTATTGATTTAAATATTTCCAGGTTAACCAGGAAAGAATGCATGTCTCCAGGCGGAGTACCTGATATGGGGTCTTTTCTTTTAAATATTGCCTCTCTAGCATCATTGCTTTTATCTATTTTGGTTTCTTCGTTATTCTCATCTGACAATTTGACTAAGTTAGCCGTGGGTACGCATTTCGCTTCTGTTTTATCTGTAGGGTTTTCTCAATATCACTCATTATGATTTCACGCCCTTCCCTTGGGAAGCTGCCGGATGGGGTGTAGCCAGTGCCCTAAAACACCGACGAGTTACCCGCGCCTCATCTGGACTATGTCCACTTAAGGGGACTATGTCACTCCTTTTGGAGCTCCATGCCCTTACTAACCGATTGGCTTTTGCAGCTCCCATGCCTCCGACGACATGGATACCTCCCAAGGTAGTTGCCAACCCGGGGGCTCAGCGGACGCTTGGGGTTTTCCTCGGGGCACTTTTTCTTTTTCCCCTCAGACCTTACACGCCGTGGCGCCAGCATTTGCGGTGTCCTCCTAGGGAACCTCTGTTCCAACCGCGTCCAAATCAGATTCTTATTCATGCCATGGGTCAATAGAGTAAGGAAAGTAGAGAGAGGAGAGGCCCTTCTGCCATCGGATGACCTAATAGACAAGAAGGGCCTGAAGTACGAGAGTCGGGAGACTAGAGCGTCCCCCTGATTGGAAAGAAATTTAGGTGCTGACAGGTACAGTTGGTGTGGGTGTTGTGTGTTAGGGCATGCACGTATGCGTGTAGGAGATAGAGTGTAGGTTGTGTTTGAGTGCGTGCTTTTGGTGTTTATGTGTGTGGATGATGTGTGCTATCCTTGGCTTCCCCTTTGCGTTGGACCTGGTCAAATTAAGATCCCTCGCAACAGGTACTAGTGCCCCCTCACCATTTCAAGGTGGATAGCCTCCGAAGAGGAACCTAACCTAACTTAACCTAACTTAACCTAACCTAACCTTTTTTTTTAAATGGGTTTAGGAGAAGCTCTTTATTGCCTGCCTCCGGTTGGCTATTTAAGCATCAACTACCGAAGGGAGTGTGGGACTAACACTATCTCTCAGGACTACCCACTAAACTCCCTTCCCCCTTCCCTCTTGTGACGGAGTCTCCCCGGAACCACCGTTAGGCATTACTTCGAGGATCTCGAGGGTATGGTTATTATCTTCAACTACTGCGCCGTCAGGGGGCATAGCAGTTATCTTATCCTCTTAGTTGTCTTTCCTTGGCCTCTTTGGTCGTCAGGACATATTGGACATATGTGTCAACGGCCTTCCAGGTGGCCGCGGAATCAATCATTAGGCTTACTAAATTTTTGGTATTTATCCTCTCCCTAACTCACTCTTTAACTTATATCTACGCTGCGTCCATCTAGCACACGTGTAACATACTGTTTTAATACGCTCTAATAGTTCTTTTATTTCTAAAAATAGTTATTTTCTAGTTTAATTTTAGCATTCTAATTATTAGAATGAAGGTCTTGTAGCATAAATATGTCTGCAATTATAAACGGCTGCAAGATCACCCAAGTAGCGTCCTAGCGAAGTTCCAGGAAGATATAATCCAAGAGTAATTAATTTTTCTAAAGGCACTTTACTTGAAAGGCACTAAACATGTCAGATTAGTTGCTATCTATGATTAGATGTCAATCATGTTCTAGGACCCTATTTATGTCAGGGTGGTCGGAAGGAATTTTTCAATTAGCGGAGTACTCAACTAAAAACGGGGTTGTTTATTTCCAGACGCGTTAGAGTCTAAAGCTGGCGGTCCTTGCAAGTTTGAGTGATGTGTTTTATTTCTCTGAAGTCAAGTGCGTGCCGTTATGTTCTAAGTTAGTTATTTTTCTGAGTAAGTAATTAGTATATGTGGTATTACCATGAACTCAAGGCTGTGTTATGCATCATAATTCAGTTATTTGTTTAAATACAGTACCTGTCGATTCCCATAAAATACAACGTCGGGTTAAAGCTCAGTTCCAGTAAATTGATCCCGTTAAAGTATTGTTTTAGAGACCGCATCGCTTTAGAAGGGTCTCCTATTTTATTGTTGTTTTGACGTTTGTCTGAGACCTGTAATCACTAAGCCACGATACTACCTGAGTATGCAAAGCTCCGGTCAGGAGTTCCGTTACTGTACTATTTGACCCTTGTGAAGGTCGTATTTTTCCTGTTGTTGATGACCCCGTGGTTAAAGAAGGGTCGTCGCACTATGCAAGTTAAGTAGACAAGGGTAGCGTTAATTAATTTTTGTTATTGGGGTGTTTGCACCCAGAACTGTATTAATATTCAAAAATAAGTATTTTAGTTTAGTTTAGTTAAGTTGTGTTTGTGCTAGCCGGAGACTTTAAAAGATTAGCCCCTGTGAAGTGAATTATTTTCCGTCCTGCAATCTTGGTTCATCGCCCACGAACAAAGTGCGACGAGAGCTGTTACCGTGATTGGTCCATGGGCCGTTTAATTTCCCATGGTGCCGCCCTATTGTAAATAATGTTAATTACTGTATATTTTTGTATTCATATGTAATTAGGTGAAGTTTTAGTTGGTAGCCCATTTAATAAAACAATCAGAATTTCGTCTTAGTGTGTTGTTGTTTAATGAACTCCCCTCTCACCGACTGCAGCAGCTTGCGAGGCAATGTCCCGAAACGTGAGGGTACTATAGAGCTAGAGGTCCGGCCCATTTATTATTTATTGATAATTGAATACCCTCACGAGGTAGGTAAATATAGAAATTACACACGTAAACAGCGTGTATTCCGGATCATCGTCCTCACGACACATTATGCATTTATCGTCGCTATATTTGCCCATGGCATAAAGATAGTTAGCAAAGCATCCGTGACCGGTCAACGCCTGTGTTAGATGGTAACCGATCACGCCATGACTTCGGTTTACCCAGGATGAAATTTCTGGAATCAACTCATACGTCCATCGGCCTTTGTTTGATGTATCCCATCTCTCTTGCCATCTTATAATCGTCCTCTCTCGTACTCTTCTAGGATCAACGCTCTCTATCCTACATTCGTTTCTTTCTCGAGCAAGCAGGTCCACAGATATTATACCAGTGATGACTAAAATACTTTCTGCCGACGCGGTCTTATAAGCACTGGCAACTCTTAACGCCACACGTCTTTGTTCCTTGTACAGGATTGCCTTCCGAGCCTGCACGGCCATGCAATCCGCCCATAGTGGTGCGCCATAAAGCAGAATTGACTCTGCTACTGCAGCAAGCACCCTCCTCTTGCCTGCAGTAGGTCCTCCAATGTTCGGCATAAGCCTACAAATATTTTGGATTGCTGCCTGGGCCCTCGTGGCTCTTGATGTTTCTTAAAAGACAACCTCCTATCCAAAATAATCCCCAAGTATTTGGCCTCCTCCTTAGGTATGATGCTGACCCCTCCAACGCTCAACATAATCGGTTTAATTTTTCTTTTACTAGTCAGCAATACTGCTTCGGTTTTTGGTGAAGCAAGCTGTAGTTGCGCCTCCTCCATCCATTTCTCCACAATTCGAATGGCTCTATTGGCCTTAATGCACAGGCTTTCCTCAGTTTGTGCCACCACCACAATTACCAGGTCATATGCGAAGCCAATAGATTTAGCTAGTTCTGGTAATGGAAGTCATAAAACACCGTCATACATAATATTCCAGAGCATCGGTCCGAGTACCGAGCCCTGGGGAACGCAAGCTGTTATTGGGAGGTCCAAAGTCAGCGCTAGGGATACCTTTAATTAAGCCCTGCTTTTAGTTTTGTTTTATTTTTTGTTTCAGTTTGTCAGATTTTTAGGTTTGTTAGATTGCTAGAGTTTGTTAGGTTTGTTAGACTTTAGGTTTGTTAGGTTTTTATTTAGAATTTTATTTAGGGTGGATTAATTATGAAGTTAGAATTAATTAGAAGCACGATTATTTTTCGCGTTTAAACCCAATGTAGTACCTTCGGGTGGAGCATTGGGGACGTGGCCGCAAGTATAGCGGCCCTTATTCAAATTATAATGTTATTGGGAGGGTGAGACTTTCGCCATTGTTCTGTATGTATATTACACTCCGGTTACTCAGGTAGCTATTGATTACCTTTAGTATGTATGGTGACACCTCCACTTTACGAAGAGCTTCCATGATTTTCTCCCAACTGGCCGTGTTGAACGCGTTTTTAATGTCGAACAGGATGACCAGACTCATCTTTCGCGTCCTCCAGGTTCCCGAGTTGGCATGCTTAGCTATTTCCAACACTTCTTCTACTGCATCCAACGTCGATCTACTTTCCCTGAACCCATATTGCTTTGGTGATAAACCACCTTTCCTATCGACCTCGATCTTAACTCTCTCATTTAAGAGATGCTCAGCGAGCTTGCTGGCAGTATCTATCAGACATATAGGTCTGTACAACCCTGGATCATCTGTAAATTTACCTGGCTTTTTAATCAGTACTACCTTTGCTCTACGGCCCTCCACTTGGAAGCTTCCCTCCAATATAATCTTATTCAAGACATATAGGACGGTTTTAGACATTACTCTGCATTCCTCACTTATCACCTCGGTCGGGATGCCATCTAGACCTGGTGCTTTTTTTATCTTCATTTTTTTGGCCGCCATCATTAATTCCTCCTCGGTGAAGTGTGGAATGTTTTCCCGGTCTACTGTAGAATAAATCCCCTCGCTATGTCGCACCGACCGTTGTGGGAAGAGAAAGGGATTGTATGGAATTAAAGAAAACTAACTCTACCCCAAAGATTAGTCAGAAGGAGGAAGACACTCAGACAACAGCTTGGCCAGATATTAGGAATAAGCCGGTGGTGAAAAAACTACCGTTCATTTACATTTCCAATGCTCCACCCGAAGGTACTACATTGGCCAGGAGGCGAGTTTTTTGTTGCCTGGAAATTTAGAATTTTGCCGAACCCTTGCCGTTTCAGGCAAGGTAGGGATCTTTAACGTGCGTGACAACACTCACACGGGACCTCCATTTAACCTCTCATCCGAACGAGGGCGTAATATTTGTGAAAATGCTCACCTGCCATTTTTCAAGCAGTCGGCCGTGTCGGATTTGAACCCGGGACCTTGGGATCCGTAGTCTTACGCTTACTACATTGATCCACGGCGACGCGTTGAAAAAACTACCACCAGAGATAACTTGGGAAGGGTGGCAAGACATCAGAGACAAAGACTGGGACCACAACCTGTTTAAGACCACCAAGGTGGTGGTGGGGAACCCTATTCAGTCGGAAGCCGAGACCACTAAGGTCGTTATAGTTGAAGCAGATGATAGAGAAATGAAGGAGGGGATACAGAGACAGTTCAGGGATAGATACCCGGAACTTAATACTCCAGAAGGGAGGTATTGGAAAATATCACTAGGGTCCGTTCTAAAGGCACCGAAGCCATCAGTAATCATGACGGGACAGAGGAGGACGTGCTGAGGATAGTGCAAAAAATCAGAGCCGAAACTGAGTACGATGGACGGGTGGCACTACACCGCATAAAGGCCGTTAATCTGGCAATTCTAACTAGGATGGTCGAGTGGGTTTTCCAGGGAACCACTACCATGATATATATATATATATATATATATATATATATATATATTGTAGTGTCAGTAGGAGCTACAAGGGTTCTAAGGGTTGTTTTGTGTTGAGGGTGGTGTATGCCAAATAGAGTGAGCCATATATCAGATCCCGTAATTTAAAATGTATGTTTGCCGTACTTTACATACGTTAAAGTATTTGAAATGTTAGTTGAAATGTAAGTGCCAAGACGTAAATTATAATGACTTGATGACGTGATAAAACACACAGTATTCAAGGTTTTATACTGAGTTGTAGTTTAATAGGCCATTGAACGTACATTTGCCAACCGAAAACCGGATGCGTCTATGGATGTCCACTATTAACCACGCAGATCCAGGTTCATATGTGTAACATTTCGGCATTTATTTTTACTAGAATCAACCTTTGGACAAACATGTAAAATCAAAATTATAAGTAATACCATTGTCAAATATGATTGAAGGGTTGTGCGATATTTAGGACCAATGATTGAACATTATGTATAAAAATAGGAAAGTGCAAAGACAAAGTTTTAGGTATTAGTGACACGAACTTGGTGATACGACGTTATTGGATGGTTTTATATACTATGTAATAAAGTAGGCAGATAAATATTGTAATTATCACCTAGGATAAGTAAACAAGGGGAGTCGTTTTCGAAATAATTTTGTAATAAGACGTGTTTATAAACTGCGCTAAGTTGTTTTGAATATTTTTTGAAGATTAAATAAATGAGTTTGAATTGTACGAGTTTAATTTATAAAGGAAGAGTAAAGAGAAGCAACAGTGAATAAATAATTAATAACGGCGACGAGTAAAAGTTAAGATTGGAATTAGTGCGACAGCGAACCGGCGGAAAATAAGATTGAATTGGAACGAGATTTATATAGGCAGAAGGTATCGAATAGGAATTATAAGAGTGAAGAATATATTAGGATTGAATTGGATATGGTTTTATGTGTAGCGGGGCATTGAGTGGTAAAAAAAGAAGCGAGGATTGATTTGGAACGAGCGGATTAAATAGGAACAAGGATTGATTTGGAACGAGCGGATTAAAGGCGGAAGTATTGAATTAGAACGAGAGAAGCAAAATTAGAAGACAGCGTAAGAGTAGCAAGTGGAATCGTACGAGTCAAAGAAGAAATAACACCGGAAGAATTAGCGCAGGGGAAGTAAATACAAAAGGGTATTCTAAATTCTAAATTCGGGTCATATTTATTTTAGATTTGGGCGCAGCAAAATTGAGTCAAAGATACCTGGAGGATAGACGGCAGTTTTCAAAGTGATAGTGCAACCTTGTGAGGACGTATACGGCGAGTAGGATTTTGAGCCAGCAGTCATAGAGGCCGTTAACGACGTATAGAACAGGTGAGTACTGTGTGATATAACGTCAAAGTCAGAAATTTTGTGGTAGTAATTAATTTGGAACAAGGCTACGTGGATCATATAAAATTTGGCATATACAAAAGTAAATTATAAAAAGGTACTAAAACAAAAGATAGTGCAGTTTGGTTGGGCATTGCACATCTACTTACCACTGAACCCACGGTAAGTAGGTGGATACCCTGGGAAGAAAGAGTTCATATAGTCGAGGCATATTTAAAACATTTTTGATTTATTAACCAACCAAACGTTGCTAAAGTACGTGGCGTGAAATAGGTATTTGCACGTTATATAAAAATCATTAAATTAAAAAAAATAAGGCGCGAAAAAGAGCGGGGTGCAGCATAAGAATAAATATATATATATATATATATATATATATATTGCTGTGATATACTCCTGTGAATGCGGGAACTGGGTCCTTTCAACAAAAAAATTCTAGTCCCACCGATTGGGCGTCATAAACTGCTGTGATCCTGTTTTCGCCTCGGCTGCTCACCTAATTTTATAAACCTCCTCATTCATAAAATTAAACAACACATTCCTACCACAAACATCAACGTTAACTCTATTTACATCAATATTCAGAATACATTAAATTTTCAAATTAAATTTCAGCATAAAATTCAGTTTTTAAATTTCAAAATTAAATTTATTTTCATTTTAATGTGCATCCAGAATTAAAGTCCTTGTAGGATGCCTACTAATTACTATAACAATATATGCAGACCGGAGTCTGAGTACAAAGGGAGCATCTACCACCCCTTTACGTTAATTAACCAGGTTCGTCTAATTGAGCTCAAAGACATACCCAAATTTTCATCATAATTCAGAACATCAATACTAAATACCCCTTTCTACTTAAACAAGCAAATTTCACCTTAAAATTAAAATTTTATTGTTAGTACAATTTCACTAATGTCCATTTAAAGTAAATCAATTATAAAGTTATTCAACACTCTGCGTGTAATTTATTTATTCCTAATAAAGAAACAAAGAGAAATTACATGCAAAATTTATCTTAATTAACTCTATTTCAAGTAACCGGTATTGAACAAAACGTACAGATAATATCTATAGAAACTTGTAAAAACCCACTAAAATGCAAATCCTAGAAGTGTTAGTTAGAAGTAGGATGTTTGAACACACCTGCGTATTTTAAAAGGCAATTTCAGTTTAATTTGTTTAGATAAACATGTCGATTCTAAGGATATTGGAAACGGTCAGATGCTTTAGCACGAAATACAAAACAGGGTTTATTTAAAAAGCTCATTCGGCGAAAATTTTGCAGATAATTAATGTTTACAAAGAATCTTGGAGAAACCGGGGCTTAATATTCACGAGAAGGTGCGATACGGGGTTATTTAACCCAGATAGTCCACATGGACTAAAATATAATCGATAATAAAGAATATCAATTTGCACCAATACGAACAGGTTAGAAAAGGAAAGAGAAAATGCGTCAAGCAAAGACACATATAGTAAAAGGCGTGATTTAAGCAACGTCACGAGGGTCACAATTGGTTGAAAATAGGATGCAAATATCAGAGGTAGAAACAACGATTTCTGTACAAAATTAATTAGTTTTTCTCGGACATGTTTGCGTGCCGTGTGAGAATTTCTGCTATTTAAATGGGGCGAGTACAAAATTCGTAAAAACCGACGCACAGGCTACGGACTGGGAACATAGCATGAGAAATTCTTAAGAATTGTCTGTTTTGAGGACAAAAGCGACGTGCCGGCTATTCGCTATATATACCGGTGGTAATATGAATTTCGGCCTCTTAGACTTTTGACTATTCGATGCGTTAAAAGCTCTCTTACATCCGCGACTTGATTGAAGATGTTAAACAGTGCATTTTAGTTTGATAAAATAATTTAAAGTTTGCTCGTATATTTTAGTGATTCAAAATAGTTTGTTATTTACGTGCTAACATGAATGTACTTCAGTGCACTTAGATACAAGGTAATAAAATTTAGTATCACTGTAACAATTAGCAAAATTTACAACGACAAATGTATACACAAAAGTAGGCAGTTTTGGCGTATATTGGTGAAAGAAGTATGAATTTCTTTGTTATTTTTCGGGGTGTTAATAATTAAATGGTTCAAAACGTGTCTGGATCCACAAAACCAGGGTCAGATATACACAGATGAGTTCCGGAAAAGCCCAGAAACAACTTTAAATAAATGGTGATGGAGAAAATTTTAAAAGCGTTGAGAATTAGAAGCCGTAAATATAATCCTGTTGGAATGGTGTGATTAACTAAAGGGACGATGTACATTGAAGCTACGAGGACAGTAACCTTCAGGTAAATTATACTATTTTGTTTGACATTTTGGTGTGTGTTGAATAACTTTATAATTGATTTCCTTTAAATGGACATTAGTGAAATTGTACTAACAATAAAATTTTAATTTTAAGGTGAAATTTGCTTGTTTAAGTAGAAAGGGGTATTTAGTATTGATGTTCTGAATTATGATGAAAATTTGGGTATGTCTTTGAGCTCAATTAGACGAACCTGGTTAATTAACGTAAAGGGTGGTAGATGCTCCTTTGTACTCAGACTCCGGTCTGCATATATTGTTATAGTAATTAGTAGGCATCCTACAAGGACTTTAATTCTGGATGCACATTAAAATGAAAATAAATTTAATTTTGAAATTTAAAAACTGAATTTTATGCTGAAATTTAATTTGAAAATTTAATGTATTCTGAATATTGATGTAAATAGAGTTAACGTTGATGTTTGTGGTAGGAATGTGTTGTTTAATTTTATGAATGAGGAGGTTTATAAAATTAGGTGAGCAGCCGAGGCGAAAACAGGATCACAGCAGTTTATGACGCCCAATCGGTGGGACTAGAATTTTTGTTGAAAGGACCCAGTTCCCGCATTCACAGGAGTATATCACAGCAATATATATATATATATATATATATATATTTATTCTTATGCTGCACCCGCTCTTTTTCGCGCCTTATTTTTTTAATTTAATGATTTTTATATAACGTGCAAATACCTATTTCACGCCACGTACTTTAGCAACGTTTGGTTGGTTAATAAATCAAAATGTTTTAAATATGCCTCGACTATATGAACTCTTTCTTCCCAGGGTATCCACCTACTTACTGTGGGTTCAGTGGTAAGTAGATGTGCAATGCCCAACCAAACTGCACTATCTTTTGTTTTAGTACCTTTTTATAATTTACTTTTGTATATGCCAAATTTTATATGATCCACGTAGCCTTGTGCCAAATTAATTACTACCACAAAATTTCTGACTTTGACGTTATATCACACAGTACTCACCTGTTCTATACGTCGATAACGGCCTCTATGACTGCTGGCTCAAAATCCTACTCGCCGTATACGTCCTCACAAGGTTGCACTATCACTTTGAAAACAGCCGTCTATCCTCCAGGTATCTTTGACTCAATTTTGCTGCGCCCAAATCTAAAATAAATATGACCCGAATTTAGAATTTAGAATACCCTTTTGTATTTACTTCCCTGCGCTAATTCTTCCGGTGTTATTTCTTCTTTGACTCGTACGATTCCACTTGCTACTCTTACGCTGTCTTCTAATTTTGCTTCTCTCGTTCTAATTCAATACTTCCGCCTTTAATCCGCTCGTTCCAAATCAATCCTTGTTCCTATTTAATCCGCTCGTTCCAAATCAATCCTCGCTTCTTTTTTTACCACTCAATCCCCCGCTACACATAAAACCATATCCAATTCAATCCTAATATATTCTTCACTCTTATAATTCCTATTCGATACCTTCTGCCTATATAAATCTCGTTCCAATTCAATCTTATTTTCCGCCGGTTCGCTGTCGCACTAATTCCAATCTTAACTTTTACTCGTCGCCGTTATTAATTATTTATTCACTGTTGCTTCTCTTTACTCTTCCTTTATAAATTAAACTCGTACAATTCAAACTCATTTATTTAATCTTCAAAAAATATTCAAAACAACTTAGCGCAGTTTATAAACACGTCTTATTACAAAATTATTTCGAAAACGACTCCCCTTGTTTACTTATCCTAGGTGATAATTACAATATTTATCTGCCTACTCTTTATTACATAGTATATAAAAAACCATCCAATAACGTCGTATCACCAAGTTCGTGTCACTAATACCTAAAACTTTGTCTTTTGCACTTTCCTATTTTTATACATAATGTTCAATCATTGGTCCTAAATATCGCACAACCCTTCAATCATATTTGACAATGGTATTACTTATAATTTTGATTTTACATGTTTGTCCAAAGGTTGATTCTAGTAAAAATAAATGCCGAAATGTTACACATATGAACCTGGATCTGCGTGGTTAATAGTGGACATCCATAGACGCATCCGGTTTTCGGTTGGCAAATGTACGTTCAATGGCCTATTAAACTACAACTCAGTATAAAACCTTGAATACTGTGTGTTTTATCACGTCATCAAGTCATTATAATTTACGTCTTGGCACTTACATTTCAACTAACATTTCAAATACTTTAACGTATGTAAAGTACGGCAAACATACATTTTTAAATTACGGGATCTGATATATGGCTCACTCTATTTGGCATACACCACCCTCAACACAAAACAACCCTTAGAACCCTTGTAGCTCCTACTGACACTACAATATATATATATATATATATATATATATATATCATGGTAGTGGTTCCCTGGAAAACCCACTCGACCATCCTAGTTAGAATTGCCAGATTAACGGCCTTTATGCGGTGTAGTGCCACCCGTCCATCGTACTCAGTTTCGGCTCTGATTTTTTGCACTATCCTCAGCACGTCCTCCTCTGTCCCGTCATGATTACTGATGGCTTCGGTGCCTTTAGAACGGACCCTAGTGATATTTTCCAATACCTCCCTTCTGGAGTATTAAGTTCCGGGTATCTATCCCTGAACTGTCTCTGTATCCCCTCCTTCATTTCTCTATCATCTGCTTCAACTATAACGACCTTAGTGGTCTCGGCTTCCGACTGAATAGGGTTCCCCACCACCACCTTGGTGGTCTTAAACAGGTTGTGGTCCCAGTCTTTGTCTCTGATGTCTTGCCACCCTTCCCAAGTTATCTCTGGTGGTAGTTTTTTCAACGCGTCGCCGTGGATCAATGTAGTAAGCGTAAGACTACGGATCCCAAGGTCCCGGGTTCAAATCCCGACACGGCCGACTGCTTGAAAAATGGCAGGTGAGCATTTTTCACAAATATTACGCCCTCGTTCGGATGAGAGGTTAAATGGAGGTCCCGTGTGTGAGTGTTGTCACGCACGTTAAAGATCCCTACCTTGCCTGAAACGGCAAGGGTTCGGCAAAATTCTAAATTTCCAGGCAACAAAAAACTCGCCTCCTGGCCAATGTAGTACCTTCGGGTGGAGCATTGGAAATGTAAATGAACGGTAGTTTTTTCACCACCGGCTTATTCCTAATATCTGGCCAAGCTGTTGTCTGAGTGCCTTCCTCCTTCTGACTAATCTTTGGGGTAGAGTTAGTTTTCTTTAATTCCATACAATCCCTTTCTAAATTTTGAACCCTATCTCTTAGGTCTCTTTGTTCCGATTCTAATTGTAGGTACTCAAGTACAAGCCCCTCCACAAGGCTTAGAGTCTCCTCCAATCCCTCCTTAATTTCACGGTGGACAGACCTCCTGGCATCCTTAAAGTTTACCAGGCTCTTTACTTTCTGAGCGAGCATTTGCATGCAAACGCTCTTTACCTTTGGCATTAGGTCCTCAATGGTTTTAGCCTCTCTTTTTTTCCTTTTCTTTTTTCTTTTCTTTGTTCCTTTATTACCGAAGGACGGAGTTGTTGTACTCTGATCCTCTATCTTCATCTTCTCGATCCATACTAGCGGCTTAATCGCTACCTTTATGGCAGCGTTTCCTTTTTTTCTTTTGTTTTGTACAATTTGCTGCCGCATTGCCTCACATTTGTATTTCTCATTATGTTCTTCATCTTCCTCCATATCTCCATCCCCAGTACTCTCTTTGGGGGTCGATAGATCTATCAATGCCTTCTCTTTTATAGGCGGTCTACTCATCTTTGTACTTCTTTGAAATACTATTTTCTCCTGTCCCTTATGTTCACCCATGTTTGTCTTAGGACTATCATGGTTGCCTGTTCCCAATTTTAAGGAGATTGAGTCTTCCTTTCCCATTTTAGAGAATGGGTCCTCATAAATCCTATCCATAGACGCTTTTCCCCTTAACTTGGAAAGCTATTTGATGGGGTGTACCCAGTGCAATTACACATGACGAATTCCCCGTCTCATCAAAACCTAACCTAACCTAACCTAACCGAATCTAACCTAACCTAACATAACTTAACCTAACCTAACTTAACCTGGCCTAACTTAACCTAACCTAACCTAATCTTTTTTTAAATAGTGCCTTGGTATCGCCACGTGAGCATTTCTTCAAGGCACTGAGGGGCATGGTTGTTTATTTTTTGTAGATTTTTAGTGTCTTATCTGTCTTTCATAGTTCTCTTTCTCCTTCATGATATAAATAATCATTTTATTGATTGCTGTCCATGTTTTTCCATCTTTCAGTAGCAACTCCGCAATATTATTTATTGTGATTGTGTCTCCACACTCAATATCTGCATTTAGTCTATGTTCATGCCATCTATGACATTTAAAAATGGTGTGCTTGACAATATCTTCACAAGGGCAATAGGTAGGTTCCGAACGTTCCATGTCCAGTCATAGCTTGGGTTGTATAATAATTTATTTCACCCCATTTTCTGTTTTGCCATGCATTTATATCTTTAATGAAGATTTTTGTCCATCCCATATATCCGTTCCATTCAGTTTGCCAGTCTCTAAGTAATTCTTGTCTAGCCATGTTCTTATAATCTCTACCATTTTTATATATTGCCATTCTTTCTTTTATTTTTAACTTGATAGGGGGTATTCCCGCTATGGCCAATACAGCAGTTGTAGGTGCTGTTCTGTAGGCCAATATGATCCTTATGGCAGTCTTTCTATTGGCCCTTTCTAGCATGTTTTCATAATGTTTAAATTTGATCGCTGGATAATATATGGGGGCTCCATATAGAAGTATTGAATTCACCACGGCTGCTAGCGTCCTTCGCCTGTGGTACTTCGGTCCACCTATATTGGGGATTAGTCGTGCCATTTGTGCCAGTATTCTGTTGGCCTTATCGCAGGTTTCCCTTATATTGGTCGTCATACGCAAGTTTCTGTCTAAATATACCCCCATATATCTGATTGCATCTGAACTCAAAATTGTTTGATTCCCTACGTTTATAAATATTTCTTTTAGCTTTCGGCCTCCAACAAGAATCGCCACTTCACATTTTTGAACTGCTAAATTTAAGCTTAGCTTAGATAGGACATTAGTAATTTTCCTCGGGGTCCTTTCTGTTTTTGATACTAATTCTTGTACATCTTTGGCATTTGTGATAACGGCCAAGTCGTCTGCGTACGCTACTAGTTTCACGCCCTTTTCGGTCGGTATATTTAGCACCTTATCATATGTCAGGTTCCATAACGTTGGGCCTAAAATTAATCCCTGAGGTACCCCAGCACTAATAGGGACTTTTTTTTCGTGTTCCGTAACTATATATCTATCACATAGATATGATTTTATGATTTGTATCAAGTACGGGTTTATTTTCAAATCTTCAAAGGGTTCTATGACTGCTGACCATGATATAGAATTGAAAGCGTTTTCAATATCCATCGCAATCATAGCGCAGAATTGTCTATGTTGGTACGCTTTTTTCTTAATTCCCTCTGGAACATCTAAGACTGCATGCAAGGCATCTATCGTAGATCGTCCTTTTCTGAACCCAAACTGCCTCCTATGTGGACAGTTTAATTTTCTCAGTTCCTTTTCCAATCTGCGGTTGATAAGCTTCTCCAGCAATTTTTCGAAAACATCAATTAAACATAATGGTCTGTAATTTACCGCCCCACTTGGGCCCATAGCTGGTTTCTCAATAAGCACTAATCTCGCTATCTTCCATATCTTTGGAAATATGCAGCTTTTAATACACGTGTTCATTACTTGTGCAATAATGTCTACATCTTTTTTGGCTACTATTTATATTATTTTTGCGGGTATAAGATCCGGTCCCGGTGACTTATTGTTTTTAAGTTCATTAGCCGCAGATTGTATCTCATGTGTGATAAATTCCGGAATTGTATCTGCGTCAAGATCTTTATGAGCTCACCTAATTCTTTGATGTTTCGGGAAGAGCTTTGCAATCCGTGCATTTGTAGTCTCCTTATCTAGTATTACCCTCGGTGATGGTCTTATTTTTTTAAATAGTATTTGATACGCCTTTCCCCAGACATCATTATCAAGTTCGTCCACGTTTCCTCCATGCCAAACTTTTTTGTTTTTTAATAGCATAACTTAATGTTCTTTTAGCGCCTTTATAGTTCTCTCTTGTGACATTTATTTTCTGCTTGTTCCCCTTTCTTCTACTTAGGATTCTGCGCAATCTGACACAGTTGTCTCGCAGGTTAGCTATTTCTGGGGTCCACCAATATGCCGGGATGTATCGTCCTTTATATACATTTTTGCGTTGCAAGTGTTTAGCACAGATACTTTTAACTGCAGCTACCAGATTATTCGCATTATCTTCTGCATCATCTTGGATGGCAACTTGTAGAAGTTTATCGTTCTTAATTCTGTCTAGCCCGGTTTCACTCAGTTTCCACCCTTTATTTACCGGTTTTAATTCTTGCTGTATATCTATATTTACTGTGTAGAAGATGTACCTGTGCCCACTCATGGTTTCCATATTTTCGTTAACTCCCCATTTTGTTATTTTTGCATCTTGTGACGTCATAGTAACATCAATTATGGACTGTCCATTTGCATTTCTAAAGGTAGCTATACTTCCGGTATTTATTGGCGTGATGTTATTAGCGTCGATCCATTCTTCAAGAGCCATCCCTTTCTGATTAATTGTTTTTGAATTGAATAACGCGGACTTTGCATTAAAGTCCCCTCCAATGACATTGGGGCATCTATTTGATCTTATACTGTTTTCTAGGTCGTCTAGGAACACGTTAAATTCCTCTATTGTCCTGTTTGGCGAGAAATAACATTAATAAAAGTTTATGTTAGAAATTTTTGCACACACATAGCCCTTTCCTCGATGATATTTTGTTATAGTACGGAGTGGACCAATGATGATTGCTGAGTCTCCTTCGAGATCAGTGATCATATTTGTCATCATTGATTTATTGGGTTCTTGTATTAATACAATGTCTATATGTAATTATTAGAAATTTAGGTTGTGAAGGGTATGTAGAGCTTTTTAGATTAGCACAGAAAGAAAAGAAGTTAGAGCTGCGTCAAACCGACCTTAAGTAAGGTCGAAAACAAAATGATGAATGATGATGATATGTAATTCCCTTACGGTTTGCGTTAATAAATCATGTGCAGCCCGGTGTCTATCCAAGTTCACTTGAAGAACCTGTATTTGTTTGGTGATGTTTATATTTGTTGCAGTCATTATTGTGTAAGGGAGTCGGTTGTCCGTGCTGCATTTTTCGCAATTGCTAGTGCGCTTCTGAAGGAAGCGCATTTGCCGCTGACAATTCAGTGATTTTCTTGGTCACAAGCGACACAGTACTCCATGTTCCTACATTCCTTTTGGAAGTGTCCCTGTTGTCCGCACTTCTGACAGTCGTTTTTCCTATTTGGCCCTATACACTCTATTGCTTTATGTTCGTATGACCAACATCTCGAACATCGTTTAACGTCCACTCTTTTTTCCACGTGGTAGTTGGATAATCCAATGCGTAAATTGCCCTTTAGTAATAATAAAGACTGTTCCTTTCCCACTACGAGAGTGATAGAGTTGGTTCCCTGTATGCTTGGTCTTAGTTCGCTACAGATATACGACTTGTCTTCTAACGTGGCAATTCTATTTTCGACAGCCTGCATTATTTCATCCTTGCTGACAGTAGGATCTATACCCTTAATGTGGAGCGTAACTTTGTCGATTGGTTTTCCTTGCAATTTCCTGACCTTATTATTTGTAGAGGTATTCTTTATTATCTTGTGTATATTTTCCAGTGATACTGAGTCTTTATTTGTAGTGGTTATAAGCTTGCCTTCTCTAGTCCTTCTCACAGACCGTAGGCCTCTCTTGAGTGTTCGTCTTTTAGGTTGTCTTTTTATTAATTCTGTGTATGTTTGGTCTGTTTGTTCAACTATTAGTGCATAAGTTTTTTTCTCGCTCTTTTTGTCAGGTTCTCGTTGTCTTTTTGCCTTGCTATAGATGACAATTTTATTTTTTAATTTATAGAATACGCATTCTATCATTTTTCTAAAATGGTCAATGCTCATGTCTTCAATTTCATGTAAGGCAATATTATTATCAAGCAGAGTTGCCTCCTTTATTAGTGTTAAGGCTCGCCATATGCCTTCATCGCTACTGTTATAGTAGACACGTATTATCTTCTCCGTTGTAGAGTTTTCATAATTTTTTATTTTTATATGGGTGGTATGTTCCATTTCCTCTATTTCGTCTGTTAAGTATGCTAGGTTTGGATATCGGTCTACGAATCTTTTCTGTACCCCCCCTAACATGATATGGGGGTCATTCTGATTTACCATGACCACTTTCGCCAGTTGTTAATACGCATGGATTGCCAGTTTTTTGTTCACAACGATATAATGTATCGCTCCATCTCTTGTCTCTTACTTCCTGCCACTTCGCTAGTGTGTTACACCCTTCTATTGTTGTTAAAGACTCCGCTGCCGCCTTAATTTCCCAATAGCTTGTTTGGGCGGCGGCATCAACAGTGGTTACTACTCGATCCGCTGTTTTTGCTTGCTCAAAGTCTTCCATCTGTAAGGCAGTTTCGTCGTCAGACGACATTTCCTCAACTTGCCATAAATTTTCAGCCTTCTTATTTAGTGTCTCAGCTTGCCTTTTTATTTTTCGAGCAACTTCTTTAATTTCTGTTTTAGTATTTACGTTTATCGAAACTTCATGTTCAAGTGTTTTTACACATGCAGTTATTTTTTCAATGGCCTGTTTTAGGTCGTCTTGTGCGACGTTTTTTCGCTTTACGTTTTTATTCTCTTCAAAAGAAGTGTCTGACTTTTTTTCCTTTTTAAAAATTCACTAGTAGGGCTTTCTATTGAACACTTCTGAATAAATTGGCGTTTGTTACTTTTGGCAACATAGCTGCTTTCTTGTCTCCTATTTTAGAGGATGGGTCCTCTTTATGTAAATCATTCTCCATTTGATTTCTATCCCTTTCCTAGAAAGGCTCTCCGGACCGGGTATACCCGCGATTACTCGCAGACGGGTTCACCCGTCTGGTGCGGACATGCCCCGTATTGGAGGTATTTACGATCTCCATGGGGCTCAGGGCCCTACTCGCCTTACGGCTTTCTAGGCTCCCACGCCTCCGACAGCGTGGGCACCTCTCTAGGCGCTTGCCATTGCGGGGTATCCATCGGACGCTTTATGCCACTGACAGGCTTTACTTCCAGGTCCGCGACACTACACGCCGCGGCACCAGCTCTTATGTTAAGATCAATTTAATATCCAATATCCGGTTCTATATGCCATAGTCTAGCCTAGTCGTCATCAGTCATCAGCCTTAGTTAAGAAAAATAGTAAGAAGAAGATAGAAAATAGAAATAGAAATAGTAAGGAAATAGGTCCTTCTGCCCTCGGATACCCTAATAGCCTAGAAGGACCTGGAAAAGAAGAGTCAGGGGACTAGGGCGTCCCCCTAATAGGAAAGAAAAAGACGCTGATAGTTACAGCTTTGTGTGACTGTGAGTATAAGGGCATGCGCTCATACGTGTTGAAAGTTAGTGTGTATGTGCGCTATTAATGTGTATAAGTGTAGGTGATGTAGGTTATTCTTGGCTTCCCCTCATCGCGTAATGCTTAGAGAGTACTAACCTAACTTAACCTAGCCTTTTTTTCCTGGGGTTGGAGAATCATGTTATTGACAAGCCTCCCGGCTGGCTCAAGAGCTTCTATGGCCGGGAGGAGTGTGGGACTCCCCTATTAGTAGGGATACTCACTCAACTCCCTTCCCCCTTCCCTCTCATATCTACCCGGTACCGCCATCGTGGGCATTTCGTCGGGTAGCTCGAGGGGCATGGTTAGCCTTCTATCATTTAGTTCTTGTGATTGTCTATTAATAGTTTCTTTTGCAGTCAGTTTAGATACGTCGGTGATAAATACATAAACAAAGAAACCAGTAAACCAGGAAACAAAGCAAGTAAATAAACAAAGAACCAGTAAACCAGTAAACAAAACAGATAAATAAATAAAAAGTAATATAAATAGACAAGAGTAAATAAATAAAGTTTGTAAAATAATTGTATAGATAAATTTAAATATCACCAAGAGCTTCGTATTTGTATCACAGATAACTTTAGTCAATAACGGGTCCTTAAATTTTAATATCCCAGTTGTCTCCTTCTTTCCTCTTCCTCTTTCTTTAGCATAATGTTGTTAATAAACTTCTCTATATAGTTCTAATTTTCTTTGTTTACCGTCATGATACCTATCATATTGTCTGTGTCGATTCTTTCACCTATGGCCAAGGGTAATATAGTTCGTTCTCTGTCCCATCTTATGCATTCGAACAATGTGTGTGCTGCATCATCAGACTTCTCCCAAAACCAGCATCTGTCAGATTCGTGTTAATAAAAATCTCGTTAGACCATGACTTTTCTTTAATATTTTCCCACGTTTCCAGGGTAGGTTGCTTCCGTAGTCTCTCTATTATTGTATCCGTGCCCCTTCCTTTCCATGGAGAGGTTTGTACCGCCATATCACGCTTATGTTCATTTATACTCCCATTTCTTGATACCACTTCGTTTCTAGCCAGTCGGATTTCTAGTTCTAATTCTTTTCTTTTCTCACTTTCGAACATATTTTCTTTTACGAGCACTTTCATTAAATTCTGAACTTCGTCCAGTCCGTATTTAAGTTCTCTGTGGACCTCTCGCCTTTCGTTCTTAAACTTTAGCAATTTGTCGGTCTTAGTTTCCAGCCTTTTAAGAGTAGTACTCGTCGTTTCTTTGAGGTGTGTTTGTATTATGATAGGATAGTTGGAGATCTTTCATCGTGCGTTTGGCGCCATTCGGTGTCGTCTATAATCTCATCGGCAGTCATTTCGTTTTCTGTCGTAACATAGGGGCTGCTAACAGTCGAGCCTTGAGGTGATCGGCTGGCGGCTCCCCTACTTTTAAACGGGTCTCCTATGTAATCATCTGTTCGTTCAATATGTTCTATTTTCACCGATCTTTCTACGTTTACCGTGATCTCCTTTTGGTTAGTGTCCCCCTTCGAGGGGTGGGCACTATTTTCGGTCAGACTCCTCTCTATATCTATTTGCATGTACTCCGTTTCTCTGTCGCTTACTTGTACCTTTTTTTAAGATTCCATTTCATTGGCGTTGAATCCCTATCCTGGGGAGGCTCTTTCAGCGGTGTACACCCATGGCAGAAGAAAAACCTCGCCACTAGCATGAACTCATGCTGCGCTCAAATATGCCCGTGTGGGGGGACTTTCAAACACCGGGGGGCTCCAGCCTCTTACTAGCGAAAGTTTTTGAAGGTCCCACGCCTCCGACGACGTGGGTACCTCCCCAGGCGCCTGCCAAGCAGGATGCCCAGCGGACGCCTGGGGTCGTCATTGGGGCATTTTTTCTTTCTCCCCTCCGACCTTACATGCCGCGGCGCCAGCATTTTCGTCTAATCCTTTGGAGACTTTCGTTCCATACCATATCCAGAATCATGTCCGTGGGCAACGCCATGTTTGAAGAGACAAAGGAAATGGCCCATCGGTCCTCGGAAACCTAATAGCCAATCAGGGCCGGAAGAATTAGAGTCGGGGTCGATAGTAGAAGAGTAGAAAATTGACTCCTAATAGGAAAGAAGAAAGTTACTCTACCCAAAGATAAGTACTAGAGGGTACTTATGAAGCAAAGTAGAGTTGAGAAAATGACCCCTCCTCTTTTATCCGGGGTTGAGACCGGCTGTAGCACTATCTTTGGTATATTAGACTATGCTGCCATATAGTAATATTGAGTTTACTGTTGCTGATAGAATTTTTCTTTTATTAGCCCCCGGGCATCAGTCTTTTAACCGCCTCTAGTGCTTTCTGGGCTTTCACTGTCTGAGTCTCTAAACGTTTCTTGAAAGAAAATCTATTGTCCAGAGTGATGTCCAGGTATCTCAGCTCCTTACTTGCCTCTATTTCTAAGCCTCCCACAGTCACTGTCACTGGCCGTATTTTCTTCTTTCTGGTCACTACTATCATTTCCGTTTTGTTTGCTGCTAACTCCAATCCCATTTTCTCAATCCAATTTCCAATCAGTGCAATCGATCTTTCAGCTTGTTCTTTTAATTCCTTTGCATCTTTGGCCGTCACTATCACCATCAGGTCATTGGTGTAGCAAATAATTTTGGTGGCAGTCGGTAATTCCAGTTTTAGCACCTTGTCGTACATGATATTCAATAGTGCAGGGCCTAGCACCGATCCTTGGGGTACTCCCATTGTTATTGGCAATGTTTTCTCTCTCCCTTCAAGATCCAAGTACGTGATTCTCCTATCTTGGAGATAGCTATCAATCATCTTAATCAGATATGGTGATATTCTCATTTTTACCAACGCATTTATAATTCTATCCCATTTGGCTGTGTTGAAAGCATTTTTAACATCCAGCGCGATTAACAAGCACATTTCTGAAGTTCTATGCGTTTCTTCCATCGCATACATCGCAGCTGCAGTAACTTGTTGAATGGCGTCCAGAGTAGAACGTCCTTCCCTAAAGCCAAATTGAGTTGTCGCTAGCCCACCTTTTCTTCTATTTCGGCTTTTAACCTCTCATTTATTGTGTTCTGCCAATTTCGCTATGCTGTCAATAAGACAGAAAGGTCTATATGCCGACGCATTATCATCCACATTTCCTGGTTTTTTCATTAACAGGACTTTCGCCTTTTTCCATTGATATGGGAAAACTCCTTGTACCAGTATCTGGTTCAATTAGGGCTCTGCGAAAGGCTTTGCATCGGCCTTTTCCAGATTGGTATCCCGCTCTGTTGCAAAGAATGCAAAATTCTTCTACTTTGCAGTCACTAGCCCGGTGTCCTTCCCCACCGCATCTGATGCAAGTCTTAGACCTATCCGGGCCTTTACATGCATTCGTGATATGCCCTTGTTCGGTAGCATCTGGGAATTTCAATCTTCTTCTCGATTTTGCATGCCACCATTCCTATTCTCAGACCCTCTCTTAGCAGTTTACCTGCATCCTCTTCGTCAAGGGACAAGGTAGCCGCCTGTGTATCCCTGGCATATGGTCTCAATTACCCCAACTTACACCTCGTCTCATCGATGTTCCCAAGCTTCTGTTGCAACACGGTCATAATTTCTTGCCTGTTCGTCACTCCGTCCAGGCCTCTCAGGTACAGTGTTACCCATTTCTCACGTTTACCTAGTTGTCTAGTTGAAATTTTCTCGTCGCTTGTACTTATGGCGTCCCTAATCTTTTTTACCACATTTTCATCTCTGTTCACTTTAATTAGTAATTTCCCCTGCTTAGTACTGCGTACTTCCTGTATACTTTCTAGCGCCTCGCTGTCCTTCAGCCCAGCCTTCACTTCGCCGAGTAGCGATTTATAGTCTAGGCCTTTTTTCTCTAACACCAGGGCATACGATTCCCTGCCCGATGATGCTTCTCTATAGTTAGCCTCCGTTTCTTTGTTTTCCCGGGAGTATAGATCTCTACTTTTGTGTTCGTCTCGTTAAATATCCATTGCACCATTCTGCTCAGAGCCGCTACATTTACAGCCTTGACGCGGTGCATTGCTATCTGACTATCTTCCTTAGTCTCTTCCTTTGATTTTAGCATAATCTCGAAGATCCCCTCCTCGGTGTCATCATAAATAGCTTTCAGTACCTTCTTTTTACTTATTGTTTCGGAGCCTTTTGATCGGACCCGAGTAAAGTTCTCTATTACTTCTACCACTTCACTGGTATTTAGCAGCTCCGGAAACCTGTCCCTGTAAGAGCGCTGGATGCTCTCACTCTTATCGAGATCTCCAGGCTCAACTACAACTTTGATAGTTTCGTCCTTAGTCAATATTGGATTCCCCTTAACCACCTCAACATTCTTAAATAGGTTTTGATCCCAATCCCTGCGTTGGATGCCTTGCCAGATTTCCCAAGACATCTCATGTGGGAGCTCAATGACCACTTCTGTCCCGTAGGTCTGGGTACACATCTCTTTGTTGTCCTTACTTGTAGTGATATTAGCAATCTTGAGTTTTCAGCATTCTTCTTCGAGGGCTTTGACTATCTTTTAAGTCCTTCTTCCTTTGCTAGGGCTAGCGTTTCGTCTATACCCATTTTCAGCTCAAGGTGAATAGACCTTCTACTATTTTTGAAGATTACCATCTCTTCAACTCTGTGTAGTAGCATCTGCAGGTTCAAGTTCCTCGGTAGCCTGGGTGTTACCTCATCGTTATCAGATTTTATTATCCTCCTTTTCCGTTTCCTTTTCTTTTCACCCTTTACTTCCGGGGATGACGTCTCCATAGCAATACTGTCTCTAACCTTCTTTTAGCCATAACCCTAGTCGTTTTGGGGATTATTCCATCAGTTTTTTCTCTCTCCGGTACCAGATTTCCGCATTTTGCTAGTTCTTTCCCTTCATTGCTATTCTTGCTCAGCGGCAAGTCATTAAAGGTTTGTGTATCGAACCCTGTGGGCGTACTCGGCATACTCATTGGAGTATGCCAAACCTCGGCCCTTACTTTCTCCATGTATTTCAATGTGGTTATCGGTCCGGTCGCGGATCTTGAAAGAGCAGACCGCCTTGCTGTTTGGTCTTGAACATTTTCCCAGTCGTACTGGCTATAAAGCGCCTTTACTGGATTTTGGTTTATAGTGGTCACAATTTGGTGCTCTTTCTGATCTACATCTATCAGCTTTCCTACTCTTACAGCTCATACCTGCGCAGACGAATCCTCCTCACTTACAACCTAATCTAACCTAACCTAACCTAACCTAACCTAACCTAACCTAACCTAACCTAACCTAACTTAACCAAACCTAACTTAACCTTACCTTTTTTTTGGTTTATACAGGGTTGGAAATCTTTATATACCTCCATAATAATTTGCCCTTCTGCCTTGCGGCTTTCAGACTCCTTATTATGGGGAAAACTCCCGCAGCGAGGATCTTTGCTGCGGGTAGTGTTGGGTTGGAAAGGAGTCCTACCAGGGTAATACCAGAGTAGTGACAAGTCCCCACTCTGGACCCTTCCCTGTCTTCCCTCTAGTGACAGATACTCCCCCGGAACCGCCTGTTTAGGCATCTACCTCGGGGGAGTTTCAGGGGTATGTTTGTATTAATTTCCTCTTTGGGGCTCTCTATCTCTTTCCTTACTCTCCTGCTCTCTCAATATTTCTTCAATGTATTTATTTATGTCGTTCCATTTTTGCTTGGAATCTAGCATTATTCCTATCACGTTGTCTGGTGTGATGCTCTGCCCCACCTTGAGTTCCATTTGAGTGCGGAATCTTTCGCATCTCATACATACGAATGCCGTGTGGCCAGCATCATCACTTTGCTCGGCGCAATAACAACATTGGCTAGTGACCTCCTTCCCAATTCTATTTAGGTAAGCCCCAAAACATCCATGTCCCGCTAGGAACTGGGTGACGTAAAAATTCACCTCCCCGTGTTTCCTCGTTATCCATTTCGCAATATCCGGTATTAGCCGTACTGTACTGTCCATCTTCCTTTTTGCCATCGAGTTCATCCGTCTTGCCATTCCTCCATTAAGGTTGTCCTATTCTTCTGCGCAATTGTTTTATAGTCCTAATCCGGGTGCTTCTTCCGTTCCAAGAAGTTTTCGGCTCTTTCCTTTATCAGTAAGTCCAACGGTGCAAGACCAGATATCACCAGTACAGCGTCCGTTGACACAGTTCTATACGCACTACAGATGCTCAGTGCCATAATTCTCTGACATCTCGAAATCATGAGCCTGCATCGCTGGATCCTAAGTGCATCTTTCCAGATTGGAGCAGCGTACAAGATTATCGATTGCAACGCTACGCTCATAGTTCTTCTCTTATGGACGTTGGGACCTCTCACATTAGGCAGTAGCACAGTCAACGCCTTCATTATTTTGCCAGCTTTGGCTGTGACTTTTTCCACGTGTTTGGAGAATATCAGTCCGTAATCGAGCGTGACTCCCAGGTATTCCACAGTTGGAGCTGCTCTTAACTGATGGTGCTCTAGTTCGAAGGTAAGTCTTATCCCCGCCCTTCCCATATTAAAGATCACAGCTGACGTTTTCTCAGGCGCGAGCTGAAGCTCATTTCTTCTCATCCACATTGACAGCGCATGTAGACTGTCGTCCCCCACTAGCTTCAAGTCTCTCGGGTCGCTTCCTGCTACAAAAATTGCTAGACGTCGGCATAGCAAATGATGTGAACATATGCTGTGACGTCAATCAGCATGACATCATCATACAGAATATTCCATTATGTGGGGCCAAGGACGGACCCTTGCGGGACATAGATCCCTTTAATTCTCTTTGTCAATGTAGATTCCCCTATGACTTAGATAAGACTCTATGATAATTGGTTAGATATTTAAAAATGTTCCGCTCTTTTATTTTTTGGATAATCAGTTGCCATGATCCCGTATTGAAGGCATTTTTCACATCTACAACAATCATGTCACACCATCTTCTCTTCTCAGTTCTATATTTTTCTATGAGCCTAGCTATCTCATGCATTGCATCCATAGTACACTTGCCTTTTCGGAATCCATACGGATTTTTATGTAGACCTCCATTCTCGTGCATCTTCTTCTGTAGTCTACTATTTAGCAAATTTTTATAGACTTTGCCTAAAACATCTATAAGGCAGATTGGGCGGTACTTTGTAGTTAGCTCGCCTTGCTTTTTTGGTTTTTCAATCAGAACCAACTTGGCCCTCTCCCATTCAGGGGCAAGGTGTTTTGCTTAAAGTATCGGTTAAATAAATCTCTGTCTTGATTCAATTATTATCTGTTGCAGGTCATCGATATCTTCCAAGAAGGTCTCCTTGCCACAGTTTGGGGAGATGTATACGGAGACCAGTCGATAGTCCTCCGTGTCAACAAAGGAGAAGCATCTTTCTACACCATAGTTCAGGACTGCAGAGTAGGCTGGATTAAGGTTAATTATCGATACTGTATTGTTTTGGTATTATAGCTATTGTTATATTGTGGTGGTTCGCTGGTTACCAGGAAGTTACATTTGTTTTTAATTGCAATCACCAATGCCAGGTCCAAAGCTGTTCTGCTGCGGTTTACATTAATCTGTAGTATAGTAGCCTTTATGCTTATTAGTTCTACACTTTTTCCTCTTTTGTCCCGTTAGTTCTAACGCTTTTCTAAATGCCTCGCATCTGCCACCACCGTTTGTATGTCCAGGCTTAACCTAACTCAACTTAACCTAACCTAACTTATCTTAACCTTTTTTTTATTATTATAAAGGGTTGGAAATCTTCTATTACCCCCATGGTAATTTGCCCTTCACCTTACGGTATCCAGAGACTCCTTACCATGGGAAAGACCCGTCGCGGAGGTGTTTCAGTGCGACGGGTAGCGTTGGGTTTGGATAACCTCCCACTAGAGTCGAGCCAGGGATCAGGCCGTAGTCTGCCCTTGGATCCCGCAGAAGGAATCTAAAACCCTTCCCTCTCTTCCCGCTAGTGAAAGAAACAAAACCAGGTACCGCCATTCATCCGGTTTGCTGCGGGGCATTACAGTTCTCTATTCTACCATTTCTTTCTCCTTATTCTTTCATCGCCCTATTTCTGTTTGATGTTTGTTATCATCATTCTTATGCTGTTTCAGTATGTGCGGCTTTCAGTCATAATCTCAATAAGGTGTTGCAGATCAAGTCTGTTTCCTGTCTTTATCATTGCTTTATTTCTCTCGCGTACCCATCTATCGCAGTCAAAGAGGGTGAGTTTGGGACTGTCTTCCTCGTTATCCCCATACCAACATAGGCTGTTTGGTCCTTTTCTTATTTTCATTAAATAAGTGTAAAAGCAGCCATGTCTTGTTAAGGCCTGTGTTATATAGAAGTCTGTTTCCCCGAAGGGTCTTTGTGTCCATTTCTTTAGATCACATATGAGCGTGGCCGTCCACCTGGCCGTTGTGGCCTCTTCCCACCTTTCCTGCCATTTGTAAAAAGCGGTACGTCCTCTTTGTTTACTACTAAATCCAGGCATTTTCGGTTATGCTCCTGCTCTTGGGGAAACAATTTCTTCAGTATTTCCCTCGCTCTTTCTCTAGGAAACTCGTTCTCTGCTGGACTTTTCAATTTTTTAGTTGCGATTTTTCTAGCCCAAGCCCCAGACATCTTTGTTGATGTCATCACGGAGTTGTATCCAACATCGCATTTTGCTTGCCTTGATTGCCTTCTTTAGCTCCCTTCTCGTCTCAAGGAATCTGTCATGTTCGTCTTTACAGTTGCTCGATGCTTTTTTTCTTTTCCTCTGATAGTGTCGACAGGCTGCGGCTGTATTCTGTACTTTCTAGTTGCCGCTTGAAGCGAGCGGACGTGTTTTTGCCGAGCTCCCGCTTCAGCAATAACAGTAAGTTTTTATCTAGGGTTTATATTATTTATTGTTGTATTATTTTATTTGAAGCTTTGCTTTTATTGTGTTTTATTTTTATAATTGTGTGCCATCAAATTTTAAATACAGGGCAGTAAAATAAAAATTTTAAAACAGAATTTAAACTAAATAAAAACTAAATAAATCCCGTCTTCTTTGTAATTTAAACCAAATCCGCGTTTTAAAATAAACTAAATAAATTTCGGGTTAATAAAACAAAGGTCTACTCAACTAATACTCAAAAACAATTTCGAAATAACTTAAAAGGCATTTTTAATAATAAATTTAAAATAAAATCCGCCTAAATCAAGTAAAAACCGGGTAAAACAACCAAAAAGTGTGTGAATTTTTATAGTGCGCGTATAATAAAATAATAACCAAAAACAAAAATCTAAGCCCTTTTAAATCAAATAAATAACTCAAAACTGTAAATTTTAAAACAATTTTAATATAAATTTTCCGTAATTTAAGTTCACGCGTATTTAAAAGTTCCTTTAAAATCGATTTTGGTGTAATTAAGCGGTGTAACAGTTACGGGTTGTGCTAGTTACCAAGCGATTAAGTAAAGGTCATTTCCGGTTACCACATTCCGATTGCGCTCGACCTTATTTTGTTAATTACACATTTAAAAATAAAGTGTTCTTATTTATAAATTAGATATTTTAATATTTTGAAGTAATTAGTTTATTTAAATTTGATTTGGCGGTTTAAAAATTTAAAATAAATAAATAGCGTTCTTTACGGTACATTTTAAATCGAGATATTTTTATTGCGTTAGGAAATTTATTTGATTCTAGTTGTTATTTTGACGCTTAGTGCTTGTTGTATTTTTGTTAAAATTTGATATTTAATTGGGCGGTTGAAGTTTAATAAATACAAGGTTGTTTACGGTTCACCTTTAAACAAAACATTTTTATTGGACCAACGTTTTGCGTTCTTCTAGCGTCGTTCTTTTAGCGTCGTAACGGTTAGGACGTTTTTTGAGCTGCGTTTTAGGTGTCATTTTTATTGCTAGTTTTGTCAGCATGGTGGTCCACCGCGATGAGGAGCCGCTGCCCAGGAGGAAGAGGGGCGATCGGTCGGAGTCTGCTAGGTCGGCGGCGGAGGGCGCTGTTGGGGGGAAACAGCTTAAGGTAGTCTAAAGGACTTCTTGTTAGAAACTCAGGAGGAGGTACAGGAGGTAGGGAAGGAGCCTGCGTCTGCGGCGGTCGTGTCTGGGGAGTCGGGGCCTCCCGTGGTGGTTGCGGCGCCAGAATTGCCCTCTACTTCGAGAGCCCAGCGCACGATGTCGACTAGCAGCAACGGTAGCGTTAATGCTAGCGACCTCGATGAGCTGGAACTCTTAAAGTTTAGGGTGAGGAAGGCGCACGCTGCCGTCTATGGAAGGTGCCGACGACCTCCGCCACTATCGTCGTGGAGGATAGAAGATGGTTCGGCACGCCGTGGATGATATCCGTGACGTGACGAACCAACTGATAGGTATGGTTAGGGCGCTGCGTCTTTGTTTAGATGGTTCAGGGAGAGCAAGTGTTGTTGGGGGAAGTCCGGCGGTGAATTCTGTCGTTTCAGGAGGCCAGAGTCAGGGTGCGTCGGTGCAGCGCAAGGTCTCCTACGCCGCTGCAGCTTCAGGATCTGCCCCTACGTTTGCTGTAAGGGTCGACGCCAGGCCAGGCCAGAAGGACGACGTGATGACGACCCTGAAGCAGAAGGTCGATCCCGCTCGAGATGGGTTTGTTGTTGTCGGAGCTCGTAGGACGCGCCGGGGCGGTGTCGTTGTGGAGTGCGCAGGTCGCGACGACGCCAAGAAACTGCAGTTGAAGGTCGGCGGGAACTGCAAGGAACTCGTGGCGAAGACCATCGAGAAGAAACGTCCACGGGTCGTTCTTCCGGGGTCGAAGCGGGATGAAGGCTGAAGAGCTCGTGCGGTTGATTGCGAGCCAGAATCCCCGTTTCGGCGATTTGAAGCTAGAAGACCACCTGAGAGAGAAGTTCAGGTTTGGCGGAAAGGGCCCTAGAGATCCCTTCGCCAACGTAGTCTTCGAAGTGACCCCCACACTTCGAAGACGTATATTAGCTGATGCTATTAACCTCAGGTGGCGAAGAGTATGGGCCGGGACCACTTCTCGATGACCCAGTGTTACCGGTGCTACGAGTACGGCCATCGATCGATGGAGTGCAGGGAGAAGGTACAGTGGTGCGGTAACTGTGCCGAGGTCGGGCATGAATTCAAGAATTGCCGGAAGGCAGTCCCCTGCTGTGTGGTTTGCGCTAGGGCAAACGACAGAACTGGCGGTGGCGCGAAGGTCGATACGCGCCACGACGCCAAGTCGAGTAGATGCCCCACGATGCAACGTCTGAAGACGCAATCACACGAAACATCGATTATGGACCTGTGAAGATAAAACAAAGTCCATAAGAAGCAAGAAGATTAAATTCGCGCAACTAAATCTCGGGAAAGGTAGAGGGCAACAAATAACTTCGTAAAGTTATTCATCGAAAATAATATCGACATCGGGTTTATACAGGAACCGCACCTGTATGGCCACAAAATAACAGGTTTTGGGAGGGGTTACCGTCTTAAACGCGAATAGTGAACGACCGCGTAGCGGGATAATAATAAATAATGGAACGTGCGCCGGAATTATATTAAATAATTTATCGAACGAGTTTGTAACGACGGCCGAAATCAAATCAGGGAAAATGCGTTCTATGTAATAAGCGTGTACCTCCGCCGGTCGATTCCCGGCGGAAAATCCTCAAACCGAAGACTTGATAAATGAAGTAGATAATATTATTCGTAAAATCGGTAGAAATAAAAATCTAATCATTGGGGAGATTTTAATGCCAAGTCGCCACTTATGGGGCAGCCCTATCGAAGACGATAGAGGCTCGCAGGTTGCTGATCTTTTACGGAATGGGATCTTAGTGTGATAAACACTAATGATTTACCTACGTTTGAGACGCATAGAGGCAGCAGTTTTATAGATATTACTGCAGTCTCGCACGAAATGTTAGAAACGATTTGTAATTGGAAATTAAGGTCGGACGAGGAAACGCTCTCTGATCATAAATTAATAACATGGAACGTTGAAACCATAACAAGCGCAAACGAGCAGCTAACTATATTTCCGCGGTTCTGTAATAAAAAAACAAATTGGGAGCGATTTAAACAAAAATTTGGCGAAAGTATCCCTGCGCTCGAAAATGAGCTATTTAACTGCCGAGCGGCAGACAAAGTAGAAACATTCGCGAAAAAATTAAACGACGCGGTGGTAGACGGGTCGTCGTATTCCATGACGCAAAAGAAAACATTTAAAGAGAGCGTACCCTGGTGGTCCCGGGAACTAACCACCAAACGGGCAGAAACGCGTAACCTAAGGCGCCGCTATCAACGCGCCTCGGGAGATATAAGATAACAACGGAGAATAGAATATAATCAAAGTTACTGCGAATATAAAATATTAATAGAAGAAACGCGAACGAATAAATTTAAAGAATTCTGCACGCGAAACTGAGAGAAAGAACCCTGGGGAACCGCATACCGCGTAATTAGAGGAAAACAACAAAAAATCGCGCTCAGTAATATAAAGAAAACAAATGGCGAATACACGGAAGGTTTTAAAACCACAGCGGAATATTTACTAGAAAAATTTTTCCCATCGGATAATCCCGAGGGGATGAAGGTCGCACGATTTAATACGTCGGGAAGCTGCAAAGGCGCAAGGAACAGGTGCCGATAAGGCAATCCTAGTTCACGAGGTCGTCAGGGCTCTTAGGAGGATGAACCCTAAGAAGGCACCGGGGCATGATGGAATCACTTCAGACGCAGCTCTGCAGGCGTGCCTGTTAGCCCCGTGTGTCTTTGTTGGGTTGTTTAATCTTTGTTTAGAAAGGGCGTTTTTCCGCGTTGCTGGAAAATCCAGAATGTGAAATTTATACCCAAACCTAAAAAGGCGGATGCGTCAGATCCGGGCAGCTATCGTCCAATTAGCTTGCTACCGGTGCTGGGGAAAGTTTTAGATCGCGTTATGACTACGCGTGTTGAACACCTAGTGCGAGACAGCGGCGGTTTTAATAACCGACAGTTTGGTTTCGTGGAGGGCAAGTCGACTATCGACGCGTTAGAGTTCGTTGTCGGGGAAATTAAGCAGGCAAGAGATGCCAAAGAGTACTGTGTCGTTGTTGCTTTGGACATTTCAGGAGCATTTGATGCTGCCTGGTGGCCATTAATCGTTTGCGAGTTAGATCGTAGGGGTTGTCCGCGAAACTTGATGTCTTTGGTCAAGAGCTATTTCTCGGGCGATTAGCACAGGTTGAAATTCCGGGTGAAGTTCTGTCGCGTGAGGTGGAAAGGGATGCCCGCAAGGGTCATGTTCTGGTCCCACATTTTGGAAGTTGTTGTATGAGAGCATCTTTAGGGTCAAGTTGCCCGCAGGATGCTCAATCGTTGGGTTTGCAGATGACACACTTTTAATTGTAAGATCGAGATTGTTAATGGATATGCGCACAAAACCGAACGAGGCGCTTAATAAATTACACGAATGGTCGCAGGCGGTAAAATTAAAATTTAACACGGCGAAGTCAGAGGCGCTTTATTTCGGCACGAAACCAGGACAGAGACCTCCTAGGTTAGAGCTAGGAGGAGAAAATCCGTTTAAAGATTGTATTACCTACCTCGGCGTCAAGATCGACAATAAATTAAATTGGAAAGCGCACGTACAATACGTAAAAAGTAAGGGCGGCGAAATATCAAATAAAATGATGGCGGCGGCTAAAATAAAGTGGGGTTTCAGGGGCGAATCGCTGAGGACGGTTTATGCCGGAGCAATTGAGCCGGCAATACTGTACGCAGCTTCTGTATGGGCAGAAGGTTGTAAAGTCCGGGAGATGCGTCAATTGACGAGCGTACAACGCATAACCGCGGTAAAAGCGGCGAGGGCGTACAGGACCACCTCCACGGAGGCTGTCCTGGTGATCAGTAGGACTCTCCTATCGAATATGTCGTTAGGAGATTAGAGATAGACGATTAATAAATATAGGAAAAGGGCGCGAAATTATCGAAGATCTTAATCTTGGTAATAGGGAAATTGCAAGAAAGATTGTTGTATCTGAGTTAGGGCACCCGGCTGATATTAGAGGATCGAGTTTGTCGAAGGTGATGAGGACGCGATGGGTATCAGAATTTATACGGACGGTTCACGTATGGACGATGGGCAAGCAGGCGCGGCGTTTGTCGTGTATAAGCAGGAAAGGGAGGTGTTTCGGTTTCAAACCAAACTCGCGAACTGGTGCACTATCTTCCAGTGCGAATTGGTAGCCATACGAGAGGCTATCGATTACGTAATAAACCATACGGGCAGAGACGAGTATTATATAATCAGTGATAGTAAATCGGCGCTAACGGCTTTAACAAACATGAACACCTCGACAGATCTCCAAGCGGACGTCTGGAGGATAGCGCGTACGGCGCTAGAGTTTCGACGTTTAAAGTTCTGTTGGGTCAGGTCGCACAATGGTAACGTAGGAAACGATAGGGCTGACGAATTAGCTAAAGAGGCCGCGACGGGCGACTTTCGAATATCACATTCGTCGATACCGAGGTCTTTAATCAAAAGAAAGCTGCGCGAAAAATCAATTCGACAATGGGAAGAGAGGTGGAACAACGCTGCCACGGGCAGGTTGACCCACAAATTCATACCGAGCATAGAAGCCAGAGGTAAGATCGAGGTTAAGCTCGATCACAAAATGGTGCAGTTGATAACAGGGCACGGCGCCCTGAAGGCGTATTTACAAAGGTTCGGTCTAACCAATAGCGACCGCTGCGAATGCGGTGAGGGCGCGGAAAGCGCAGAGCACGTGCTCTTCGACTGCCCGCTTGAGGCGGGAAATCGAGGGTTGGCTGATAGCAAACTAGCTATCCTAGGTCTGGCATGGCCAAAGAGCCTAGAGGAAGTCGGGAAGTGGTTAACCAGAAGGCGTTCTGGACAGCCTTAAAAGAATTCGCGGGAAGGGTCGCGAGATTAGACAATCAATGACGACCGCGTGTAAAAATTCGGTGGGGTTGGTGGGAGGATTGAAAATTTTAGATTGACTTGGCGTGAGTAAGGATACGAGCATAACCAAAACCTGATATTAAAAAAAAAAAAAAAAAAAAAAAGATAATTATACCAAAATGTCCAATATGCACGAGAAATCCCCACTCCATTAATACAATCACTGCCTATCTTCATAATTATGTGCGGAAAATCGGGAATAAATAATACCAAATAAACAATAACAAATAAATCATAAACCCTCATTAAATTAAATCAATAAAGTAAACAAGGATAATAAAACAGAGTGCAACCGCGCATCCCCCCAGGACTTGAAAGTGAAGTGATAGTGATAGTGATTGTGATCCCCCAAAACATTTAGTGCATACCCACCAGGACTTTAGCGTGCACCCCGTCCCACCTTTAGAAGTAAGTTACAGACGACCAGATCTTCGGATGCTGGAGAATTTTATTATCGAGGTAAGACTTAAATTGTGGCGGCTGTACTCGCACAAGCATTGATTTACATTAATTAGTAGTTTTTGAAATAATTTAAGAAGCACGTTTGGTGTGTAAAGGCGCTAGCCGACATAATGCTTGTGCGAGTGCACCTGATAAATAGGGTGATGCTTTCGCTATTTTGTGCACTGCTATATGCTTAACGCTTATTAAACATTTATTTATATATTTACATAATTATATTTATTTATATTTTATATTTACACTTTATATTTATTTATATATAGCATGTATTATGTGGCTTATTTGTTTTGTTTGACGTTCTGTCGCCATTTTGGTTGCAGTATATATTTGGGAAGGACGAGCAGAATTGCGAAGATTGTAATCATAATGTAAATCAGTTAGGGAACGATAGGAAAGCTAGGATGGATTTAAATTAGTTAGCTAGATTTGGATAGTTTTAAGACGACCCTTCAGGTCGCACTGGTAAGCAGAACCGGCGTCTGCTATCCGGTATTACGGATCCCTCCCCCTCTCATTTTTGCTTGTTGATCGGGTACACTCGAAAGTCAGCGCTAGGGATACCATTATTTACAACCCTGTTTTTAGTTTTGTTTTGTTTTTGTTCCAGTTTTTGTCAGATTTTTAGGTTTGTTAGATTGTTAGAGTTTGTTAGGTTTGTTAGATTTTTAGGTTTGTTAGATTTTATTTAGTTTTTATTTAGGGTGAATCAACTATGAAGTAAGAATAAATTAGAGCACGACTATTTTTCGCGTTTAAACCCAATGTAGTACCTCCGGGTGGAGCATTGGGGACGTGGCCGCAAGTATAGCGGCCCTAATTCAAATTATAAAAAAAAAAAATGCGGCTGTATTCTCGCGCAGATTCGCGATTTCCTGCGTCCACCAGAAGGTTGACCTTGGTTTATTGCCAAGGTTTCTTTTCCTGGGCATCGCCTCATCGCATGCCTTTGTCAGAATATTGACTAGCTGTTGATAATTCTGGCATAGTGATTGCGTCTCATTTACAAGTGCCATCCTCAGTTTCTCTTTGTCCAGCTTACCAAGCACCCATCCTGGTATAATGCTTTGACGGTTATTTAATAGGTTTTTCCCGGTCGTCAGTTCGTAAGTAATATATCTGTGATCACTCATAGACTCTATATCCATTACACCCCATCGCTTTATTGCCGCCGCAATTATCGGCGATGCCAGAGTAAGGTCGATGACTGCCTCTCTTGCCCCCTTACAAAAGTAGGGGCACATCCCTGGTTTACTGTCAACAGATTTTGACTAGCCATCCAGTCCATAACTTCCTCGCCCCGCTTGTCGGTCTTAGACGAACCCCAAATCGCCGATTTGCGTTGAAATCGCCGGCTATTAGTTTACCGCCTCTCCTCCTACTTGCATCATTCGAGAGTCTGTCCAGGAACTTTACAAATTCCTCCGTCTTTCTGTTTGGAGAAAAATGGCAGCTGTAAATAACTACTTGGGGGTTGCCTATTCTTATCCATGCAAAACCATCCTCTTTGCCCATTTCTCTTATGTCCAGTCCTCTATTCCTGACTACTATGGCTGCTGTTCCAGTATTGTCTTTAAGCCATCTTTTACTGATCGTTGGGTTTGGTTTACTGACTATTAGTATGTCACTTTCGTGTGCTTTCGCCGTTACCTCCAATAGGTCATGAGCAATCTTGGCAGTATTCAGGTTTATTTGGAGAAGCTTAATTCCGATAATAATTAACTACTAAAATATATCACAGATTTACGAACACAGTGTTTAATTCTCCTTATTGGGATTATTTATATCCGCCCAATTCGGCGGGAGCTCCATCTGCCATCTACTTTCTTCTGTCACATGTCCTAACCATACTGTCGTGAAGGTCTCTGTAGTCATGGCAGGGCGGCCTTCCTCTGCTAGTACCCTGTCCAAGATGCTTAGATTAATTTTAGACAGCGCCCATCCTTGTTTGGTCGGTCTCGCTTGCTGTACTCCACCTAGCTGGTACATAATATACCGGTGGTCGCTGAGGGTTTCGGTGTCCACAACTTCCCATTTCCTAGTAATGGCAGCCGCCTCCGGAGAGGCCAACGTCAAATCAACAATGGATTCTCCGTTAATCCTGGAGAACTTGGGAGAGGTTCCCCTATTTATATCCAGTCTAGCATGGCCTCTCCCCGCCTATCCGTGGAGGTGGAGCCCCATACCGTGGCCTTGTTAAAATCACCAGCTACTAGGACCGATCCCCCCTTGCTAAGAATAGTGTCTTCAAGCTTCGTGAGGAAAGCTCTAAATTCCTCCAACGTTCGATTTGGCGAAAAGTAGCAGCTGTAAATGTACAAACGGGGGTTTCGGATCAGGATCCACACGAACCCGTCGCCATGTCCATGGTCTTCTATTACAACCTTCTTATTACTAATATATATAGCGGCCAGATCGCCTTCGTCTCTCCGCCAACCAACAGACAACTTTTTGTTAGGTTCGCTGGCAACTACTATGTCTATACCGCGCTCTTTGACCGTTGCTTCTAAAAGGCTATGGGCCAACTTGGCTCTATTGAGATTTATTTGTAGGACTCTCAAACAGAGGATTTTTTTTGAGTTTTTCCTATCCATAAGTGTAAGTAGTAGCACAACAGTATCACGATCAGTAATCTTAAAGTTAAACAAAAATTATATACAACAAGCACTATTAAGACAACACGAATACTGTCTTATAAATCTATATATCACAATCTAGTTAACTTGCTATTATACCAGTTATTTATCACGGTAGCCTTCTGGCAGCGTTGCACTCCCGTTCCATATGTCCTGGTTTGCCGCATTTGCGGCATATGCCACCTCTATCGGGTCCTGTGCAGCTCTTGGAGGTATTCTCCGACTCCCAGCAGCGGAATCATGTGTCTATTGCTACTCTCTTCTCGGTAGCGCACGAAGCCAATCCTATTCTAAGGTTTTCCTTCATGACTTTCTCAACGTCCTCTTTCCCTATTGTTAACGTGATGGCCTGCGTGCCTCTGCTACCCGGTCGCAATTCACTTAGTTTGTGGGTTTTGCCCTCTAAGCTGCCTAGGCGCTCCTCTAGTGCAGCTATTACTTCTCCACGGTCTGTGGCCGCGTCAATTCCCCTGATGTCGCAGGTTTTCATATCCCTGTTGACGCCTACCTGCCGGGTATGCATCGCCTCGTCATTCTTCCCGATTAGTCTCTGCACAATGGTTACGGCCTCATGGTTCTTTTCCATGGTGAGAAGCAGCTTACCTTCTCTGGTGCTGCGTACACCTTTGATTGCCGAAATGGCCTGGCAGCCCTGGAGATTCTTCTTTACCCCAACTAGAAGTGACTTATAGTCAGCTCCCCTTTTCCCCACAACTAGTGCATAAGTATCATGTTCGAGATTTTTCTTTGGGATTTCCTCCTTTGCAGTGTGTTGGCTTCTGGCCGCGATATAGATTTCCAGTTCTATTTGGGTGTTTTGGAACACCCAGGCACTCATTCTTACTAAGGCTTTGATGGGAAGTTCGCCTATCTCATGTAGGGCCACTTTATCCCCTCCCTAATTTCTTCTCTGATCTTTTGTAAAGTTCTAAGCACGTCATATTCTGTGCCATCATAGGTCGTTTTAATGATCCTTTTGGTTACCGCCGGCCCTGCGCTTTTGGAACGGATTTTGACCGTGCTCTCTATCACCTCCAGTTCTTCCGCGGTGTTAAATAATTCAGGATATCTCTCCCTGTACAGTCTGTGTATGCCGTTTTCATGTTTAGGTCGAGCGGACCAACCATGACCACTTTTACCAGACTATCGTCTGCCTCGACTGGGTTCCCCGTAGTTACTCGCGTCCTGGTTAGCAATTGACTATCCCAAGTACCATGCTTAACTTTTTCCCATGTCTCGGGAACAATAATGCTTGGCAACCTTGTAGTGATCGTGTCGGGGGTGGCCCCATTCCAGGGGGATGTCTGAGTTTCTCTTTGGTCTGTCGTTTCAGGACCTTACAGCTGTCCTCTGATTATCTCCTCTGCTCCTCCTCTAGCTCATTAATCCTGGCTGCCATTTGTGTGGAATTATGGTTACAGTAATACCACTCCTTAGTCATAGATGTTACATAACACTGTATAGCGTGCAGGTGCTACGAGTACGGCCATAGATCGATGGAGTGCAGGGAGAAGGTACAGTGGTGCGGTAACTGTGCCGAAGTCGGTCACGAGTTCAAGAATTGCCGGAGGGCAGTCCCCTGCTGTGTGGTTTGCGCTAGGGCAAACGACAGAACTGGCGGTGGCGTGAAGGTCGATACGCGCCACGACGCCAAGTCGAGTAGATGCCCCACGATGCTGAGATTGAAGAACGCAATCACACGCAACATCGATTATGGACCGTGAAGAAAAAGAACGATTTAAAGAAGCAAGAAGATTAAATTCGCGCAATTAAATCTCGGAAAGGAAAGGGCTACAAATAACTTCGTAAAGTTATTTAGCGAAAATAATATCGACATCGGGCTTGTACAGGAACCGCACCTGTACAGCCACAAAATAACAGGTTTTGGGAAGGGGTCACCGTTTTAAACGCAAACAGCGAACGACCGCGTAGCGGTATAATAATAAATAATGGGACGTGCGCCGGAATAATACTAAATAATTTATCCAACGAATTTTTAACAACGGTCGAAATTAAAACAGGGCTAAATACATTTTACGTGATCAGCGCGTATCTTCCGCCGGTTGATTCCCGGCGGGAAAATCCTCAAACCGAGGACTTAGTAAACCAAGTTGAAAACATTTTGCGCAAAATCGGTAGGAATAAAAATTTAATCATCGGGGGAGATTGTAATGCTAAGTCGCCATTATGGGGCAGCCCTATCGAAGACGATAGAGGCTCGCAGGTTGCTGATCTTTTTACGGGATGGGACCTTAGTGCGATAAACACTAATGATTCACCTACGTTTGAGACGCATAGAGGCAGCAGTTTTATAGATATTACTGCAGTCTCACACGAAATGTTAGAAACGATTTGTAATTGGAAACTAAGGTCGGACGAGGAAACGCTCTCTGACCATAAATTAATAACATGGGACGTTGAAACCAAAATAAGCGCAAACGAGCAGCTAACTATATTTCCGCGGTTCTATAATAAAAAAGCAAATTGGGAGCGGTTTAAAGAAAAATTTGGCGAAAGTATCCCTGCGCTCGAAAATGAGCTATTTAACTGCCGAGAGGCAGACGAAGTAGAAACACTCGCGAAAAAATTGAACGACGCGGTGGTAAACGCGTCGTCGTATTCCATGCCGCAAAAGAAAACATTTAAAGACAGCGTACCCTGGTGGACCCGGGAACTAACCACCAAGCGGGCAGAAACGCGAAACCTAAGGCGCCGCTATCAACGCGCCTCGGGGGATATAAGAGAACAACGGAGAATAGAATATAATCAAAGTTACCGCGAATATAAAATATTAATAGAAGAAACGCCAACGAATAAATTTAAAGAATTCTGCACGCAAAACTCAGAGAAAGAACCCTGGGGAACCGCATACCGCGTAATTAGAGGAAAACAACAAAAAATCGCGCTCAGTAATATAAAGAAAACAAATGGCGAATACACGGAAGGTTTTAAAACCACAGCGGAATATTTACTAGAGAAATTTTTCCCATCGGATAATCCCGAGGGGGATGAACGGTCGCACGATTTAATACGTCGGGAAGCTGCAAAGGCGCAAGGAACAGGTGCCCATAAGGCAATCCTAGTTCACGAGGTCGTCAGGGCTCTTAGGAGGATGAACCCTAAGAAGGCACCGGGGCATGATGGAATCACTTCAGACGCAGCTCTGCAGGCGTGCCTGTTAGCCCCGTGTGTCTTTGTTGGGTTGTTTAATCTTTGTTTAGAAAGGGGCGTTTTTCCGCGTTGCTGGAAAATCCAGAATGTGAAATTTATACCCAAACCTAAAAAGGCGGATGCGTCAGATCCGGGCAGCTATCGTCCAATTAACTTGCTACCGGTGCTGGGGAAAGTTTTAGATCGAGTTATGACTACGCGTGTTGAACACCTAGTGCGAGACAGCGGCGGTTTTAATAACCGACAGTTTGGTTTCGTGGAGGGCAAGTCGACTATCGACGCGTTAGAGTTCGTTGTCGGGGAAATTAAGCAGGCAAGAGATGCCAAAGAGTACTGTGTCGTTGTTGCTTTGGACATTTCAGGAGCATTTGATGCTGCCTGGTGGCCATTAATCGTTTGCGAGTTAGATCGTAGGGGTTGTCCGCGAAACTTGATGTCTTTGGTCAAGAGCTATTTCTCGGGGCGATTAGCACAGGTTGAAATTCCGGGTGAAGTTCTGTCGCGTGAGGTGGAAAGGGATGCCCGCAAGGGTCATGTGCTGGTCCCACATTTTGAAGTTGTTGTATGAGAGCATCTTTAGGGTCAAGTTGCCCGCAGGATGCTCAATCGTTGGGTTTGCAGATGACACACTTTTAATTGTAAGATCGAGATTGTTAATGGATATGCGCACAAAACCGAACGAGGCGCTTAATAAATTACACGAATGGTCGCAGGCGGTAAAATTAAAATTTAACACGGCGAAGTCAGAGGCGCTTTATTTCGGCACGAAACCAGGACAGAGACCTCCTAGGTTAGAGCTAGGAGGAGAAAATCCGTTTAAAGATTGTATTACCTACCTCGGCGTCAAGATCGACAATAAATTAAATTGGAAAGCGCACGTACAATACGTAAAAAGTAAGGGCGGCGAAATATCAAATAAAATGATGGCGGCGGCTAAAATAAAGTGGGGTATCAGGGGCGAATCGCTGAGGACGGTTTATGCCGGAGCAATTGAGCCGGCAATACTGTACGCAGCTTCTGTATGGGCAGAAGGTTGTAAAGTCCGGGAGATGCGTCAATTGACGAGCGTACAACGCATAACCGCGGTAAAAGCGGCGAGGGCGTACAGGACCACCTCCGCGGAGGCTGTCCTGGTGATCAGTAGGACTCTCCCTATCGAATATGTCGTTAGGGAGATTAGAGATAGACGATTAATAAATATAGGAAAAGGGCGCGAAATTATCGAAGATCTTAATCTTGGTAATAGGGAAATTGCAAGAAAGATTGTTGTATCTAAGTTAGGGCACCCGGCTGATATTAGAGGGATCGAGTTTGTCGAAGGTGATGAGGACGCGATGGGTATCAGAATTTATACGGACGGTTCACGTATGGACGATGGGCAAGCAGGCGCGGCGTTTGTCGTGTATAAGCAGAAAAGGGAGGTGTTTCGGTTTCAAACCAAACTCGCGAACTGGTGCACTATCTTCCAGTGCGAATTGGTAGCCATACGAGAGGCTATCGATTACGTAATAAACCATACGGGCAGAGACGAGTATTATATAATCAGTGATAGTAAATCGGCGCTGACGGCTTTAACAAACATGAACACCTCGACAGACCTCCAAGCGGACGTCTGGAGGATAGCGCGTACGGCGCTAGAGTTTCGACGTTTAAAGTTCTGTTGGGTCAGGTCGCACAATGGTAACGTAGGAAACGATAGGGCTGACGAATTAGCTAAAGAGGCCGCGACGGGCGACTTTCGAATATCACAATCGTCGATACCGAGGTCTTTAATCAAAAGAAAGCTGCGCGAAAATCAATTCGACAATGGGAAGAGAGGTGGAACAACGCTGCCACGGGCAGGTTGACCCACAAATTCATACCAAGCATAGAAGCCAGAGGTAAGATCGAGGTTAAGCTCGATCACAAAATGGTGCAGTTGATAGCAGGGCACGGCGCCCTGAAGGCGTATTTACAAAGGTTCGGTCTAACCAACAGCGACGGCTGCGAATGCGGTGAGGGCGCGGAAAGCGCAGAGCACGTGCTCTTCGACTGCCCGCTTGAGGCGGGAAATCGAGGGTTGGCTGATAGCAAACTAGCTATCCTAGGTCTGGCATGGCCAAAGAGCCTAGAGGAAGTCGGGGAAGTGGTTAACCAGAAGGCGTTCTGGACAGCCTTAAAAGAATTCGCGGGAAGGGTCGCGAGATTAGACAATCAATGACGACCGCGTGTAAAAATTCGGTGGGGTTGGTGGGAGGATTGAAAAATTTTAGATTGACTTGGCGTGAGTAAGGATACGAGCATCACCAAAACCTGATATTAAATAAAATAAATAAATAAAAAAAAAAAAAGATAATTATACAAAAATGTCCAATATGCACGAGAAACCCCCACTCCATTAATACAATCACTGCCTATCTTCATAATTATGTGCGGAAAATCGGGAATAAATAATACCAAATAAACAACAAATAAATCATAAACCCTCATTAAATTAAATCAATAAAGTAAACAAGGATAATAAAACAGAGCGCAACCGCGCATCCCCCCAGGACTTGAAAGTGAAGTGATAGTGATAGTGATTGTGATCCCCCCAAGAACATTTAGTGCATACCCACCAGGACTTTAGCAGTGCACCCCGTCCCACCTTTAGAAGTAAGTTACAGACGACCAGATCTTCGGATGCTGGAGAATTTTATTATCGAGGTAAGACTTAAATTGTGGCGGCTGTACTCGCACAAGCATTGATTTACATTAATTAGTAGTTTTTGAAATAATTTAAGAAGCACGTTTGGTGTGTAAAGGCGCTAGCCGACATAATGCTTGTGCGAGTGCACCTGATAAATAGGGTGATGCTTTCGCTATTTTGTGCACTGCTATATGCTTAACGCTTATTAAACATTTATTTATATATTTACATAATTATATTTATTTATATTTTATATTTACACTTTATATTTATTTATATATAGCATGTATTATGTGGCTTATTTGTTTTGTTTGACGTTCTGTCGCCATTTTGGTTGCAGTATATATTTGGGAAGGACGAGCAGAATTGCGAAGATTGTAATCATAATGTAAATCAGTTAGGAACGATAGGAAAGCTAGGGATGGATTTAAATTGGTTAGCTAGATTTGGATAGTTTTAAGACGACCCTTCAGGTCGCACTGGTAAGCAGAACCGGCGTCTGCTATCCGGTATTACGGATCCCTCCCTCTCATTTTTGCTTGTTGATCGGGTACACTCGAAAGTCAGCGCTAGGGATACCATTATTTACAACCCTGTTTTTAGTTTTTGTTTTGTTTTTGTTCCAGTTTTTGTCAGATTTTTAGGTTTGTTAGATTGTTAGAGTTTGTTAGGTTTGTTAGATTTTTAGGTTTGTTAGATTTTTATTTAGTTTTTATTTAGGGTGAATCAACTATGAAGTAAGAATAAATTAGGAGCACGACTATTTTTCGCGTTTAAACCCAATGTAGTACCTCCGGGTGGAGCATTGGGGACGTGGCCGTAAGTATAGCGGCCCTAATTCAAATTATAATAATATCACTACGGCTGCATCCGTAGATATAGTTCGATACGCTCTGCTCACCCGAAGTGACATACCTCTTTGGGAGCATAGTAAGTCCTTTATAGCTTTGGAAATATTTACTGCTCTCTCCCACACCGGTGTAGCATATGTCACAATCGACTGCGCGGCTGTGATTAGAACTCTCCTTTTCTGTTCGCTTGGTCCCCCGATGTTTGGAAGTATTGAGCTGAGAGCCTTCATGGTTCTAGCCGCCTTGTTTGTAACTTCATTTCGTGCCTCAGAAATGTTAATCCGTAGTCTATTATAACACCTAGGTAATTCACCGTAAGACTAGGGATTGTCATATCCGTTTAATTAAACTTCACTTTCCTTGCATTCTTCCCTAGTTTTAAGACTACAGTTGTAGTCTTTTCTGGAGCTATTTCATGGTAATTATTTGTCATCCAAGTGTTTACTGTGTTAAGGCTTTCGTTTCCTACGGTTTCCAAATCCTTTTGCCGCTTGGCTGCCACCAAGATTAAAAGATCGTCTGCATAGCATATCAAGTGAACATTCTGAGGTATAGGTATATCCATCACGTCATCATAGAGCAAGTTCCACAGGGTAGATCCCAGTACCGATCCCTGTGGAATTCCTCCCCCTATTGGTCTCACGATATGTCTGTCTATACGTACTACCCTCTGATTCAGGTAGGTTTGCATCACTATACTTCCTGATATTCCCTTAGTCTTAAGTTTTTCAATTATAACGCTCCATGACGCCCGGTTGAATGCATTCCTCACGTCGACTAAAATAAACGCACACTAATAGTTTCTCCTGTGGTACTGTGCAACTAATTCAAGGGCCCTGTTGATCGCATCCATAGTAGTCCTGCCCTTTCTAAATCCGAACTGATTTTGATGAAAACCGCCCGTATCCTCAAGCGCTTTTTGAAGCCTTATGTTTATTAGGTGTTCATACATCTTACCTAATACATCCAGCAAACATATCGGCCTATTCTTGACTGGATCATCAGCCTGCTTTCTAGACTTTCGGATCAGAATCAACTTGGCGATTTTCCATTGGGTTGGAAATTCCCCACTTTAAACTAGATTATTAAAAAGCAATCTAAAATATTCAAGATTCCCTCTCGTTATTGCTTTAATAACCTCTGGTTTTATGCCATCTGGACCGGGTGTTTTTTTAGTTTTAATTTTGTTGCTTGCATTTTGGATCTCTTCCAGTGTAAAGGGCTGGAAGAGATCTTCTGTGCTTACTGTCCTATTTATTTCATGCCCCTCATCCTCTTGTCGTTCGATAAAAAGTTCAGTAAAGATTTTTAGCTTTTCGTCTGATGTCAAATCAGTCCTGGGTAAGCCCATATTCAACTGGTGTCTAACAATTTTATATGCGTCACCAGGTTATCCACCAGCTCCGTCCACTTTTTCTTTTTTAGGTTAGCTATTGTGTTTTTTAACAACTTTTTGCCTCTATATGTTCTTTCTTCGCCTCTTCTCTCTCCCATGTATCACGCATTCTTTAATATCTACATCTTTTTCTTCGGCTGTCTTGTATCAAAGGCCATACTTGCTCCTCCCACCAGTAAGGTAACTTATTGTTTTGTGTTATTCTTATTCGGGGGGTGGTTTTTTCCAGAGCGTCCTTCACATTTTGAACGCAGCTCTCTACCGTTATTTGGTTTGCGCTATGTGCTACTGTCAATTCCCTAAAGGCCTCGGAAATTTTTTTCTCATTTATAGGCCCATAGGCCCAAACTGACTTTTTTGCTGTGTATGCACTTGTGGTCACTATGTGTTTCTTCTGATAACACTTGCTAAACTATTTTCGCTTTTAATAGGCCACTTGAAACCGTAGTTATGTCTATATAAGAAACCCCATTAGTCCTCACTAGCGTTGGTTTACGCCCGTCATTTAAAATTGACAGCTCCAGGGAGTTAGCCAACTCCCAGAGAATTTTCCCTCTTTCATTGGTTATACCGCCTCCCCATAGCTCATTCTTAGCATTGAAGTCCCCAGCTAAGATAATTCCCTTATTCGCTTTGTAGATCTCCAAGCTCAGCTGATTCAGGTGCGATTTGAAATCGTTAACTGTACAACTTGGACTTATATACAAAGAAATAATCTCATGTATTGGGGTTTCTATGCCTAAATAACAGTCACCGCTGAAGTACTTTATCACAGATATGCTCTTGCTATTATTTAATATCACGGACGTCTTATTAGGGTTACAGTAATAGTTACTAGTCCCCTTTATCTTATTATTCGGTTCACTGATAACTGTTAAATCACACTTATTTTTTGACGCAATTATCGATGCCATATGTGCCGTAACACTCCTATTCATATTAATTTGTAATATTTTAACCATAAAGACAAGGGCAGAGACAAGGAATACAAATAAAAAACCAGCACTCAACAATTACAAAATAAATATGTATAAACAAAACGATAAACAAATAAAACAGCTATTCGTAATATCACAGATCGGGTTTAAAATAATATCACAGTCTTTGGAATACTAAATTTAATAAATTTAGTTGCTGATCACTTGAGGGGTTCTGGCCTTAGCCAGAGTTTGCCTAAATACACCGCACCTCCCGTCTCCTGCGCTTTCACAGAGTAGGCAAGCCTCTTTGTTTGTGCAGTCTCTTTCACGATGTCCCTCCTGGCCACAACGTCTGCACATGTTTGTTCTATCGCTGCCTTTACAGCTCCCAGCATAGCGGTTTAAACCCCAGTATTTGAAACATCTGATAACATTAATTTTTTTTTCAACCGAGCAGAGCACCAGGCATATCCTGATCGCTTCGGCGGACAGCCGCTCCACATACTTCCTATTTATTTTGAAAGTTACGGTTCTCGTGCCTCGAGCATCTGGCCTCATCTCGCCGAGTTCAGACTCTTCATCTTTAATGCCATCAACTCTCTCTCTCTCATGGCCTTTATTATTTCGTGTTTCTCCATGGTTGAAACTAATTCTCTTATATGTAGAACCTCGGTTTCCACGCTAAGACCTATCTTACGCGTTTGTACCGTCGCCGAAGAGGCTCTCACTGCCTGTTGTATCTCTTCTAATGCTTTAGCATCTTTACGGGTAGTGATTAATAACGTACCTTTCCTAGTGTTCGTGATGCTTTTAATTGCTTTTGCGGCTTCGGTACCTTTCAATCTTTCCCCCAGCTTGGTCAAAAAGGTCTTCTGATGTTTCTCTGCGTTATGAACCATTAACAATTTAACCTATCCTAACTTAACCTAACCTAACCCTTTTTTTGTTTATAGAGGGTTGGAAATCTCGATGAAACCCTCATAGTAATTTGCCCTTCACCTTACGGCTTCCTGACTCCTTACTATGAGGAAGACTCACGTTGCTAATGATCTAGTGCAACGGGTAGTGTTGGATTCAGGTGGAGTCCCACCAGGGCAGAAACAGATGGGGTAATGGCCGCATCTGGTTCCACTATGGTAGGAAGTCACCCTGACCAACTAAAACCATTCCTCTCCTCCCGCTTGTGACAAAACAGCTTGGGAACCGCCTCTAGGGCATAACATCGTGCTGTTTGCGGGGTTATTGTGCCTCTTCGGTTTGTTTTATATACATAGTCTCACGTTGCGTGTTCTCTCTTTTCTCTCTTTCGTCCCCCTCCTTGATACCAAGTATTGTATCCAAATATTTCTCTATGTTTTTCCACCTCCGCGAGCTGCTCAGCATTAGCCTTACTAATGTGTCCTTTTTAATGGAACATCCCACTTCTATTTTTAAATTTGTTCTTTCCCTTACCCACCTTACACAGTCGAATAAGGTGTGTTCAGCTGTGTCGTTCTCATCCGCACAATACCAGCATTCGCTGGTGGGCTCTTTCTTTATTTTATGCAAGTAGGCTCCGAAGCATCCATGCCCGCTTAGTGCCTGGGTCATGTCGAAATTAATATTGCCGAATTTTTTCCTATTCCACTCATCAATCCTAGGTATTATCTCAAAGGTCCATCTCCCTTTTGTAGAGGCTTCCCACATTTGTTGCCACATTATTTCCACCTCCTTCTTAGCATTTTCTTTTACTTCTGCCTTGTCCAGATTTGGGTTTTCTTTAATTTTTTGATGCATTATCACCCTTTCCTGTATAAGTAGTTCAATGGGTAAAATGCTTCCGATGATGTTGAGAGCGTCCGTCGACACCGTACGGTATGCCCGGCAGACTCTCAAAGCCATCACTCTTTGGCGCTTTATCAGTTCTTGTTTACATCTCCCAATTCTGAGTGCCTCGTGCCAGATTGGACAGCCATATAGGAATACTGGCTGCATGGTCATGCAGAGGGTATTCCTTTTACATTGACCCGGGCCTGCAATATTTGGTAGTATGACCCCTAGTGCTTTTATTATTGCTTTGGTTTTCTCCACCACGGCATACACGTGATTAGCAAAGGTAAGACCGTAGTCTATGTTGATACCTAGGTAGGTTGCAGTCTTGCTTGGGGCTATTGTTGTTTCCCCCATCTTGAACCTCATATCTTTAACTTTCCTACTAAGGTTGAATACCAACACCTTTGTTTTATCTGTCGCCATTTTGACTTGTTTTCTTTCAACCAGTTCCCAACCACTTCCAGAGAATTCTCAACTTCCTCGGTCAGTTGTTCTTTATTTATAGTTGGGACCAAGAATGCTATGTCGTCAGCATAACAGATGATTTTAACGCCTTGTGGCACTCTTACATCAAAGAGGATGTTCCACAGCGTGGGGCCGAGAACCTATCCCTGCGGAACACCCCATCCGATTTCTCTGTGATTCTCCTTAGATATACTGATCCATCGCTGACTAAGATAGCTCTCAATCATTTCTATAAGATACGCAGATATCTTTCTCCGTCTCAGTTTGTCTGCTATCAATGTCCAAGAGGCTGTGTTGAAGGCATTTTTGACATCAATTAGTACCAGCGCGCACCATCTCTTGCCCTCATTGTTAAGGCGGCTCCGTGGCGTAGTGGTATGTGTGTGACTACTACGCCCTAGGTCCCGGGTTCGAATCCCGACACGGTCCGCTTGAAAAATGTTAGGCGAGCATTTTTCGCAAAAATACACCCTCGTTCGGATGAGAGGTAAAATGGAGGTCCCGTGTGTGAGTGGTGTCACGCACGTTAAAGATCCCTACCATGCTTGGAACAGCAAGGATTCGGCAAAATTCAAAATTTTCCAGGTAAAAAACTCGCTTCCATTGAAAAATCACATGTAATGCCCTCATTGTTACTCTGATTTACCTGTTCCAGAATCAGAGCTATCACTTGTATAGTCGTATGACCCTTAACAAAGCCGAACTGGTTTGCATGCAGCCCTCCTAGCGCTTCAATTTATTTTAGTATCCGAGTGTTTAGTAGGTTTTCGAGGAGTTTTCCCAAGCCATTGAGGAGGCATATTGGCCTGAACCTTCGGTTATCTGTAAGATTACGTTTCGGCTTTTCTATGAGTGTAAGCTTGGGTTGCTTCTACTCTTCGGGAAAGATTCTTTCTCTTAGCAGCCTGTTAAACAGTTCCGTACAGCTCTCTGGTTCGGATACGACAACGATCTTAATCACTTTTTGATGTCACCTGGTGTCTCTGAGTTTTCTCGATGAATAGTTCCTCAAAGATCTTGTTTTTTTGTTCTTCGTTTAAGTTCAATTTAGGTACCCGCGTGTTAAGTTGTTTCCTTACAATCTTATATGCATCTCCGAATATGTCTTTTTTTAGCTCTCCGCACAGCTCCTTCCTTTTCTCCTTCTTCCTGTCACTGATCGCAAATTTGAGTCGTTTTTTGGCCTCTTTGTATTCTGTCCTTCGGAGATTATGCACTTCTGTGTCCACCCGTGGTCGTTGATACTTCCTTTTAAGTTTCTTTACCCCCTCTATCTGTTGCATTATTTTGTCGCACCACCAGTAGGGAAAGTTACCCCGATGGTCTAAGCGAATATTAGCGGAGGATTGTTTGTATGCCCGGGATATGTTGTTTGTGAAATCAGCCATACTAATATCCTGTATCCGCTGTGATCTACTTATTATTCCATACCTACTTTTTAATTTCTCTGGGCCCACAGCGTCTCTAATCCAGGTATACCCCTGTGTCTGGGTGCCAAGATTCAAGAGCAGGTAGGTATTTGTGATAACTGCCCGATTCTTCCTCTATAAATTGCCACTTCGGCGTTAGCGTGACCAAACCATTTGTGATCATTGTCACATCTATGAATGAGTGGCCATTTGGCCTCACCATAGTTGGTAGTGTCCCATCGTTCAATACCATTAAGTCTAAGGAGCTCGCCCATTCGAATAGTAGTCTCCCTGGCTCAGTAGTTACCCCCATTCCCATAGCGTATTTTTGGCGTTAAGATATTCCGTTATAATGTATTCCTTACTAGAGTTGGCAACGGCCACGTGTAGGTCATTCATATAAGCATTAAATTGGTTCACATCGCAATTCGGGGTAATATAAACCAAGAAGATTCTCCCCCATTCCGTGTCTGTGGACACGTAGCAGCTCCCAGACATTACATTTAATACACCAAATTGCTTTCCCATCACTTGTATCATAGCCGATTTGTTTTCATTCACGTACTTTCTACTGCTGATTTTCATGTTCTTGTTAGGTTCCGTTATCACAACCAGATCGCAGTTGTAGCTTGCCGCGGTAACCACCGCCAAGTCATTCGCATGTCTGCTCCTATTGGTATTAATTTGTAAAATTTTTAGACTACCCAGTGTGTTGGTGGTGTATGTGCGTGCGTTGCTTGAAGTTTGTGTTTGTGTAGGTGATGTAGGTTATCTTGGCTTCCCCTTTACACATAAATGCGTAAAGAGTACTGAGCCCCCTCACCGCTACAAGGTGTAAACCCACGAGGGGGCAACCTAACCTAACCTAACCTAGCTTAACCTAACCTAACTTAACCTAACCTAACTTAACCCAATCTTTTTTTTATTATAGAGGGTTGGAAATCTTTTATTACCCCCCATGGTAATTTGCCCTTCGCCTTATGATACCAGAATCCTTACCATGGGGAAGGCACTCGTCGCAATGAAGGTGGTCTAGTGCGACGGGTAGTGTTGGGTTTGGATGACCTCCCCGTAGGGTCGAGCCAGAGATCAGACCGTAGTCTGCCCCTGGATCCTCCAGAAGGATGTCATCCAGACCAACTAAAACCGTTCCCTCTCTTCCCGCTAGTGACTGGCACACTCGGAATTGCCGTGAGGCATTACTTCAAGAGTTGCCGCGGGGGAAGCAATTTCTCTCTAATAGTTGCGTATTCTTCATTTATGACCTTTTTTGCCTCCTACTCTCCTCCTGCCTTTTCGTATCTCCTTTAACCCTAATCTTTCTGTATTTGTCTTTCCTTTTCTTCCTTGGCCATCATTATCTCTCTAACATAGTTTTCAATCACCCCCTAAGCACGCGCGAAGTGTAGCATTAACTCCGTAAAGTTCTGTACCGTCAATGCGGTGTGTAGCTGGTTAACCACCTCAATTCTTTGTTTGTCCCACATTGTACACTCAAAAATCGTGTGCTCTGGATCATTTTCGTGGCCGCACATTATACACCTATCATGTTGGTATTTACCGATCGCATATAGATAATTTGCGAAGCATCCGTGGCCGGTTAGTATCTGGGTCATATGATATCCCACTTCCCCGTGCTTCCTATGAATCCACGGCTCGATCTTGGGAATAAGGGTTCTAGTCCATCGTCTCTTAGGCGAATCCTCCCACCTTGACTTCCATCGCATTATCGTGTTATTAGCCTTCCGATCCCACCTTTCCTCCGCCAATAGATCTAATGGTATCGTCCCTGCGACAACCATGATTGACTCCGCCGACACAGTTCTATACGCGCTGGCCACCCTGATTGCCACTTGTCGCTGCAGTGTGTATATCACGGCTCTACGAACCTATATCTTCAGGCAGTCAGCCCAGATCGGCGCTCCATGTAGTATCACCGACCCCACCACCGATGCTAGCACTTTCCGTTTACTGGCTCGCGGTCCCCCGACATTCGGCATAAGCCTTGCAATTCCGTGCAAGACACTGTGGGCTCTAGTTATTTGTTTCTCCAAGTGTTGTTTGAATGACATTATAATTTAAATAAGGGCCCCTATACTTGCGGCCACGTCCCCAATGCTCCACCCGGAGGTACTACACTGGGTTTAAACGCGAAAATTTATCGTGCTTCTAATTTATTCTAAATTCATAGTTGATCCACCCTAAATAAAAACTAAATAAAAATCTAACAAACCTAAAAATCTAACAAACCTAACAAACTCTAACAATCTAACAAACCTAAAAATCTGACAAACTGAAACAAAACTAAAACAAAACTAAAAACAGGGTTGTAAATAATGGTATCCCTAGCGCTGACTTTCGAGTGTACCCGATCAACAAGCAAAAATGAGAGGGGGAGGAATCCGTAATACCGGATAGCAGACGCCGGTTCTGCTTACCAGTGCGACCTGAAGGGTCGTCTTAAAACTATCCAAATCTAGCTAACTAATTTAAATTCATCCCTAGCTTTCCCTATCATTCCCTAACTGACTTATATTATGATTACAATCTTCTTAATTCTGCTCTTTCTTCCCAAATATATACTGCAACCAAAATGGCGACAGAACGTCAAACAAAACAAATATGCCACAAAATACTACAATACATGCTAATAAATATAAAGTGTAAATATAAAATATAAATAAATATAATTATATAAATATATAAATAAATGTCTAATAAGCGTTAAGCATATAGCAGTGCACAAATAGCAAAAGCATAACCCTATTTATCAGGTGCACTCCCACAAGCATATGTCGGCTAGCGCCATTACACACAAAACGTGCTTGTTAAATTATTTCAAAAACTACTAATTAATGTAAATCAATGCTTGTGCGAGTACAGCCGCCACAATTTAAGTCTTACCTCCATGATAAAATTTTCCTGCATCCGAAGATCTGGTCGTCTGCTTACATCTAACTGTAACTTACTTCTAAGGGGAAGATGGGGTGCACTGCTAAAGTCCTGGTGGGTATGCACTAAATGTTCTTGGGGGGGATCACAAACTATCACTATCACTTCACTTTCAACGGATGCGCGGTTTCACTCTATTTTATTATCTTTGTTTATTTTATTGAATTAATTTAATGAGGGTGCATATTGGACATTTGGGTATAATTATCATGTTATTTTATTATTATTATTATTATTATTATTATTTTTTTTTAATTTTAATATCAGGTTTTGGTTTTATCTATGCTCGTATCCTTACTCACGCCAAGTCAATCTAAAATTTTCCAATCCTCCCACCAACCCCACCGAAATTTACACGCGGTTATCATTGTCTAATCTCGCGACCCTTCCCGCGAATTCTTTTAAGGTTGTCCAGAACGCCTTCTGGTTAACCACTTCCCCGACTTCCTCTAGGCTCTTTGGCCATGCCAGACCTAGGATAGCTAGTTTGCTATCAGCCAACCCTCGATTTCCCGCCTCAAGCGGGCAGTCGAAGAGCACGTGCTCTGCGCTTTCCGCGCCCTCACCGCATTCGCAGCGGTCGCTGTTGGTTAGACCGAACCTTTGTAAATACGCCTTCAGGGCGCCGTGCCCTGTTATCAACTGCACCAGTTTGTGATCAAGCTTAACCTCGATCTTACCTCTGGCTTCTATGCTCGGTATGAGTTTGTGGGTCAACCTGCCCGTGGCAGCGTTGTTCCACCTCTCTTCCCATTGTCGAATTGATTTTTCGCGCAGCTTTCTTTTGATTAAAGACCTCGGTATCGACGAATGTGATATTCGAAAGTCGCCCGTCGCGGCCTCTTTAGCTAATTCGTCAGCCCTATCGTTTCCTACGTTACCATTGTGCGACCTGACCCAGCAGAACTTTAAACGTCGAAACTCTAGCGCCGTACGCGCTATCCTCCAGTGTTTGAATGACAGCTGAGGGTCTAACATTATACCCAGATACTTCACCTGTTCTCTTGGCCGTATGTTCATTCCTCTTATTTTTAGTATGACATGCGGGGGTCTCCTTTTACCCGACAACATTATTACCTCGGTTTTATCTGGTGCTAACATTAATTCAGCCTCCTCCAACTATTTCTCCACTTTCTTAATTGCTATATTTGCATTTCTACTAAGAGTTTCTTCGTCTCTGGCAGTCACTACAATGGCTAAGTCGTCTGCAAACCCAATTATTTTTGTGCCTTCAGGTAACGAGAGCCGCAACACTCCATCATACATTACATTCCACAGGGTGGGGCCTAATACCGAACCCTGTGGAGCTCCCGTTGTTACGGATATAACACATTTCCCGTCATTTGCCCGTAGGTGGGTAATTCTTTTCTCCTGTAGATAGCTATCATTTACACTGAAAAGGTGTGGTGAGACCCCCATCCTACCCAGTTCGCTTATAATTTTTTCCTAATTTGCGGTATTAAAGGCGTTTTGTATATCAAACATAATAGAAATACATATCTCCCTCGTATTCCAAGTGCCCTCTTTCGCCTATTTGGTCATTTGAATTACTTCTTCGATTGCATCCAGGGTTGATCTGCCCTCTCTGAAGCCATATTGCATAGGTGACAATCCACCATTCCTGTCAATTTCTGCCTTTAGTCTGGAATTCAGCATCTGTTCAGCGAGTTTAATGGTCGTATCTATAAGACATATCAGCATTTTTAATAATAAATTTAAAATAAAAACCGCGTAAATCGAGTAAAAAATCGGGTAAAACAACCAAAAAGTGTGTGGAATTTTTATAGTGCGCGTATAATCAAATAATAACCAAAAAACAAAAATCTAAGCCTTTTTAAATCAAATAAATATCTCAAAAACTGTAAATTTTAAAACAACTTTAATATAAATTTTCCGTAATTTAAGTACACGCGTACTTATAAATTTCTTTAAGATCGATTTTGGTGTAATTAAGCGGTGTAGCAGTTACAGTTACCAAGTGATTAAGTGAAAGGTCATTTCCGGTTACCACATTCCGATTGCGCTCGACCTTATTTTCTTAATTACACGTTTAAAAATAAAGTGTTGTTGTTTATAAATTAGATATTTTAATATTTTGAAGTAATTAGTTTATTTAAATTTGATTTGGGGGTTTTAAAAATTTCAAATAAATAAATCGAATTGCGCTAGGGAATTTATTTGATTCTAGTTGTTATTTTGACGCTTAGTGCTTGTTGTATTTTTGTTAAAAATTTAATATTTAATTGGGCGGTTCGAAGTTTAAATAAATACAAGGTTGCTTACGGTTCACCTTTAAACAAAACATTTTTATTGAACCAACGTTTTGCGTTCTTCTAGCGTCGTTCTTTTAGCGTCGTAACGGTCAAGTGGTTTTTGAGCTGCGTTTTAGGTGTCATTTTTTGTCGTTTGTTTTGTCAGCATGGTGGTCCACCGCGACGAGGAACCATTGCCCAGGAAGAAGAGGGGAGATAGGTCGGAGTCTGATAGGTCGGAGGCTGAGGGCGCTGTTGGGGGGAAACAGCTGAAGGTAGTATTAGAGGATGTAATGTTAGGGATTCAGGAGGAGGTACAGGAGGTAGAGGAGCCTGTGTCTGCGGCGGTCGTGTCGGGGGAGTCGGGGCCCCCTGGGGTGGCTGCGGCGTCTGAATCGCCCTCAACTTCGGGAGCCCAGCGAAAGATGTCGACTAGCAGCGACGTTAGCGTTGCTGTTAGCGACCTCGATGAGCTGGACCTCCTGAGATTGAGGGTGAGGAAGGCGCACTCGGTCATCTCCGCGAGGGTGCCGACGACCTCCGCCACTATCGTGGAAGACAGAAAGAGGTTAGAGGTGCCAAAGAGTACTGTGTCGTTGTTGCTTTGGACATTTCAGGAGCATTTGATGCTGCCTGGTGGCCATTAATCGTTTGCGAGTTAGATCGTAGGGGTTGTCCGCGAAACTTGATGTCTTTGGTCAAGAGCTATTTCTCGGGGCGATTAGCACAGGTTGAAATTCCGGGTGAAGTTCTGTCGCGTGAGGTGGAAAGGGGATGCCCGCAAGGGTCATGTTCTGGTCCCACATTTTGGAAGTTGTTGTATGAGAGCATCTTTAGGGTCAAGTTGCCCGCAGGATGCTCAATCGTTGGGTTTGCAGATGACACACTTTTAATTGTAAGATCGAGATTGTTAATGGATATGCGCACAAAACCGAACGAGGCGCTTAATAAATTACACGAATGGTCGCAGGCGGTAAAATTAAAATTTAACACGGCGAAGTCAGAGGCGCTTTATTTCGGCACGAAACCAGGACAGAGACCTCCTAGGTTAGAGCTAGGAGGAGAAAATCCGTTTAAAGATTGTATTACCTACCTCGGCGTCAAGATCGACAATAAATTAAATTGGAAAGCGCACGTACAATACGTAAAAAGTAAGGGCGGCGAAATATCAAATAAAATGATGGCGGCGGCTAAAATAAAGTGGGGTTTCAGGGGCGAATCGCTGAGGACGGTTTATGCCGGAGCAATTCATCCATTCATTCCTTCTGGTCCCTAACCTGGGGAGGCTCCTCGGACGGGGTACACCCATGGCAGGAAAACCCTCTGCCACCAGCATGAACTCATGCTGCGTCCGAAAATGCCCACATGGGGGGAAAAATCAACTCCGGGGGTCCAGCCTCTTACACACAAAAGCTTTCGAAGGTCCCACGCCTCCGACGTCGTGAGCACCTTCCCAGGCGCTTGCCAAGCCGGGAACCCAACGGACGCTTGGGGTCTTCATCGGGGCACTTTTTATCCTCCCCTCCGACCTTACACGCCGTGGCGCGAGCATTTCCAGCTGATCCTTTAGAACTTTGTGTTCTGCCATGGCCGAAATCATATCCATTTCCAGTGCCGTTTTAAAGAAGGAAACATAGGCCCGTCCGCCCTCGGATAACCTAATAGCCAATCGGGGCCGGAAAAATTAGAGTCGGGGTCGATAGTAAAAGAGTAGAAAATTAGACCCCTGATAGGAAAGATTAAAGCTAGAGTTCCACCCATAGATTGGTACAAGAGAGTACCAAGGAAGCAAAACGGAACCAGAAAAGACCCTCCTCCTTTATCCGGGCTTGGGACCCGCTACAGCGACTACAGATGCGTGTGCCCCATACGTGCATCACTCGCCCCACCGCAGGCGGAGTTAACTTAACCCAATCTAACTTAACCTAACCTAACCTAGGGCGTCATCAGGACCTTGACTATGCCCGGCATCAGGCCATCTGACCCTGAGGCTTTACCAGTTTTTATTTTCTTGATCGCTCTTTCGAGTTCCGAGATGGTAAAAAGCTCTTCTACTTTTTCTACTTCTATTTTCCAGTTTGACTCCTCATGTTTTTCGATAAATAGCTTCTTGACCTCCTCTATCTTGCCTCCAATGAGCATGTGTACTTGGGGTATTTTTGGCTTTAGCTGAGTTCTGATGATTTGGTATGCATCCCCGAAAATATCAGATTCTAGCTTGTTGCATAATTCAGTCCACATTTAGGCTTTTCTCTTTTTTATATAATAATTAATTGCCTTCTTAACCTGACTTATATTCTTCCCTATGTATTATTTTCTCTCGTCTACTGTGTGGAGTTCTTTGATATTTTCTGCGTTTTTTCCGCGCTTCATTGATCAGGTTTTAAACTTCCTCCGACCACCAGTAAAGTAGTCCTCTGTCCCATCTGCCCTTAACAATGGGTGTATACTTTTAAAATGCTATCCTAGCTTTTTCCGTACAGCTTATCGGCCAGTCTCTATTGTCTTTTTTGCCAATTTGTTTTTTGAAGATCTTAAGCACTTCCGTGTTGTTTGTAGACCCGTATACCCATCTTTCGTTAGATTTGTTTTTACTGCCAATCTCCAGTAGGATATAACGGTGGTCACTGCCGCTCTCCTCGTCCAGGACCGACCATCTAGGGTTATTTTCCATAATACCATTTGAAACAATGGTGACATCTATATGGGAATGGCCCGTAGTTCTCTCTAAGGTTGGTTTTACTCCATCGTTTAACATTGTCAGGTCGAGTGACGTCATCCACTCGAGAAGATATTTTTTCCTCATATTGCATTTTATGCCACCCCATAAGCAATGTTTAGCATTCAGATCTCCGGTCACAATCACTTGGCTATAATTGCCAGTGGCCTCTATTATTTGTGTATGTATTTCTTCTAGCGAGTCTATATATACGTTCTTTTATCGCAGTTAGGTGATATATAAACTGATATCAGGTGGAAGTCTGCTGTATCAACGCTCACAAAGAAGTTCCCCTTACTGTATCCTACCACACGATATGTGCTTGGCATCAAATTTATTATTGTAGCAGAGTTACTATCGGTTATATACATGCTCCTATTCGCAGTTGTTCGACATGGTTTGCTGCATGCACAAATGCGCATTTCTTCTGCGCTGCTATGGCCATTGCCAGGCGTGTGCGGTTTTACTTCGATTCAGATTAATTTAAAGTATTACGGACTCGTACATATAGTAGATAACGGATAATTGTATAAATAAAATCTAAAATATGTAAAAGGTACAAATTTTCATGGCACACTTATATTACAGTTATCACAATCCATTTCAGCCAATTTTTCTTCGTTTATATTTTCACTACCACTTTTTTGCCTGTTACTGGAAGCCCGTAAATTTTTGGCCCATGTAATGCGTTATTGTATGCATTGCAGCTTCTACTCCCAGGTTTATGGGCCTAGTTGCAGGTTAGGCAAAAGTCATCGTTGGGGCATTTTTTTGAGATATGGCCTTCTCTACCACATTTCCTACATGCGCTGGTTCTGTTGGGGCCATTGCATATTTCAGCCCTATGCCCATATCCCCAGCATCGGTAGCATCTTACTACATCTATCCGTGGTTCCACTTTGCATGTTACAATACCTATTCTCAGTCGATCACTTGGTAATGTATTAGCATCTTTAATATTAATAGTAAATGAGGTTGTTACCGTGCTCCCATTGCTCGGTCTTAACTCGCTAAGTTTATAGTATTTGTTCTGTAGGCTGCCCAGTCTACGTCCCACAGCCTCTATTATTCCTTCCTTTTCTGTGGTCATGTCCATACCTCGAATGTGTACTGTTTGCATATTTTCTTTATTGCCTATTTTTTTATACTAAGTCCTTTTGTTTTATCAGTGATAATTTGATATATGGTATTTAGCGCATTGATATCTTTTTTAGTGGTTATCACTAGTTTACCATCCCTCGTGCTTCTTATTGCAGTTATTGCCTCGGCCTCTTTGTATTTCCCCAAGTTACCTTTTATTTCTCTAATAACGTTTTTAATATCCTTGTCACCCTTATCTACTACCAGCGCATAAGAGCTGCGTTCCTGTTTTTTCGGGCTGACTGAGAAAACTACTTCTTGAATATATTTAACCATTATCTACAGCTGAACTGTTTTCCAGAAACATGGAAGAGGGCAAAACTGACGCTTCTTGAAAAGCCACGGAAAACTAGAGACGAAATACCGAAATATAGACCTATTTGCCTGCTAGACATTTTCGCTAAAACGTTCGAAAACCTTATTTACCACAGGCTCCAAAACTATATCGAAGACAACGAAAGCCTCAACAAAGGTCTACTGTAGTAGCGATTAACCAAGTACTAGACAAAATTGAATCTAACAACAACAACGGCAAAAGGTGGAATGCCCTAATTCTTATAGATGTTCAGAATGCATTTAACACTGCGTCATGGTAACTAATTATAGAAAAAATGGTAGACGGAAATGTTCCGAAATATTTGACAAACATCATCAAGTCATATTTAGAAAACAGAAAAATTATAATCGCTAAGGACACAGAAATACAACTGCGGGAGGTGTTCCACAAGCATCCGTGTTAGGTCCAACACTATGGAACATCTTATATGATGATAGTATGAGAATAGAGGTCCAAGAAGGAGTACAATTGGTTTGTTACTACTAAAACTTACATTATTCGACCGGACTGCGGAAACTGCAAGGCGTGTACCCAAGACTAGGTCAACGGTGAGTGGGGCGGGTTCTCAAAGAATTCGCACAACTAGCACCTAAGCTGGAATAAACAAATAAGCGCCATCCAATTAAATATACCCGAATCTCCGCTAATAAATTGGAATATTACCTTCCTGGAAAATCGGCATCCAACCTAATATACATACAATACAGTACCAACAGGCACAAACCAAATACTATAAATCAGCAATATCCATAATCATAACTATATTTAAAACCATACATAGCAATTCACATCACTGTTAGTATCGCATAATTTCAATAAACTAATTTTATATATCTGTAAATATTCGAATCAATTATTGCGTTCAGAATTGATTTTATTATATTTTAAACAATCCTTCAAAACAATATGGATCCATATTTTAACATGTTTAATCTCCAATTGAAATATATTAAAACTTGTTATTGTACTGAAATGTGATTTAGTACTAATGTTGACATACTAGACTCAAGAATCTGATCACAAAACTATTTTCCTGAATGTAAAATAAATTTATATCTACTCATGTTGGCAACACTGCAATCGTTGTCAATTAGGTTTAGAATTACTAGTTAGAAACTACGTCATAAATTAGTAAATGCGCAGTCGTTGACAGAAAGTGCACTGAAAATTTACTGAAAACTGTCAAAGTCAATGTACACGTGATAAATAGTTAACTACTCTTATTAATCAAATTACTTTCCTTTTTCAAATATTAGAAAAGAAAAAATAGCATGCGTCTACGAACCACATCAGCTACAATTAATCCTTGACCAGACGACTTCTTGTAAGTCCATCCATTGAGACATGGATGAATCCAACACCATCAGTCTTGAAACCACCTGATAATTTGCTCTTGTAACACACCAAAATTGCGATATTCTTCACACGTCTTATTGCTGTAGACACAACAACCAGGAACCAGTAACCACAAATACAACAGTAGCCGTATAGTATTACCAAAGTACTATACTACCATACTACCACAAGCGCGATACTACCACAAGCCCTATAAGAAAACAAATAATAATTGTGCGTACACACAATTCTTAACGCAAATAAAAATATAAACACTAAATTACCTGCCGGGCAACGACTTCAATAACAGCTGTAGATAACACGAACGTAACTGATAACCAACTAAAAAATTCTACAAAATGTGCTCGTTAAATAAATGTACTGCAATGAATAATTACATACCTGTTCTCACAAATCCTATCAAATATAGGTTAATTAAAGCAATTCGAAACGACTTCTAACCAACACAAAAATGCTTCAATAAATTTTCTGGACAGGCAAAATCCCAAAATAGAGTGCTAACCTATGCACGACCGCCAAATCCAGATGAGAAACAAAGAATGAATTGTCGGAAATGAACTCGGTTTTGACAAGTGTTATCACACATACGATTAACAACTAAAAATTGAGCATTATCTGAAATTCTCTGAAAGCCAATAAAATAATTCCACGCAAATTATAATCCACGTTGCCATATTTAAATTAATTACTAATAAACAAATATTATTGTACGATATTTCAACACTAAGGCCTAGCCAATAAAATTGGAATGATTTCATGACTGCTAAATTTACCGAAGTTAACGACGTACATCAAACATTTAATCAAATCGAAAGAGAAAACTGTAATTAATTCGTAACAGCAATTTCAAACGTTACAATGCACAGAAATGAAAAAGACTCCTACGGCAGAAAAAAAGGCCCTTCTAGAAATTATATTCGAAGACATGACAAGCGCGTGAAAAGATAGATGGGACAAAAGCGACCTACACCTTAATTCTAAATATAAAAGCATAGATAAACAGAAAACACGGGCAAGTTGATTTCTATATAACTCAAGCGCTGACCGGACACGGGCGTTTCGCAGCGTACCTACACCGATTTAAGAATATAGACTCACTTAGGTGCCAATACTGCAGAGACCCCGAAGATGACGCAAGACACACGCTGTTTGTATGCGATAAATGGACACAGAAAAGAACAGCTTTAGAGACACTTATACAAGAAAAACTAACACCCGAACGCATGGTAAAAGAAGTAAACGAAGTAGACGATAGAGATATAGCGTAATAGATACGCATCCGACGACAATGCCCCTCGAGTCTTCTTGAAGTAGATGCCTTAGCTGGCGGTTCCTAGGAAACTATCACCAGAGGGAAGGGGAAAAGAAGTTTAGTGCGGTGACACTGATATAACATCAATTCAGCCCACACTCCTCCGGCAATTGATGCTCCTGTGGCCAGCCGGGGGGTTAGCCATTAAAGCTTCTCCTAAACCCAGAGGAAAAAACCTAACTTAACCTAACCTAACTTACCCTAACTTATCCTAACGTAACCTAACCTAATCCAACCTAACCTAACTTTTTTTTATAGAGGAATAGGAACATGTTGCATGCACTCCCCGGCCTGGATGTTCTATGCCGGGGTGTAGTGTCGGGCTCTCCCTTTTATTTGGGCCTACCGACTAAACCCTTCCCCCTCTTCCCGCTAGTGACAAAGCGCTATGGAACCGTCCATTGGACATTACTTCATAGGCTTGCGGGGTCTTTTTTGTATCTTTGGTCTTTTACCTTTCTAGCTGTCGTTCGTGATTTTCCTTCTCAATCATTATTGTTCTTATCATTTGGGTAATGTTCTTCCAGCTGCTTTCAGATTGCAACATCAGATCCGCGATATTGTCTATGTTTATATTTTCGCCACACGCAAGTGCAGCTTCCTGGCGCTGTCGCGTCCATCGTCTACACTCAAATATCGTGTGTAGTGGGAAGTCCTCCTCATCGCAGTACCAACAGGTTGAGTCCTCCATTTTTATGCGGCAGAGGTAAGTGCCAAACTCCGTGCCCCGTAAAAGCCTGGGTCAGGTGGTAGTCAGTGCCTGTCCATTTGTTTTTGCACCATCTCGTGACATCCTTAATAACCGTCCTGGTCCATCCGTTGTATGTTGACCACTCTTCTTGCCTCTGTATTATCGTTTGTTGTCGAGCAGTTTCTTTGTGCTCTCGGCCTCTTGTATGTATTGATACCCTCTCTTCTATTCTAAGTTTTATTGGCGGGTGTTTTGCAATGGATAGGACCGCCGACGTAGGAGCAGTCCGGTATGCTGATGTAACTCTGACTGCTAACTTCCTGTTGGTTCTTTCTAGCATGTTTACATAGTGCTTGTACTTAAGTGCGCCATAATATATAGGCACTCCGTACAGTATTACAGATAGTGCCACTTCTGCCAGGATCTTCCTTTTTTCTGTCCTGGGTCCGCCCTTATTTGGCATTAGTCTTGCTAGTGCCATGGTCATTTTGTTTGCGCGTCCACATACCTCCCGTATGTGGGTCGTCATTTTCATATTGGTGTCCATAGTCACTCCCATGTATTTTGCAGATCTCTTACTCTGGATTCGCGTGTCTCCCATTTTGATGTTCACTTTTTTTAGCCTCCTTTCTCCATATAATATTACTACCTCGGTCTTATGTGCGGCTAGCTATAATCCGATGTTTTGGAGAGTTTCAGTGACTAGTTGCATTGCTCGGTTTGCATTTTTTTCCTATTGTCTGTTTGGTTTTGGTCCTGATAATTAGTGCTAACTCGTCAGCATACACAATTGGGGCGACGCAGTTACCCATGTTCATTATTATTATAGGGTCGAATAATATGTTCCACAAGGTTGGACCGAGGACCAATCGTTGCGGAACACCGCTCGTAATTTTTATCATTTGGTCGTCTTCGGTCAAAATGTATCGACTGCAGTATTCTTATCAGATAGGAGCTGCGTGCCTTATTCAGGGTTTTGATTATTTCGTTCCAAGGTGCAGAGTTAAAAGCATTTTCCACGTCTAACATTATTAATATAAAGAAGTGGCGATGTTGGTAGGATTTGGTCTGTATGTCTTTAATTTAGTCTTGGATCTTTTGGAGAGCGCTCATTGTTGATCGTCCTCTCCTAAAGCCAAACTGGTTCTCATAGAGTGGAGCTTTTTCTCGTTTTCCAGCCTTGTTTTTATTACTGTTTCCAATAGCTTCCCTGCGACGTTGAGTAGGCACAGTGGCCTGTAGGTTGTGACTTCGTTGCTCGCTTTTTTCGGCTTCTCGATAAGTATTAATTTGGCAACTTTCCATCGTTCAGGAAAGATGCCCTGTCGTATGCACTTGTTCATCATTTCTGTGAGGCCAGTTAAGTTTGTTTTCGCCATAGCCTTTATCACTTCTCCAGGTATATAGTCTGGGCCGGGGGCCTTGTTGTTTTTAATTTTTTGCGCAGCAAACAAGACTTCATCATCTGTGACTTTTTGTATTTCCTCGTTATGTACGATTATTTGTGGCCACACTGTTCTTGATGCTCCGGGAACAGTAGTTGAATCTGCTTCAGAGTATCTTCCCAATTGAGTTTTAATATCGGTCGAAGTTTGATCTTGTGTAAGGCGATCTGGAATCCTTGGCCCCATACGTCATCGTTAATTTCAGTGCACAGACGTCACCAGGCATCTTGTTTTTCGTTATTGATTATTCTTTTTAAATCTTTCTTTTTTTGCTTGTATTCTTCTTTGGCTTTGTGTTTTTCTGCTCATTGTTGCTATTCTAGTTTAATCTACACATTTTTCTTCGAGCCTCGATGCACTCTCGCCGTTTATCTCCAATTTCTTGGGTCCACCAATATACAGGTAGTTGTCCGCTTTTATGCTTTGTTTTTTGTGGGAGGTACTTATTACATTTTTCTGTGATAGTGTTGATAAATTGTGTGGCGGCTATGTCAGCATTATGTTCCAGGATTGTCAGGTTTCCGCTATTGGCTTCTAAGGTTGCTAGATTTTCAGTAGTGATTTTCCAGCCTCTCTGAAATCTGTTTCCGTAATTTCTGGGTGTCGTATTACGTATGTCGTATCGTATGTATCTATGACTGCTCACTGACTCCTGATCTTCTTCTACCCGCCAGCCTGTAATGCGATTGGCGATGTTAGGTGTGGCTATGGTAATATCTATCCATGACTCCCCGTTTGCATTCGCAAAGGTAGCTATCCCACCTCTGTTTATTGCTACCAAATCATTTGCCTCAATCCATTTTTCTAGGACCTGCCCTCGTTCGTTGGTCACCGTAGATCCGAAAATTGGTGATTTTGCATTTAGGTCTCCTCCAATTAAGCACTGTTTATTGTTGTTTTTAATGGTTGCTTCTATTTCGTCCAGTAGTTTTTAAAGGCCGCAATAGCTTGGTTTGGCGAGTAATAGCACGACACTATGCATAGGTCTCTAAGTTCAATGCATACAAAGCCCTTTCCGGCAATGCACCTCGTTGCTGAGGCATTCTGTGTAATATGCATAAAGCTGTTCGTGTCCTTAGCGCAAAAGTACTGTGCTGCTCTCGATATATTTGGCTCTTGTTCTAGTACGATGTTGATTTTTTGTTCTATTTGAGTTTGCGTCAGCATACCATGGACAGCCTTAGTCCGGTCCAGATGAATTTGTAATATACGTATGGTTGCCATTTTATGTTACTATAAAATTTAAGTCGTCACAACAGTCAATAATTTCCAATATCACAGTAAGTTGTCACAGTCAAATAAGGTTTAGTCTAGGTTTATTAAGCTTGTGTTCATATCGTCTTCGTAGCTATAGCTCCGAGCCAAACTGTCGTAGCCGTTTCTCCTCCATGGCACTGTACTGTTCGTATCATCTTGTTGCCTGGCATATTAAAGAGCGCGGTTGAATGCGCTGCATCCTCTGTTGCCCGGTTTATGGTCTTGGTTACAGACTACACACCATTCCTTGTTGGTGCAGTCCTTTGCTATATGTCCCTCCCTGCCGCAATTGCGGCAGAGTCTTGTGCGATCTGGGCCCCTGCATACCCTAACTAAGTGTCCGTACCTCCAGCACTGGAAGCACTTTTCAACCTGAATCCGTTTTTCAGTGCGGCACGGCACTATGCCTATGCGCAGCTCGTTTTCCGTTAACTTTTTGGCATTTTCTTTATTTATTGTTAGGGAAGCGGTCACCGTTCCTCCCCAGCTCGGGCGTAACTCACTTATCTTAATATCCTTCCCTTTCAGGCTTCCTAATTTGCTTTCAACGGCCTCCAGAATCTCCTCTTTACTTGTCAGGGCATCCATTCCTTTTATATGTATCGTGTCCATACTTTCCCTTCCTCCAAGTTGTTTGATATCTAAATCCTTAGAGGATTTGGATGGTTCGCAGAGCGGCAAGATCTTTTGTGGTTGTGATAAGGAGCTTCCCGTCCCTAGTGCTGCGTATCGCTGTAATAGCCTTAGCACTTTTACTTTTCTTAAGATTGTCTTTTACACTTTTTAGCACAGTCTTAAAGTCCTTATCCCCCTGCCCCACGATGAGGGCATAAGAGTTCCGCTGTCGTGCACGGTATTTCTCGTCGGTAGTTGTTCCTTTTTGTGCCTTAGGTCTATATATCATCACACTCGTGACCGCACCCTGGTATATATATTCTACCGTCTTCCTAAGTATGTTTAGTGAGAC